>CM058040.1:37290253-37890253 GCA_030169165.1 Centaurea solstitialis
TCTATATGATCACATGTTTGTCTGTGCTAATATTCTCGGATCCACACTACAATGGATACCATCCTGGACTTTATTTTGTAGGTGTGGACAATCGCAACGACTTCTGATTATATCAGATCAGGACTCGCACAGAATCCGATACCGGGGTTACACAGTTAATACCCGAAGAAAACTATCCAGGTTAGTCGTTACGTAGAGGTCAAGGGGCTGAACTTGTGCATTTTTGTGAACTTGCAAGTTCAGGGGGTGGATGTGACAAGTTTCTGAACTTTCAAGTTCGGGGACCAAATCTGCCATCTTCTGATACTTAAGTTCGAGGTCTGTTTTTGAAAACTTTCTAAAACTCAAGTTCAGGGACTCGTTTTGCCATATGGGTGAAACTTGTAGTCCAGGGGGTGTTTGTGTCATTGTTGGAAGTTGAGAGTGAAATGTGAGTACACTTATCCTTAAAACTGATAAGTTGACTCATCTAATATATAAAAAGAACTTTTGTCTCTTTCCCACATTTACTCACAAAATCAGTTTTTCAAAAGGATTTCAAATCTTCTCTCTCTCTCTTCTCCGACGTTAAACCGACGCCACCACCCCGGTTCCGGTCACTTTTCCGGCGATTCCGACCTCCGTTCTTCGATCCGACTAGTCCTAAACGATCACGGTAAGATTACAAACACTTTGGTATGATCTATAACATGTTTAGATTTCGTTTTCTTAGCCGAATCGAAACTCAAACTCTTTGGAATGGGTTTTCGGGAATAAACCCGAAACCCAAACTCTTTGGAATGGGTTTTCGGGACGTTCGATCGGTCGTTTGTTGTTTATAAACTTGTTTAGAACTGTTTTAGAACATAATGTACTAGTTTACTTGCTCATAGATCGTGTTTTCAGTCGATTTGGGGAGTTAGAACTCGAACAGTCGCGGTTTTTGAAGTTACCCGAATCTAGGGATGGCAACGGGGCGGGTTTGGGGCGGGGATTGGTCCCCCCGTCCCCGACCCCGTTTAAAAAAATCGTCCCCGTCCCCGCTTAAAAACCCGCGGGGATTTAAACGGGGATCCCCATCGGGTAATCGGGGAAACCCGCGGGGAAACGGGTATCCCCGTTTAGTATAAACGGGTTTCACCGCGGGGATCCCCGTCATCGTTTGAACTCTACACACATCACAAGTCTCGAAATGCATCCAAAATGGTAAAAGTTTAACTATATATATATTGTTTAAATGCATCCAAAATATTAACAGTTGAAATGTTAAAGTATATATACGACCAAACATAAAAACCATTTAGCTATATATAATATATTGTCTACTAAACAATCATAAAATAAAAATAAATTTAGGGATATATTCGGGGATACAATCGGGGAAATATTCGGGGATATAATCGGGTAATCGGGTCGGGGATTGGTCCCCCCGTCCCCGTCCCCGTCCCCGTTTAAAATAGGCGGGTTTTCCCCATCCCCGTCCCCGTTTATCGTCCCCAAACCCGCCCCATTTATTTCGGGTTTCGGATTTCCCCATCGGGTTCGGGTTTTTTTGCCATCCCTACCCGAATCGGGTGTTCTTGATACCCGAATCGGGTGTTCTTGATACCCAAATCGGGTGACTTGAGTGTTCTTGAGTCCTTCCGAATCCAACTGTTCTTTATCCCGATTCGGGAAACCTAATAACCCGATTCGGGTATTCGGGTTTCCCGCATCGATCCATTGTGGAACCCTTGTTCTCATTTTATTTACAAAAATCCCGATCCGGGAAACATGGATAACCCGATTCGGGTATCCGAGTTTCCCGCATCCATCTTAAGGGTAGATATTTTGAACTCGTTTCTCAAATTTTATGTTAAGTGTTTTACCATCTTTACCGATTCGGGTATACCCAAAACCCGAATCGGGTTTCTGTAGGAAATTCAAAAATTGTTTTCAAGTGTTATACCTTCTTTACCGATTCGGGTATACCCTATTCCCGAATCAGGTTTCTAGAGGAAATGCATTCATTTGTGATCTCAATTCCCGACTCGGGAAACTGAGTAACCCGATTCGGGTACTCGTGTTTCTCGACTCGCGTTGAGTCGAGGTCATGCCAAAATTTTCACTAGTGTTTGAGAATTTGTTGGACACGGGTATTGTTTACCCGATTCGGGTTTGTAACAATCCCGAGTCGGGTTTTGCCAAAACCCGAATCGGGTTTGGTAATTTCCCTTGCCCCTTCTTTCTCAACACTTGGTGACTCGTTGAGTATTCTAACTTGTTAAACGTGTTTTCTCTAAACAGAAATGGCTCTCAACACTGCTGCTGACCGCGCATTGATTTCCGAGGAAGATCTCAGGCCCATTACTCAAAACAATGAGTACGTGGATCTGAACAGCTTTCCAGCTCAGGAACCAGTCATATTGGAAATCCTGAAGGTGCACCCACTAGCCTATGCTCTCGAGGCCACTGCTGAGGTGCCAATGATCTACCTCCAACAATTCTGGAACACATCCAGGATTGTCCATCATGCCGGAGGCCAAACTCTTGTTGGACGCGTAGATCAGACGGAACTATCCGTCAACATTGATGACTTCCGACGCATCCTACACCTTCCAGCTGACTCCGTCGAAGCACCGTTTGAGCAGATCCTTGACACACCGATCCTATTCAGCGAGATCGTCGCCATCGGTGTCATGCAAAACCCAGGACAACGGCTCAACGGCATCTCTCAGGTCACCAACATCATGCTGCCACCACTGTGGGCGACTCTGTTCAGTATTATGAACAGATGCCTGTCTGCCAAAGTCAAGGGCATAGACAAGGCCTCGACCCAACTGTGGCACATTATCCACTCCGTGATCTACGGGCGCAGGATTGACATAGCGGCTCAACTCTGGATCGACATCACACGGGATGTGGACCCGAACGACCAGCGAACCAAGCACTCGTCCATCCCGTGGATGCGCTTCTTTGCTCTGATGATCCGCGACCATATGGACAGACATCCGGCCGTCAGTCAACGTTCTCGACACCCGATCTTCAAGAGTAAGCAGCTCTCCAGGTCCAAGCTTCGGGAGCTCAAGCCCGGTCAAGAGGAAATGCCAATTCCTCGTCACGTGTTGGATATCGCAGATAGGGAAGCTGTGAGTGTAGGACTATATAGGGCGTCCATAGGTTTAGTAGACACATCCACGGACTCCTCAGAACCGAGGAGCCCTGCCCAGGATGTGCAAGCCGTCCATCGTTCGGCTCAGGCCTTAGGTGCCGAGCCCCGGGGTTCCACTGGGGGAGCTTCCGGGTCAGGGGTAATGAGAGTGGACGTGAGGGGGGAGCCGGGTAGAATAGTTAGCACTTCCGCGGTTCCACACGTGCCTCAAGTCCGTCCGAGTGCTCTCTACCAACAAGTCCGCCAAGCAAGGGGTCGCCGCACTCAACGACGACTGGTTGATGAGGAAGAACATTCGGCCGAGTACTACATCAGAGCCAGAACCAAGCAGTACACGGGTACTCAAAGGTACTCGCCGCCGTCGCCCTTCCATGATGAAGAACGGGAGTCGTCAGCCGTACAATCTCTCGAGAGGCAAGGCGAAGACGTGGAAGCTTCTCCACAAGAACAAGCACACGGTCTTTCGCTTCCTTAGACTGACGCTGCTCCCGGACCACAAGGTGATCCCCACGGCGAACCTTCCGGAGATGATTCAGATGATGAAGGTAATGACGCGTCCTCCTCCGAGCACACTCCGTCCGACCAACATGTCGTTGATGTTGAGGCCACCGAGTCCGAACAAGTGGACTTCGGTGATGGTTCTTCCGAGGAGGTGGACAACCTCAAGAGCGGTAAAGCCCTACGGGACGAAGATGAAGTCACGTCATCTTTCAACAGAGACGACTCCGTGGACATCCTCAAACCGGATGAGGTAGATTCGGATGGCCGTACTAACGGTCTTGGCGGTGATGAAGATGAAGTGGAATCGGCTGTGGAGAAACAAGGTGATGAAGACCTTGAGGGTGCTAGTGAGGGTCTGAGAAAAGAGACCGAAGATGAAGAGGTCCACTTAGACGAAGAGTGGCTTAGGATACAAGAACAGGGAGGAGATGAAGAACCCACTAGGTTAGACACCTTAGGTCTCCCTTCTACCCCGAGTCATTCCCCCACAGAGGCAACCCACGCACAGACCGGTCACTTGATGACGTCGGGTCAAGACGCTGGCAGCCAACCAGCGCAATTGCACACCCAAGCCACCCACTCGACCATCTCTCAACAGATGGTCGTTTCATCTTCACACGGGGATTCAGCACAACTTCCATTGACCACTCTGTTGGGAATCATAGGCAACAAAACATGCACAGCGGAATAAAAAGCCTGATTCCCAATCGAGGATCCAATCCTAAACTCATACAGATACAAAAAGAGGGTTACGAAAAGTTACCTCGTTATTTGATTTATGCAAACGAAACTGGACTGCTGGCGGGGAATACACCACTACTGCACCACTGTGAGATCGGTTGCTAGACCACCACCGGGTTTTTCTCTGAATCGATGGAGAGGGTGAGAGAGGAGGGTTTTTGGTTTTTCTCTGGGGTTTCTTTTCAGTTAAGATTGATTCAATGAATAAACTGGCCAGGGTTTGCCATATTTATAAAACTAAATATGGCAGTACCCAATAAAGAAAGCCCGTTTGATTAAAAGCCCATTAAGTTTATTTAATCAAACTCAAACTCTTTATTTAATCAATAAACCATTAATTAAATAACTTAACCCTTTAATTAATTAATTAACTATTAATTAATCCAATGTAACACCCCGCTAAAGCGGAACCGCAGGGTGTAACAGTCTAGATTTCATTGCGATAGGAGATAATCAACACCAACCATTCATTTCAAAAATATTTAAAGTTTACAAAACGTATTACAACCAACCAGAGTTTGGAATTTACAAACATAACAAAATAAACGAAGTCTTGATTGATGTCTACAACACTCAAATTAAGCTCTTTCATTCACCCTCTGATTTCCTGAAAAGCATGTTAAAACAAGCGTCAACTACGAGAGTTGGTGAGTTCACAGGTTTTTATATGCACAAAACATTTTCAATGCAGAAAATCTTTATCGTAAAACCAATGTTCAACCTCAACTGTTAAACATAACATTTATGCAAGATATATTCTCGAGCCACTACTAAACCTAAAACCAATTTGCCCTAACGATCTACCTCAGAGGTGGTGGCGAACCACATGGGTAGAGCGTTCTCGCGAACTACCTCAACGGTGGGACTAAAACCCCACATGTGTAGACGCTGCACTACCTCAGCGGTGGGACTAAATCCCACATGTGTAGTACCACATATGATTACGTGCACCCTATACTCGTCAGTAAACAAGGGTGGGTCCACTCTACCAAATAGCGCTATCCACAATAACCATTGGCTCGAAACGAGTTAATAGTAGTGTATTCAACATGGGACTTTTACTCAATATATCATGTCGCATAACATTTCAAATTTAGCTCACAATACATTTCATTTCATTTCATTTCATTAAAACATTTCATTTCAATGATCGCATAACAATTCATTTCATTTCAATTCCTTTCGGAATTCAAAGTTCATTTCATTTCGCAACATTTTCACAAATAGGCACATTCATTCATACGCATGCTTTTCACCCCAAAAACTTCGTAAAAACGGTAAAATGGGGCTGTGAATACTCACCTCAAGCGTTTAGTGCGATTTTCGTAAGTGATGGTGCGTGGTCTAATCCCGGCTCCGAACTATGTTCGCCCTATCAAACACGTAATTTTTAACGTAAGTTCTAAGTTCAACGGTCCCTATCAAAATCGTACCGATATCCATATAATGCCATTATGTTATTTATATAGTCCAATATAGTAAAAATTCATTTTATCACATTTTGGAGTCTTCCACACATTTTGGAAGGTTCAAAGTTCATAAATTTGGATTTTATAAAATTCCAGAATCTGCCAAAATTTTGAGTTGTAAAAATTACCACTTTGAACTTAGATCCTCCAAATAATAAGTCCTTAAATTTTTACCCTCTGATTTAGGGGATGTTAGGAACAATTTCACCAAATTTCATTATTTTTAGAGGTCTTTTACTATTTTTAAACATTTTTGCAAAATCAGTGCACACTTTCATTTTTCAAAGATACATGTCAGTAAAGTTTTGTTCATAAAGAGTTCATTATCCCACCAACTCACGAATTTCCAAAGGGATTTTCTAAATAAAACATATACCAAGCTAATGAGACAAGATTCACATCATTTAGGTGATTTTTGAGAGAGATATGCCTCTTTAAAGTTGTGCATGTGGATCTGCCATCTTGGGACAGCTTGCACCATCAACTTGTTTTCATTGGTTCATCCCTTTAAAATCCACTAAATCACATGGTTTTGGACTCTTTGGAAAGCTAACTCAGTAAACTTGAGTTTAGAATTAAAAATCAAGCATTTTGAACAAGTTACCTATGAGATATGCATGCATGAAGATGATAGAAGATTTCTGACAGAAGCTGTTGCATACCAAAATGTTTCTAAATAGTTGAAAGGGTTTTACTCCGAATTTTTGAGTGATTCAAAATGGGTTTTCTTCCTAACTCTTAAAACTTTCATCTATCAAATTTTTGTAGCAAAATAAGATCATTTACTATACTTTTAAGTCGTCTAAACAACCTACAAAAATCGGACAGATTCTGTCCAGAAACCAAAACCCATTTTCACTTATCGAAACACATAAAATCATAAGATTCATGAGGGTTTTCTTGCTAGTAAACTAAATACTCACTTTATGCAACAAATAAAAAGATGAAAAGTGTATTATCATCATCATAGACATGCATGAACTATCCTTTAAGTTCAGCCCCAAAATGCATAAAAAAAAAACATCAAATATGAAGGTTTTTTATTCAAATCTTGTGTTCTTATGGGGGATTCATGGATTTTCACCTCCATTGAATGTTTAAACACATTTCAAAGGCTAAATCTCATCCCCAAACATCAAGTTAGTTACTCATACCACAAAGGGGTTTAAAACCCTTAAAAAGTTGAAGAAAAAGCTCTCTAATGAGCCAAAATCGAATATAAACGCATTTGTTCATCCTTACCTTTGATAATACAACTATAAAAGCTTCAAAACCTTGTTTGATTCTTCAATATTTTCGGATTTTGGATGAGGAGTTGGCTGGAAATTAGAGAGAAAAATGAAGAGAAAGGGAGAGAGAATGGAGAGGATTTTTGAAAATGAAAAAAAAATGAAGTTGTGATGATGAATGAGTCTTGGAAAAGCAAGGATAAAGAGACATGGGGAGGGGGGTGGCCGGCCAAATGGGCCAATCCCCTTCCTTCCTTCTTTTTTTTTTTTTTTAAAGTATTTCTAATACTGTTAATTCGAACGCAGTATCGGGTTTTGACGTTTTCCGGCAAAACCGACTTTTCGAGGGTAATTTCGGTTCATTTAAATTAATTTACTTATATTTTAAATAAAATAACTTGATTTTCTAAAATCAACTTTAAATTTGGCATTATAGGATTATCGGGTGACTTCGGGCCGGTTCGGGCTTTTTCGGGCAGTTTTCGGGACTTTTAGGTTTTAGCCTAAATTTTTCACGCAAACTAACCTAGTTTCATTTAAAAACTTAAATGACTAAATTTTAACCTATGGTAACGCTACTGAGTGATTTAACGAGTAGCTAGCCTGAAGATCAAAAATTGTCGGTTGTCACATTTACCCCCGGTTGAAAGAAATTTCGTCCCGAAATTTAATTCTTGTTGCTACCACAGGGGTTCTTTGTGAAGAGATGCGGGTACTTGTCTTTCATGAACGCTTCCCGCTCCCAGGTAAACTCAGGTCCGTGCCTAAAGTTCCATCGCACTTTAACAATCGGTATTCTTCTGCGCCGGAGTTGCTTGATTTCTCGGTCAAGAATCTCAGTTGGTTCTTCTATGGCGCGCAGTTGTTCATCAATTTGTATCTCTTCCAAAGGCAAGACTACTGTCTCTTCCGACAGACATTTCTTTAGATTGGACACGTGGAACGTGTTATGAATAGAGCTGAGCTCTATTGGTAAGTGCAATCTGTATGCGACGGGTCCGATTCTTTCTATGACCTCGAATGGTCCAACAAAACGAGGGCTCAATTTCCCTTTCTTTCCAAATCTTATCAATCCTTTCCAGGGTGATACCTTTAGTAGCACTCTATCGCCAACTTGGAATTCTAACGGCTTTTGCCGATTATCAGCATAGCTTTTCTGGCGATCCCTGGCTGCTTTAAGCTTTTCCTGTACTAGCTTAATCTTATCAGTGGTCTCCTGTACGATGTCAGGCCTAAGCAGTCGACTCTCTCCCACTTCCAACCAATTGAGTGGGGATCTGCACTTGCGTCCATACAATGCTTCGTACGGGGCACACTGAATACTTGTATGGTAGCTGTTGTTGTAGGAGAATTCAGCCAAAGGTAGGTGATCATCCCAGCTACCTCCGAATTCTAACACACATGCACGTAGCATATTCTCCAGTGTCTGTATAGTCCTTTCTGTCTGACCGTCAGTTTGTGGATGATAGGCGGTGCTCAAATCCACACTGGTACCCAATGCTGCCTGTAGTGACTGCCAAAATCGCGAGGTAATCTGTTGTCTCTGTCGGAGATGATCGATATTGGCACTCCATGTCGCATGACTATCTCATCGACATACAATTGTGCGAGTCTATCAATGCTGTAAGTTTTCCCTTATTTGGCAAAAGTGTGCAGATTTCGTGAGTCGGTCAACGATTACCCAAATCGAATCATGGCCCTTCTTAGTCCTGGGTAACTTAGTCACGAAATCCATCAATATCCGTTCCCATTTCCATTCTGGGATTTCCGGTTGTTGCAAAAGTCCGGATGGTTTCTGATGTTCCGCCTTAATTCTTGCGCAAGTCATGCATTTGCTCACATAGGTGGCGATATCCTTCTTCATCCCAGGCCACCAATAATGTTCCTTCAGTCCCTTGTACATTTTGTCAGATCTTGGATGTATCGAGTACCTTGATTGATGAGCTTCATCCATGATCATTTTCCTTAACTGATCGGCCTTTGGAAATCCAAATTCTATCCTTGACATAACGCACTCCATCCGCTTTCTCCTCGAACTCTTTCTCCATCTGGTGTGGAGTTTCTTTCTTCAAGTTATCAGCCTTCAGAGCTTCTCTCTGAGCTTCCAGTATTTGACTTTTCAAGCTGATTCTGCACTATCACTCCCATTGCTCGCGTCCTTGTAGGCTTCACCCGTTCCTTCCTGCTTAGCGCATCAGCTCCAACATTCGCCTTCCCTGGGTGATATTTAATCTCGCAGTCGTAGTCGCTGAGCAACTCAACCCATCTTCTCTGCCTCATGTTCAGCATTTTCTGATCGAGAATATGCTGGAGGCTCTTATGGTCCGTAAAGATGGTGCATTTGGTGCCGTAGAGATAATGTCTCCAAATCTTAAGGGCAAACACCACTGCTCCGAGCTCCAAGTCATGTGTTGTGTAGTTCTTCTCGTGGACCTTCAGTTGCCTGGATGCATAGGCGATAACTTTCTCGTTCTGCATCAAGACACATCCCAAGCCTTGATGTGAAGCATCGCAATACACCACAAAGTTATCCGTTCCCTCGAGCAACGCCAGAATGGGTGCATTGCATAACTTAGGCTTGAGCAACTGGAATGCTTCTTCCTGTTTTTCTCCCCAAATTAACTTCTTGTCCTTTCGCGTTAAGGTTGTCAACGGCTACGCAATCTTGGAGAAATTTGCAATGAATCGCCGGTAGTAACCTGCCAATCCGAGAAATTGTCGAATTTCCGTCGGCGTCTTCGGGGCTTCCCATTTCTTTACGGCCTCAACCTTGGCTGGATCGACGTGAATTCCTTCTTTATTCACCACATGTCCTAGAAAGTGAACTTCTCGGATCTAAAACTCGCACTTCGAGAATTTGGCGTATAACTGTTCGGCTTTCAGCAGTTCCAATATCAGCCTCAAATGATGCTCGTGGTCCTCCTTGCTCCTTGAGTAGATTAGAATGTCGTCTATGAAGACAATTACGAACTTATCTAAGTATGGTCGACATACTCGGTTCATTAGATCCATGAACACTGCTGGAGCGTTCGTCAACCCAAAAGGCATGACTAAGAACTCATAATGACCATAACGAGTTCTAAGCGCTGTCTTTGCGATGTCTACCTCACGCACTCGCATTTGATGGTAACCAGATCGAAGATCGATCTTGGAGAAGTACGTTGTTCCTTGCAGTTGATCGAACAGGTCGTCGATGCGCGGAAGAGGGTATCGGTTCTTGATGGTGATCTTGTTCAGCTCCCTATAGTCGATGCACATGCGGAAGGATCCATCCTTCTTCTTGACGAACAACACAGGGGCTCCCCAGGGTGAAGAACTGGGTCGGATAAAACCCTTGTCTAACAACTCTTGAAGTTGGCTAGACAGCTCCTGCATCTCGGACGGCGCTAGTCGATACGGCGACTTTGCTAAACGTCCTGCTCCTGGAACTAAGTCGATGTGGAATTCTACTTGTCGTGGCGGAGGTAATCCGGGTAACTCTTCCGGGAATACCTCAGGAAATTCACGTACTACTGGATTATCCTGAATTGACTTCTCTTCTGTTTTCTTATCCACCATGTGTGCCATGAATGCTACACACTCCTTTCGTAGATGGCTTCGCATTTTCATAAACGACACTATCTTAATATCTTTCCTTGGCTTTTCTCCGTGTACTTCGAGTACACCTCCGTCGGGTAATGCTAGCCTAACTATCTTCTCAACACAGTATATTGTTGCTCGATGCTTGGACATCCAGTCCATACCAACGATTATGTCAAAACTCCCTATCTTGATCGGGATCAAGTCTATGCTAAAATCCTTTCCAGCTAAGCCTAGAGTGCGTTTTCTGATTACTTTGTTAGCCCTAACTAATTCTCCGTTGGAGTATTCGATTATATGATCCTCTTTCAGATTCTGTGATTTCTTGGGTCTTTGCTCCAAAATTTCTGACTACTTTTTCAACTTCTGATTGATTTATCACGAGTCGTTTCCTCTGACTGGTGCTCAAATTTTCTTGCATTACCATCCTTCCATTCGATGGGTATTATGACTTCCTTATTTCTTCTATTTGCGACAAGGTCGGTAGTGACTTTAGTGACTATGGTAGGTACGACTTCCTGGACTTGTTGGGCTATTAGTTGAACAATGTTGATCGATTAATTCTCACGATTCACTTTCTAGCTACGTGCGTTTCTTCTGTAAAATGCGGTTCTAAATCATTTGTAAAATGTATGTTTGATTAAAAGTTGTCTTTTAATAAATGTTCGAAAATATTTGTATTTTATTCATGATAATTTCTTTAAAATAAACTCGCTAAGATCGTCCTTGTGATTTAAAAAAAATTTGTTTCGTAAAAGTTTAATACATATCTGAAGAGTTCAAAGTTTGATGCTAATGCATCCTTAAAATATTTCTCTTGCCCATACTGGGGTTTTAAATGGAACAATCCAATAGTGCATTTTTTTTTTTTTTTTTTTTTTTGGAATTCTTTCAAAATCATGAGAGTTACAATCGATAGGATCAACTTTGCCAACAGTATCACCACAACTTGCCAGTTCAAGTCAACTCTCCTAGTCGTCCTTCTTGCCGTAATAACCTTCTCTACAGCATTGGTGGTACCTTCCTCCAAGAGATGCACCAATTTCGTCACCTTAATTATATCCGGGTTCTAACTTGATACTCTGCTTCGATTATTTTGCAGTACGTCGAGTGTGCTCGGATTGTTCAAGCCTCTCCTAGTGTCATACTGGTAGTACAACCGATCAGTATCCCCGAAAGGACATGAAATGACCTTACATTAACTAGATGTGTTATCGCCAGTCCACTCCGAATGGTTGCCGCAGCTCTCTTCTGAGTTGTCTCATATGAGGTGTTGTGAGGTTCAGAGGTGGATCGATTGAACGTCTTTGCTGGTTACTCCAATGCCGGAATCGTAATGCCTAGACGGGTCTTTCTCCGAAGTCTAAGTAATAGTGTTCGGCATAGTGATTGCAGTGTCCGCATAACTAACTAACGCGCATTCAAATAATAGTGACATCCTAAGTGCTAACGCATGAGTGTTCAATAGTGGCGTTACTTTACTTAAACGCGTAAGTGCTATAGTAAATATCAGCATCATAATATGCTTATGTGAACCCACATGGTTTATGTTTTTCAAGAAATTTTTGGAAGGTTCCAATTCTACTAGCCGTATGATTAGTTTATAAGTCTTATTCTACTTATATCATGGCTAGGCGTAGGTGATCAGGCTCCGCATATCTATGATATATCAGAATAGCACCTATCCTAATCACACAAGTATTTTAATTCTCCTATACTTCGAAATCCATAATTAAAAGTTTTAACTTGTCTTAGAAAAGGTTGGTTATAGTACTTGGTTTTTATGAAAAACCGATGTTCTCTATAACCTATGGCTCTGATACCAAATCTGTAACACCCCGCTAAAGCGGAACCGCAGGGTGTAACAGTCTAGATTTCATTGCGATAGGAGATAATCAACACCAACCATTCATTTCAAAAATATTTAAAGTTTACAAAACGTATTACAACCAACCAGAGTTTGGAATTTACAAACATAACAAAATAAACGAAGTCTTGATTGATGTCTACAACACTCAAATTAAGCTCTTTCATTCACCCTCTGATTTCCTGAAAAGCATGTTAAAACAAGCGTCAACTACGAGAGTTGGTGAGTTCACAGGTTTTTATATGCACAAAACATTTTCAATGCAGAAAATCTTTATCGTAAAACCAATGTTCAACCTCAACTGTTAAACATAACATTTATGCAAGATATATTCTCGAGCCACTACTAAACCTAAAACCAATTTGCCCTAACGATCTACCTCAGAGGTGGTGGCGAACCACATGGGTAGAGCGTTCTCGCGAACTACCTCAACGGTGGGACTAAAACCCCACATGTGTAGACGCTGCACTACCTCAGCGGTGGGACTAAATCCCACATGTGTAGTACCACATATGATTACGTGCACCCTATACTCGTCAGTAAACAAGGGTGGGTCCACTCTACCAAATAGCGCTATCCACAATAACCATTGGCTCGAAACGAGTTAATAGTAGTGTATTCAACATGGGACTTTTACTCAATATATCATGTCGCATAACATTTCAAATTTAGCTCACAATACATTTCATTTCATTTCATTTCATTAAAACATTTCATTTCAATGATCGCATAACAATTCATTTCATTTAAACATTTCATTTCAATTCCTTTCGGAATTCAAAGTTCATTTCATTTCGCAACATTTTCACAAATAGGCACATTCATTCATACGCATGCTTTTCACCCCAAAAACTTCGTAAAAACGGTAAAATGGGGCTGTGAATACTCACCTCAAGCGTTTAGTGCGATTTTCGTAAGTGATGGTGCGTGGTCTAATCCCGGCTCCGAACTATGTTCGCCCTATCAAACACGTAATTTTTAACGTAAGTTCTAAGTTCAACGGTCCCTATCAAAATCGTACCGATATCCATATAATGCCATTATGTTATTTATATAGTCCAATATAGTAAAAATTCATTTTATCACATTTTGGAGTCTTCCACACATTTTGGAAGGTTCAAAGTTCATAAATTTGGATTTTATAAAATTCCAGAATCTGCCAAAATTTTGAGTTGTAAAAATTACCACTTTGAACTTAGATCCTCCAAATAATAAGTCCTTAAATTTTTACCCTCTGATTTAGGGGATGTTAGGAACAATTTCACCAAATTTCATTATTTTTAGAGGTCTTTTACTATTTTTAAACATTTTTGCAAAATCAGTGCACACTTTCATTTTTCAAAGATACATGTCAGTAAAGTTTTGTTCATAGAGAGTTCATTATCCCACCAACTCACGAATTTCCAAAGGGATTTTCTAAATAAAACATATACCAAGCTAATGAGACAAGATTCACATCATTTAGGTGATTTTTGAGAGAGATATGCCTCTTTAAAGTTGTGCATGTGGATCTGCCATCTTGGGACAGCTTGCACCATCAACTTGTTTTCATTGGTTCATCCCTTTAAAATCCACTAAATCACATGGTTTTGGACTCTTTGGAAAGCTAACTCAGTAAACTTGAGTTTAGAATTAAAAATCAAGCATTTTGAACAAGTTACCTATGAGATATGCATGCATGAAGATGATAGAAGATTTCTGACAGAAGCTGTTGCATACCAAAATGTTTCTAAATAGTTGAAAGGGTTTTACTCCGAATTTTTGAGTGATTCAAAATGGGTTTTCTTCCTAACTCTTAAAACTTTCATCTATCAAATTTTTGTAGCAAAATAAGATCATTTACTATACTTTTAAGTCGTCTAAACAACCTACAAAAATCGGACAGATTCTGTCCAGAAACCAAAACCCATTTTCACTTATCGAAACACATAAAATCATAAGATTCATGAGGGTTTTCTTGCTAGTAAACTAAATACTCACTTTATGCAACAAATAAAAAGATGAAAAGTGTATTATCATCATCATAGACATGCATGAACTATCCTTTAAGTTCAGCCCCAAAATGCATAAAAAAAAAACATCAAATATGAAGGTTTTTTATTCAAATCTTGTGTTCTTATGGGGGATTCATGGATTTTCACCTCCATTGAATGTTTAAACACATTTCAAAGGCTAAATCTCATCCCCAAACATCAAGTTAGTTACTCATACCACAAAGGGGTTTAAAACCCTTAAAAAGTTGAAGAAAAAGCTCTCTAATGAGCCAAAATCGAATATAAACGCATTTGTTCATCCTTACCTTTGATAATACAACTATAAAAGCTTCAAAACCTTGTTTGATTCTTCAATATTTTCGGATTTTGGATGAGGAGTTGGCTGGAAATTAGAGAGAAAAATGAAGAGAAAGGGAGAGAGAATGGAGAGGATTTTTGAAAATGAAAAAAAAATGAAGTTGTGATGATGAATGAGTCTTGGAAAAGCAAGGATAAAGAGACATGGGGAGGGGGGTGGCCGGCCAAATGGGCCAATCCCCTTCCTTCCTTCTTTTTTTTTTTTTTTTTTAAAGTATTTCTAATACTGTTAATTCGAACGCAGTATCGGGTTTTGACGTTTTCCGGCAAAACCGACTTTTCGAGGGTAATTTCGGTTCATTTAAATTAATTTACTTATATTTTAAATAAAATAACTTGATTTTCTAAAAATCAACTTTAAATTTGGCATTATAGGATTATCGGGTGACTTCGGGCCGGTTCGGGCTTTTTCGGGCAGTTTTCGGGACTTTTAGGTTTTAGCCTAAATTTTTCACGCAAACTAACCTAGTTTCATTTAAAAACTTAAATGACTAAATTTTAACCTACGGTAACGCTACTGAGTGATTTAACGAGTAGCTAGCCTGAAGATCAAAAATTGTCGGTTGTCACATCCAATAAAATATCTCAACTGATATTTTATATAACTAAATAATAAATGACTATTTATTATTTATTTCTCACTCAATAATTAATTTATACTAATTAATTATTCCATCAAACCACTTGATCTCCAATTGGGTGTGTAGCAGTGTGACCCACTAGTGTCTTATAACATTGGACACGGTAAACCCTGTTACTATCTTGCACATAATCCTAACAGACTCCCACTTGTGCCAGACTAGTAACTGTACTGTTACCATTAGCCTAAGGAGGTCCCTAGCCAGACACTTAGGTTAACCAGGTTATAAGATCTCTTACATCCAGAGATACAATTCACGTTTGAATTTGTACACAGGTTCATTCCTTTTGCACACGATATTTCTAAAGTGATTTAAGACATGGAGTGGAGGATTCATTTCTTAAAATCAAGTATTTCTTGACTCTGATTCCGATTGCCTGCAGTAACGGATATAACACCTGTTATTCTATCCGAGCGTGGCCACGCGTTTTCTGCCAATCTTAATCGTCAAGGGGCCCGGAAATATCTCTCTTTTGAAAGAGGTGCAAATCCCTTCTTGACTACTTGCATTTGGATCCACGGCTTCCGCTGCATCTAGTCACGTCCCGTATGGCCACCCTGTTACGGTGCAGCGTTAGTACGTGCTAAGAGTACAGTAGTCCTTGTTGGGAATCGCAGATAAAAACATGCACAGCGGAAACTAAAAACGATTCCCAATCGAGGATCCAATCCTAACCATAAACAGATACAATTTAGTGAGGTTTTACGATTTACCTCTTGAGAATAAAAATCCAGAAGGCTTGTAGGGGGTACACCGCTACTGACACGTCTCGAGGAACAGTTGCTAGACCACCAAGGATTACTATTCAAAACGAGAAAATTTCGGTTCTCGCCTTCTTGCTTATGGTCGCCGGCGGTAGAGAGAGAAAGAGAGAGAGAGTGATTTTTGTGAATTATCAAAATCAGTTATTATTCAATCAAACCTTATGCCTTTATTTATATTAACTAATAAGGCAGTGTTTGATACCATATGAAATACTCTTATAATTATCAACCTGATAATTAAATATATATATTCCATATTTATCTCTTTATTAATTAATTCAACTGATTAATTAATTTATATAAATAAATAATTCAACTAATTATTTATTTCTTTCTCTCTTCTTTTATAATTAATAAACGATTAATTATTTCTCTCAACCAAGTAATCCAAACATCCTCTTGTTTAGTGTGCAGCGGTGTGACCTACTAGTGTCTTATAACATTGGATACGGTAACCCTGTTACTGTCTCGCACATAATCCTAACAGACTCCCACTTGTGCTAGACATGTAACTATGTCTGTTACCATTAGCCTAAGGAGGTCCCTAGCCAGACACTTAGGTTAACCAGGTTATAAGATCTCTTACATCCAGAGATACAATTCTCGACTGAATTCGTACACAGGTTCATTCCTTTTGCACACGATATTTCTAAAGTGATTTAAGACATGGAGTGGAGGATTCATTTCTTAAAATCAAGTATTTCTTGACTCTGATTTCGATTGCCTGCAGTAACGGATATTACTAAATAACCCCTGTTATTCTATCCGAGCGTGGCCACGCGTTTTCTGCCAATCTTAATCGTCAAGGGGCCCGGAAATATCTCTCTTTTGAAAGAGGTGCAAATCCCTTCTTGACTACTTGCATTTGGATCCACGGCTTCCGCTGCATCTAGTCACGTCCCGTATAGCCACCCAGTTACGGTGCAGCGTTAGTACGTGCTAAGAGTACAGTGGTCCTCGTGTTCCCAAACCAAGTATCTCAGGTCTAAGGACAACCTATCAAGTCAGTGCCTATGACTAAGGCTCCATGAAGCAGACTTGATTACTGGTCACTTCCAATACCCAAACACTCTGATGAGTATCTACAAATACTTGGTCACATCACTTGTGCTTTTATTCTCTGCTTTGAATAAATCATCAAGTATTTATAATAGCGTTAAATTCCCTATTGAAATTCCCATTTCAATAAGTGGCTACGGAAATTTAGATTTCATACAAGACTTTGTAGAATCAAGGATACGTTAAATATGCGAAAAATAGTTAATTTAGAACAATCATGAAATTAAAACCTCCATTTATTTCCAACACACTGTGAAATAAAACTTTACATGATTACATTGTTTCTAAATTAGACTATAGTAATAATTAATAAACTAAGTACTAGCTACTGGCTTCCAGGTACTGCATCCCGATGGAATTCGCATGTGCCTCATGCTTTGCCCTTGCTAGTGGCTTTGTCAGCGGATCTGCGACATTGTCTTCTGTTGGAATTTTGCATATTCTTACATCTCCTCTTCCAATGATCTCTCGGATGAGGTGATACTTTCTGAGCACGTGTCTCGACTTGTGATGCTCTCTAGGTTCCTTTGCTTGCGCCACGGCTCCTGAGTTATCACAGAATATATCTATCGGTCTTGAGATACTGGCAACCACTCTGAGATCCGATAGAAAATTCCTCAGCCAGACAGCTTCCTTTGCCGCATCACATGCTGCAATGTACTCTGCCTCTGTAGTTGAGTCTGCAATCGTGTCCTGCTTCGAGCTCTTCCACGAGATCGCACCTCCGTTTAGGGTAAAGACGTACCCTGACTGTGACCTGAAGTCATCTCTGTCGGTCTGGAAACTAGCGTCAGAGTATCCTGTGACACTAATTTCATCCTCAGAACCTCCAAAGACCAAGAACATTTCTTTCGTTCTTCTCAGATATTTGAGAATGTTCTTGACAGCCACCCAATGGGGCTCACCTGGATTCTGTTGGTATCTGCTCGTAACACTTACTGAGTAAGCAACATCGGGCCTAGTACATAGCATGGCATACATAATTGATCCAATTGCAGAAGCATATGGGACCGATTTCATTCTGTCCTGATCTTCACTAGAAACAGGACACTGTGTTTTGCTTAACACTATGCCATGTTGCATTGGAATGAATCCTTTCTTGGATTCATCCATCCTGAATCTCTTCAGTACTTTGTCAATGTATGTACTCTGACTAAGTCCGATAAGCCGCTTAGATCTGTTTCTGTAGATCTTTATACCTAGTATATAAGCGGCTTCTCCAAGGTCTTTCATCTGGAAACATTTACTTAACCATTCTTTAACACTCTGTAAAGTTGGTACATTGTTTCCTATGAGTAGTATGTCATCTACATACAAGACCAGGAAGGTTACTATGCTCCCACTGAACTTAGTGTAAACACATGGCTCGAACTCACTTTTAGCGAAGCCAAACTCTTTGATTCGCTCATCAAAGTGTAAGTTCCAGCTTCGAGATGCTTGCTTTAATCCATAAATAGATTTTAGCAATTTACACACCTTATTAGGATTCTTAGGATCTTCAAACCCCTCTGGTTGTTCCATATAGACGTCTTCTGTTAACTTTCCATTCAGAAAGGCTGTCTTGACGTCCATTTGCCAAATCTCGTAGTTAAAGTACGCTGAGATGGCCATTAGAATCCTAATTGACTTTAACATGGCCACTGGTGAAAAGGTTTCATCATAGTCGATACCATGAGTTTGTGTGAATCCTTTTGCGACCAGTCTGGCCTTGAAGGTGTGTACATTTCCATCCATGTCGGTTTTCTTCTTGAAAACCCATTTGCGTCCAACAGCCTTACAGTGTTGTGGCAAATCAGTCAACTCCCAGACTTGGTTGTCATACATGGATTGCATCTCGGCCTTCATGGCTTCCTGCCATTGTTCAGACTCACTGCCTGACACAGCTTCTCCATAGGATGTTGGTTCATTTAAGTCTCCGCTATCTTGAGAGACTAGAAACCCAAGATACCTATCTGGTTCTTGTCTTACCCTGCTGGATCTGCGAAGGTCTTGTGTTTGCACTTCCTCAATCGGCTCTGATTGAGGTTCAACATTGTTATGTTGAATTTCTGGCTCAACAATTGGTGTAGTGTCTTCTTCGTCTACTATCTGTAGATCTACATCCTTTCTGGTGTTCTCTAAATTGAGAAACTTTTCTTCCAGAAATTTTCCATTTCGAGCAACAAACACTTTGTTCTCTTCAGGGTTGTAGAAATAATATCCCACGGTGGTCTTGGGATATCCAACGAAGAAACACTTGTCGGATTTGGGTTTGAGTTTTTCTGAGGTAGGTCGTTTGACGTAAACCTCACAACCCCAAATTTTCAGAAAAGATATGTTGGGTTTCTTACCCTTCCATAACTCGTATGGAGTCTTTTCTACCGACTTTGTTGGCGCTCTGTTCAGTATGTGTGCTGCTGTTTCGAGCGCGTGTCCCCAGAATGATACTGGCAGCGAAGAATGACACATCATCGTTCGTACCATGTCAAGTAAAGTACGATTTCTCCTTTCTGATACACCGTTCATCTGAGGTGTATACGGAGGTGTAAGTTGGGATACAATCCCACACTCCATCAGATGATTGTCAAACTCATCACTGAGATATTCGCCACCACGATCTGACCGTAAGAACTTGATCCTCTTGTCAAGTAGATTCTGTACTTCATTCTGATATTCCTTGAATTTCTCAAAGGTTTCAGATTTATGTCTCATCAAGTAGACATATCCATACCTACTGAAGTCGTCAGTGAAGGTAATGAAGTACCGGTATCCTCCTCTTGCTACATGACTGAAAGGTCCACATACATCTGTGTGGATTATTTCAAGCAAGTCAGTAGCCCTTTCATTCTCACTGTTGAAAGGTTGCTTTGTCATTTTGCCAGATAAACAAGATTCGCAATTATCAAAAGGTTTGTAATCGAAATTGCCAAGAAAACCTCCCTTTAGGAGTAGTTCAACGCGTTTCTTGTTTATATGGCCCAAACGACAATGCCAGAGGTAAGTCTGATCCTCAATATCCTTGGATCGCTTACTTATATGATAGATTTCACTATTGTTGTCTTTAAGATTTACAGTGTATAGACCATCTACAGGTGTAGCTTTAAAATAGAAAATATTATCTTTAAAAAACCGAAATCATTTTATAAGAATATTTATAATAAAAGCCTTGGTCTACCAACAAATCAAAAGACAATACATTCTTAATCATATTTGGAATATAATAACAATTATTCAGTTCCAAAACTAGACCCGCGGGTAAACTAAGACTATAAGATCCCACGGCTTCAGCAATCAACGGAGTGCCTTCGCCCACTCGTAGGTTCGAACGGTCCTTCCTCAGAGTCTTTCTTCTAGTGAATCCCTGTAAATGATTACAAATGTGGTTACCACTGCCTGTATCAATTACCCATGATTCATAAGAAGTGATTAAGCAATCTATCATAAAGATACCTGGAGTATCGGATAAACCGATATCCATCTGGTCGATATTCATCGAGTGCTCGCAAATATCCTCGCTGCCGCACTCTGGGCAACTTAGATCTCCCAGCTCATCTATTATGTCAGTGTCCATGAGATTCGCAGGTTCGGGTACTGGCTCTAGACTGGCCAGGATATCTTCATGAACTTTATCCACGTCGCTCTTTGGTTCCTTCATATAGGCACTAGCTGTGTCCTGAACTTCCTTTGTGAGGGAGAACCACATGAGATACACTAACTCTTCCTGAGTCATCTTGTACCCCAGACGTGATAAACATTTAAAAAACCTTCTCATATCAACAAGATGGTTTTTAACTGACTGACCCTTCTGTAGCTTCAGGGAGAGAATCTCTTGCATGATCAATAGCTTTCCCGTGTGCTTGTAGAGACCTAGCTGGTTCTCCACATCTCTCACAACCTCGTGACATGATTTAACTCTTAAATCTCCCGTGAACTCGGGTGACATAGAGAAAATCAGAATGGACATTACATCCGATTCATCTGTCAAGTATCTAAAATACTCAGCAAATTCCTCTTCAGGGGCATTGCTTTTAGGTCGTGATACGGGTTTGTTGATCACATAAAGCTTATCCTGGGCATATAAAACGTTCCTCAAGTGTAACTTCCAAACTGGAAAGTTATGGCCCGTAAGCTTCCACTTGCCCGTAATAAGGCGAAGTGACTCTTCAGGTGAATAAAACGGAATACTAATTTGAGACATCTACAGAAGAATATAAAATTCCAGCTTTAGTTTATAATTATACAATTCTAATAAAATTATCACCCTTAAAATAAATTTATTAGACTAGAATCCATATTTCACATGTGTCGGGAAGCATGTGATCATGTCATACCGACTCATGCGATCTATGGTAGGTAACACTATACCAATCGTATTCCCTATCTGGAAAAACGACTTCTAGATCGTCGGGACATCGGATATCAATAATCCGTGCATATTTAGTCCCTCTAGTGCATTTTGGCCTGGTACCACCCAGTGAATAAATAATTACCAAAATAGATTGCACCACCCGGGACCTGGACAAACTCTGGCCGGTACCACCCGGAGATAATTCGCAGAGTTTTATCTCCTTCCAGTTTCGGTTTGAACACGGGCGTTCATAGTGTGTGCACTTACAACGCCCTATGTACCTTACACCGGAAGTGCCCCTAAAGTGGGTTGCACTTACTAATCTACGATTTTTAACAAGGGTCTAAATTGCCAGTTTCTTTTTTCAAAAACTTGAAAAAAACTGGATCCAAACACTAACTGTATTTGTATCCTTACAATTTCTAAACAATCCGTTCAAAAAAAAAAAGGGCAATTTTATATTTAATAATTACGTAAATTAAACAACCACGCAATTTAAATATAAACAGCATAGTCATAGCTTAAACCCTTAAACTAATGTTGTTTTGTGAGCCAACACAAGACAACGGTCTCAATCCCTAAGTGACAAAAGTCTTCATCTTCTGGCACTCCCACTGGCTCCGAGATCCATGGTTGTCATCTTGTCTCCGTCTCGATGTAATTGGAAAAATTATTACAAATGGGTTCAAATGGCACGCAGGCCTCCCAACTATTCTAATAAAGCTTTAAAATTACAAAAAGGGTTGTAAATGGCTCGCAGGCCTCCCAACAATTCTAATAAAACGGATAAACACAACCACGGGTCTAAAGGGTTCAGCTATGACTTATCATATAATTAAATGAATTAAAACACATCTGAATTTTAATTTAATAATTATAACACCATAAATTAATTTAAAACAAATTAATTAAACCTGAATCGTTTTAAAACTTATCTGATAAAAACGATCTTATTATCTCAAAAATTGTCCAGAAACGAATCCTTATCTGGATCCGTTAATGATAAACGATTGGGACAATTAATGAATTCGATTACCACCGACCCGTCAAATCGTGACCGTCGATCGGCGGTTTTCAACGCCGGCGATGATGATGACTCGATCGCCACCACCACCGCCCGGACTACCACCGCAATCGCCGCTGGCAGCGGCGACTTCGATAGTCACCACCGCCGCAGCAACCACCGCCGTTACTTAATTTAACCGGCGACGGCAGCAGCTGAGGAGCCACCACCGCCGCCCACCGCAATAACGATCATCGGCAACAGCAGCGGCTGGAAAGCCACCGCCGCCGCCGCGATCGATCGAAAGAAAAGCACTATCGCCGCCACCACCACAAATCGGTGGTGTGGCGGTCGATATGGAGAACGACGACAGCAGTAGTAGCTTCTACCGCCATCGCCGCCTCCGGCTCTATGGACAAACACCACCACCGTTTGCCTTCTGCGGCTACGGTGGTTCGGACCACAACAGCGTCGCCACCACACAGCTGTGTGGTGGTCGATTGATCTAACAGCCGCCGCAGCCACAACTTGGTGGTGCAGCGGGCCTCGGTGTTATGGCCGGCGACGATCGACACCACCACCACCACAATCGGTGGTGTGGTGGTGGCTTTGCGGTTTTACTTCGGCCGACGCCACAACCACCAAGCGGGTGGTGTGGCCGGCGACTATCATGACGGCCGGTACCGCAGCCACCAATCGGGTGGTGCGGCCGGTAGAGAATCGACGGCGATTGGCCTGGAGGTCCGGCCGGCTAACTGCCGCCGTTCCGCCGCCAATCGTCGTTTCGTTAGGTTTACAAAAATCAGATTTTTTAACGATTTATAAAACCTAATTAATCTAACAAACAATTTAAACCTGATCTGTTAGGTTATAGGAAGTGGCTCTGATACCACTGTTGGGAATCGCAGATAAAAACATGCACAGCGGAAACTAAAAACGATTCCCAATCGAGGATCCAATCCTAACCATAAACAGATACAATTTAGTGAGGTTTTACGATTTACCTCTTGAGAATAAAAATCCAGAAGGCTTGTAGGGGGTACACCGCTACTGACACGTCTCGAGGAACAGTTGCTAGACCACCAAGGATTACTATTCAAAACGAGAAAATTTCGGTTCTCGCCTTCTTGCTTATGGTCGCCGGCGGTAGAGAGAGAAAGAGAGAGAGAGTGATTTTTGTGAATTATCAAAATCAGTTATTATTCAATCAAACCTTATGCCTTTATTTATATTAACTAATAAGGCAGTGTTTGATACCATATGAAATACTCTTATAATTATCAACCTGATAATTAAATATATATATTCCATATTTATCTCTTTATTAATTAATTCAACTGATTAATTAATTTATATAAATAAATAATTCAACTAATTATTTATTTCTTTCTCTCTTCTTTTATAATTAATAAACGATTAATTATTTCTCTCAACCAAGTAATCCAAACATCCTCTTGTTTAGTGTGCAGCGGTGTGACCTACTAGTGTCTTATAACATTGGATACGGTAACCCTGTTACTGTCTCGCACATAATCCTAACAGTCTCTCGCGTTCCCAAACCAAGTATCTCAGGTCTAAGGACAACCTATCAAGTCAGTGCTTATGACTGAGGCTCCATGAAGCAGACTTGATTACTGGTCACTTCCAATACCCAAACACTCTGATGAGTATCTATAAATACTTGGTCACATCACTTGTGCTTTTATTCTCTACTTTGAATAAATCATCAAGTATTTATAATAGCGTTAAACTTCCTATTGAAATTCCCATTTCAATAAGTGGCTACGGAAATTTAGATTTCATACAAAACTTTGTAAAATCACGGATACGTTAAATATGCAAAAAATACTTAATTTAGAACAATCATGAAAATAAAACCTCCATTTATTTCCAACACACTGTGAAATAAAAACTTTACATGATTACATTGTTTCCAAATTAGACTATAGTAATAATTAATAAACTAACAACTAGCTACTGGCTTCCAGGTACTGCATCCCAATGGAATTCGCATGTGCCTCATGCTTTACCCTTGCTAGTGGCTTTGTCAGCGGATCTGCGACATTGTCTTCTGTTGGAATCTTGCATATTCTCACATCTCCTCTTCCAATGATCTCTCGGATGAGGTGATACTTTCTGAGCACGTGTCTTGACTTGTGATGCTCTCTAGGTTCCTTTGCTTGCGCCACGGCTCCTGAGTTATCACAGAATATATCGATCGGTCTCGAGATACTGGCAACCACTCTGAGATCCGATAGAAAATTCCTTAGCCAGACAGCTTCCTTTGCCGCATCAGATGCTGCAATGTACTCTGCCTCTGTAGTTGAGTCTGCAATTGTGTCCTGCTTCGAGCTCTTCCATGAGATCGCACCTCCGTTTAGGGTAAAGACGTACCCTGACTGTGACCTGAAGTCATCTCTGTCGGTCTGGAAACTAGCGTCAGAGTATCCGGTGACACTAATTTCATCCTCAGTACCTCCAAAGACCAAGAACATTTCTTTCGTTCTTCTCAGATATTTAAGAATGTTCTTGACAGCCACCCAGTGGGGTTCACCCGGATTCTGTTGGTATCTGCTCGTAACACTTACTGAGTAAGCAACATCGGGCCTAGTACATAGCATGGCATACATAATCGATCCAATTGCAGAAGCATATGGGACCGATTTCATCTTGTCCTGATCTTGACTAGAAACAGGACACTGTGTTTTACTTAACACTATGCCATGTTGCATCGGGATAAATCCTTTCTTGGATTCATCCATCCTGAATTTCTTCAGAACTTTATCGATATACGTACTCTAACTAAGTCCGATAAGCCGCTTGGATCTATTTCTGTAGATCTTTATACCAAGTATATAAGCGGCTTCTCCTAGGTCTTTCATCTGGAAACATTTGCTTAACCAACTCTTAACACTCTGTAAAGTTGGTACATCGTTTCCTATGAGTAGAATGTCATCTACGTATAAGACCAAGAAGGTTACTATGCTCCCACTGAACTTAGTGTAGACACACGGCTCGAACTCACTTTTGGTAAAACCAAACTCTTTGATTCGCTCATCAAAGTGTAAGTTCCAGCTTCGAGATGCTTGCTTCAATCCATAAATGGATTTTAGCAGCTTACACACCTTATTAGGATTCTTAGGATCTTCAAACCCTTCTGGTTGTTCCATATAGACGTCTTCTGTTAACTTTCCATTCAGAAAGGCTGTCTTGACATCCATTTGCCAAATCTCGTAGTTAAAGTACGCTGAGATGGCCATAAGAATCCTAATTGACTTTAACATGGCCACTGGTGAAAAGGTTTCATCATAGTCAATACCATGAGTTTGCGTGAATCCTTTTGCGACCAGTCTGGCCTTGAAGGTGTGTACATTTCCATCCATGTCGGTTTTCTTCTTGAAAACCCATTTGCGCCCAACAGCCTTACAGTGTTGTGGCAAATCAGTCAACTCCCAAACTTGGTTGTCGTACATGGATTGCATCTCGGCCTTCATGGCTTCCTGCCATTGTTCAGACTCACTGCCTGACACAGCTTCTCCATAGGATGTTGGTTCATTCAAGTCTCCGCTATCCTGAGAGACTAGAAACCCAAGATACCTATCCAGTTCTTGTCTTACCCTACTGGATCTGCGAAGGTCCTGTGTTTGCACTTCCTCAATCGGCTCTGATTGAGGTTCAACATTGTTATGTTGAATTTCTGGCTCAACAACTGGTGTAGTGTTTTCTTCGTCTACTACCTGTAGATCTACATCCTTTCTGGTGTTCTCCAGACTGAGAAACTTTTCTTCCAGAAATTTTCCATTTCGAGCAACAAAAACTTTGTTCTCTTCAGGGTCGTAGAAATAATATCCCACGGTGGTCTTGGGATATCCAACGAAGAAACACTTGTCGGATTTGGGTTTGAGTTTTTCTGAGGTGGGTCGTTTGACGTATACCTCACAACCCCAAATTTTTAGAAAAGATATGTTGGGTTTCTTACCCTTCCATAGTTCATATGGAGTCTTTTCCACCGACTTTGTTGGCGCTCTGTTCAATATGTGTGCTGCTGTTTCGAGCGCATGTCCCCAGAATGATATTGGCAGCGAGGAATGACACATCGTCGTTCGTACCATGTCAAGCAAAGTACGATTTCTCCTTTCTGATACACCGTTCATCTGAGGCGTATACGGAGGTGTAAGTTGGGATACAATCCCACACTCCATCAGATGATTGTCAAACTCGTCACTTAGATATTCGCCACCACGATCCGACCGTAAGAACTTGATTCTCTTGTCAAGTAGATTTTGTACTTCATTCTGATATTCCTTGAATTTCTCAAAGGTTTCAGATTTATGTCTCATCAAGTAGACATAACCATACCTACTGAAGTCGTCAGTAAAGGTAATGAAGTATCGGTATCCTCCTCTTGCCACATGACTGAAAGGTCCACATACATCTGTGTGGATTATTTCAAGCAAGTCAGTAGCCCTTTCATTTTCATTGTTGAAAGGTTGCTTTGTCATTTTGCCAGATAAACAAGATTCGCAATTATCAAAAGGTTTATATTCGAAGTCGCCAAGAAAACCTTCTTTTAGGAGTAGTTCAACGCGTTTCTTGTTTATATGGCCCAAACGACAATGCCAGAGGTAAGTCTGATCCTCAATATCCTTGGATCGCTTACTTATATGATAGATTTCACTACTGTTGTCTTGTAGATTTACAGTGTATAGACCATTCACGGGTGTAGCTTTAAAATAGAAAATATTATCTTTAAAGACTGAAATCATTTTATAATCATATTTATAATAAAAACCTTGGTCTACTAATAAATCAAAAGACAAAACATTCTTAATCATGTTTGGAATATAATAACAATTATCCAGTTCCAAAACTAGACCCGAGGGTAAACTAAGACTATAAGATCCCACGGCTTCAGCAATCAACGGAGTGCCTTCGCCAACTCGTAGGTTCGAACGGTCCTTCCTCAGAGTCTTTCTTCTAGTGAATCCCTGTAAATGATTACAAATGTGGTTACCACTGCCTGTATCAATTACCCATGATTCATAAGAAGTGATTAAGCAATCTATCATAAAGATACCTGGAGCATCGGGCAAACCGATCTCTATCTGGTCGATATTCATCGAGTGCTCGCAAATATCTTCGCTGCCGCACTCTGGGCAACTCAGATCTCCCAGCTCATCAATTATATCAGTGTCCATGAGATTTGCAGGTTCGGGTACTGGCTCTAGACTGGCCAGAATATCTTCATGAACTTTATCTACGTCGTTCTTTGGTTCCTTCATGTAGGCACTAGCTGTGTCCTGAACTTCCTTTGTGAGGGAGAACCACATGAGGTACACTAACTCCTCCTGAGTCATCTTGTACCCCAGACGTGATAAACATTTAAAAAGCCTTCTCATTTCAATAAGATGGTTTTTAACTGACTGACCCTTTTGCAGCTTCAGGGAGAGAATCTCTTGCATGATCAAAAGCTTGCCCGTGTGCTTGTAGAAACCTAGCTGGTTCTCTACATTTCTCACAACCACGTGACAGAATTTCACTCTTAAGTCTCACGTGAACTCGGGTGACATAGAGAAAACTAGAATGGACATTACATCCGATTCATCTGCCATGAATCTGAAATATTCAGCAAATTCCTCTTCAGGGGCATTGCTTTTAGGTCGTGACATGGGCTTATTGATCACATAAAGCTTACCCTGGGCACTCAAAACATTCTGTAAGTGCAACTTCCAAACTGGAAAGTTCTGGCCCGTAAGCTTCCACTTGCCCGTAATAAGGCGAAGTGATTCCTCAGGTGAATAAAACGGAATGCTAATTGGAGACATCTACAGAAGAATATAAATTCCAATTTAGTTTATAATTATATAATTCTAATAATTATTACCCTTAAAATAAATTTATTAGACTAGAATCCATATTTCACATGTGTCGGGAAGCATGTGATCATGTCAAACCGACTCATGCGATCTATGGTAGGTAAAACTATACCAATCGTATTCCTATCTGGAAAAACACGACTTCTAGATCGTCGGGACATCGGATATTAATAGTCCGTGCATATTTAGTCTCTCTAGTGCATTTTGGCCTGGTACCACCCAGTGAATAAATGATTACCAAAATAGATTGCACCACCCGGGACCTGGACGAACTCTGGCCGGTACCACCCGGAGATAATTCGCAGAGTTTTATCACCTTCCAGTTTCGGTTTGAACACGGGCGTTCATAGTGTGTGCACTTACAACGCCCTATGTACCTTACACCGGAAGTGCCCCTAAGGTGGGTTGCACTTGCTAATCTATGATTTGAACAAGGGTCAAAATTGCCAGTTTCCTTTTTCAAAAACTTTGAAAAAACTGGATCCAAACACTAACTGTATTTGTATCCTTTTAATTTTTAAACAATTTGTTCAAAAGGCAATTTAGCAATTACGTAAATTAAACAACCACGCAATTTTAAATATAAAAAACACAGTCATAGCCTAAACCCTTAAACTAATGTTGTTTTGTGAGCCAACACAAAACAACGGTCTCAACCCTAAGTGACAAAAGTCTTCAACTTCTGGCACTCCCACTGGCTCCGAGATCCATGGCCGTCGTCTTGTCTCCGTCTCGATGTAATTAAAATAATTATTACAAATGGGCTTAAATGGCACGCAGGCCTCCCAACTAGTCTAACAAAAATAATTAAAATTACAAAAGGGTTGTAAATGGCACGCAGGCCTCCCAACTAGTCAAAACGAAATAAATAAAACACAACCACAGGTCTAGAAAGGGTTTAGCCATGACTCGATATAATTAAATAAATTAAAATACAACTGAATTTTAATTTGATAATTATAAAACCAATAATTAATTTAAAACAAATTAATTAAATAAAATCCTGAATCGTTTTAACCTTATCTGATTAAAAACGATCCCTAACTCGAAGTTTATCCGGAAACGAATTCCACACGAAACTCGCTAACGATAATCAATCGAAACGAACTACGACTTCGAATTACCACGGATCCGCCAAAACGTGGCCGTCGATCGACGGTTTCTCCAACGCCGGCAACGATGATGACACAACTGCCACCGCCGCCGCCCGTACCACCATCGAACATCGGCGACAGCAGTGGCTTGAAAAACACCACTGCCGCCCGTCGTGAACAACCGGCAACGGCCGACGCCACCAAACGGCAGCCATCGACCGCCGCCCGTAGCTGCCGATTTCGATTGCGACGACGACAGCAGCAATTGCCGCCATCGCCGCCGCTATTCCGGTGAAAACAACACCTCGCCATCGCCACCGCTGGACCATCAACGACGGCAGCAGCCTAGCGCTACCACCATCGCCGTGATCGCGAAAAACCATCGACGCCACCACCACCACATACGGTGGTGCGGTGGCCGTCCTTCGATCGAACCGGCGCCGCCGTACGGCGGCTGTGATTTCTAATCGACACCACCGCCACCACAATCGGTGGTGCGGTGGTGGTTTCTGTTTCCGATCGACGCTGGCCGACGCCACAACCACCAAGCGGGTGGTGTGGCCGGCGGTTACCGAAACAGCCGGTGCCGCAGCCACCAATCGGGTGGTGCGGCCGGCGGTGGTTATGGTGGTACGATTCACGATGATCGGCCTGGAGGTCCGGCCGGCTAACTGCCGCCGTTCCACCGCCGATCGTTGTTTCGCTAGGTTTACTAAAAATCAGATTTTTAACGTGAAAAAGTAACGATTTTTACAAAACCTAAATAGCTAACAAGCAGCTTAAACCTGATCTGTTAGGTTTAGGAAGTGGCTCTGATACCACTGTTGGGAATCATAGGCAACGAAACATGCACAGCGGAATAAAAAGCCTGATTCCCAATCGAGGATCCAATCCTAAACTCATACAGATACAAAAAGAGGGTTACGAAAAATTACCTCGTTATTTGATTTATGCAAACGAAACTGGACTGCTGGCGGGGAATACACCACTACTGCACCACCGTGAGATCGGTTGCTAGACCACCACCGGGTTTTTCTCTGAATCGATGGAGAGGGTGAGAGAGGAGGGTTTTTGGTTTTTCTCTGGGGTTTCTTTTCAGTTAAGATTGATTCAATGAATAAACTGGCCAGGGTTTGCCATATTATAAAACTAAATATGGCAGTACCCAATAAAGAAAGCCCGTTTGATTAAAAGCCCATTAAGTTTATTTAATCAAACTCAAACTCTTTATTTAATCAATAAACCATTAATTAAATAACTTAACCCTTTAATTAATTAATTAACTATTAATTAATCCAATAAAATATCTCAACTGATATTTTATATAACTAAATAATAAATGACTATTTATTATTTATTTCTCACTCAATAATTAATTTATACTAATTAATTATTCCATCAAACCACTTGATCTCCAATTGGGTGTGTAGCAGTGTGACCCACTAGTGTCTTATAACATTGGACACGGTAAACCCTGTTACTATCTTGCACATAATCCTAACACACTCACTCGGAGTCGGTCAATGTTGAGATAAGAGAGGAACTGCCCCACCTCTCGACTTCTTTCCGTGCACCAAGTGTCTTAGATCCACTTCCCGAGACGTATCACATCATTCATTTGGGTAGGACACAGTTTGGAGCATCATTCGCCCGCCCGAGTGGCCTGGCCAGAACGGGGAGAGTTGGTGCGTCAGAGGACGCCCTTCGAGGATCCACCGGAAGTCCTGACATCGTCAACCCTACACCAGGGATGACTTAAGGCCGAGAAAGCACCTCTTTGGGTCTTTTCTCGACAACTGGCGCTCAAGCAGCACCAGGTGTAGTACCACCGGGACCGGGTCCGACAGACTCGAGCGAAGTCTTTAAAGACGCTCACGCAACACCGAGGCTCTTAGGCCTGACGGATTCGGACGACATCCTAAAAGTCGTCCAAACCAGATTCGCGGAGCTCGACCACGCCGAGACCTCCCGGAATGCCAAACTTGAGGCGTTCGAGAGTGCTCTCAACGAGCAAAGGGGAGAGATCGAGACTTTGAAGTCTCGCGATGCCGAACGAGAGGAAGAACTACAAGAGCTACGACACCAAGCAAAAGGCAAGTCTACTGAGCTTCAAGTGCATCAATCCGTGGCTCCTCCTCTTCGTACCGAGCCACTTCTCCGCCTGCAACCTCCACAACCTACTGCTGAAGGTGCCATTCCGGGCTACGTTCTCGAAGCCGAATTCAACATGGCAGTCTCCTCGCTCACCACTCAGAACGACAAACTCACGGCAAAACTCAAGCGAGCGAAGGAACTGCTAGCCGTCAGGGATGCACAGTTAGCAGATCGGGAAGCGCAGTTGGAAGCCGCCAACCGCCGTATTCGCGAACTCGAGGCAGCGTGCCGGCCTCAGTCTCAGTCCTCAAAAAGGGGACATGACACTGACCCGGGCGCAGGTCCTCATGAGGGGGAGATGCAAGGAGCCAAAAGACTTCGCATCGGCCTTGCTCAAGCCTCGGGTTCCGCGCCTGCATCAGCTTCAGCGCCGCAAACTGCTCCGTCAGGGCACCAGCATTTCATGGAGTATCCCGACGAAGAGCCCCTCGACGTCGAGCAGTTCGCCTATCAGTCGATACCGTTGGATGAGATAATCCAATTTCCTCAGTCCGAGCCTACTGTCGAGGTCGATATGGTAGTCCCCGAGTCGGCGCCGACGGATCCGAATGAGCTTCACATCTCGGAAGAAGCCAGAAGACTCCTCGCCCGACTTGCGCAAAGTCTCAGAATCTACAAGAAGGGGGACACCATAGTCAGCGCAACCGACTACGACACATTCCTCCCAACGGTACAGTTCCCGGAAACGGAAGAGCCTCCCACCATCACGGCGACAGTTCCAGACGCTCCAGCTCCCGTTGTCATCCAGCTAAACTGGAACCACACGGTAATCTTCCGACCTTTCTTGGAGGAGTCCTTCTCAAGGATCTTCCAACAAGAGAAGGTCCATCTGTGGTCCAGAAAGGTATTCTTCGGAGTCTCGCACTACAAGAAGAAGCGCCGCCAGACAGCCTACGCCCACCAACGCATCTGCAATTGGTACACTCATGGGAAGACCAGACTCAGACGCCGATTTGTGAAGGTAACAGATGTGAGGCCTTACAGACACGGCAGCAGCATGTTCTTAGAGTTCTCGGTCTCCATGTACGGTAGTGGGAACGTCAGGTTGAATGGAGAGCTCCTGAAGTGGACCTTCACAGAAGCTGATTTAGATCGGATTCATCTTGAAGACATCCTCGTGCTGATCAAGTATCTCCAAGGTCCGATCCTCCGCCCCGACTACTACAACTCCGGCCTCGAGGTGCTCAAAAGGTACGTCCGTCACACCATTGCTCTATCACATGTGACCGACTACCAGATGGCAATCGAGAGTCGACAGCCGAAAGTGAACCTTCTGCGTCCGAATCTGCAAGTCCCAGCAATCGACTCATATCAGCTCTACGTGCCGACGAGCATCCCAGAACACGGTATTGTCTACTGCACGCTAAAGAAGAGGGAACGGAAGTTCATGAGATTCAGTGAACTTTCTCATATCTGCGACGGTACCATTCTGTATGTCATCCAAGGCATAGAGTGTTAGGAATTATGTGCAAAGTTGACAAACCAAGTGATTACACATCCAATGTTACAAGACACTTGAGGGTCACACCTGTGAGGACCTATAAGTCGAACAAGTTAGATGAAACCCAGAAATGGAGAGTTAGGATTTATAATAGTGTATTATAAATCAATTGGGTAATTACAGTCAGAATTACCAAAGTTGGAGGGTTATTAATTAATTAGGATATTATATATTTATTAGATAAATAAATATATAATAGTTAATTAATAAGTTTTTATATATATTAGATTAATATAATTATAATTATCATATGCAAATTCTTTTCCAGTTATTTAAAAAGGAAAAAGGATTAGAGATAATTATAAAAGGAAACTGAATCTCATACAAACTGTATTTTTCCTCCATATAAATAAGGCTTATGGGTTAAGAAAAAAGCTAAGCTTTTCAGCTAAGAAAATCAGTTTCAGTTTCCCTCCTCCTCTCTCTCTCCACACCGGCGCCGACCCCCCCCCCCAGTCGGATTCCAGGCTTTGTTGTTCGGGTCTCATATAGTTCAACTAGAAGAACGTTCGTTGGTCGATCACCGGTGGACTATTCTCGAGCAATCCAGGTAAATTGATCTAATCCAAATCATTAGGATTAAAACTAGAAACGATTAAAGATCATTAGGCTCATAAAGGGTTTTTAGCTTTTATCGCTTCTGCATGATTAGATCGGAAACAGCGTGTTTCTGATCGCGTAGGTTTTATCAGTTTGATTAACCTATGAGATTTATCAAACCAGCGAGGTTCGTTAGATCTGAGTTAATCCTCGAGTCAGTTTGATCCGAGGATACCCACAAAAACCCAGCAGTGGTATCAGAGCCATTGTTAAAATCGTTTTAGTTTTTATCTGTTTATGAGTGATCCGTTAAAGCTTTGTTTCTTATCGAGGTTTAAAAAAACTGATTTTTTGTTTATATAAATTTCGATTGTTATTCATACGAAAACCCGGAAAAACCATCGTCAGATTGGTGATGGTTGCGGTTGTGACACCACCACCGCACCACCAGCGTGGTGGTTGCGGCTGGTTGCCGTGATCGATTGCCGGACCGCACCACAGTACGTGGTAGCGGCCCCTGGCTGCCGTACAAGAACTCACGCCACCAGGTGGGTGGCGGTGATCGGCGGTTTCAGTCGAGAACGACGGCGCAGCGGCGCCGTATGTTTTAAAACGCAGCCGCACCACCAGCACCGGTGTTTTTCAAATCGGTGGCTGAAACCCTCCCCGTAAAACACAGCCGCACCACCAGCACCGGTGGTAACGGCGCCTAGTGTTCACAATCGCCACAACCGGAAGCCACCAGGCACGATCGCCGGCCAAACCGCAGTAAGCGGTGGCGGCGGACGCCTAGCGAAACCACCAGGGAGGTGGTGGCGGCGATCTCATGACTACCGAACCAAACCACCTGGTCGTGGTGGCAGGCGGTAAGCGGTGGTAGTGGCGACTGTGTTCTCGCCGAGATCAATGACTCGGGTGGTAGCGGCTTTGGCCGTTATCATCAGATTAAACCCTGAACCACCAGGCCAACCGCCGGCTGCCCTAAGGCCGAGCCAAGGCGGTGGCAATGGTTGTTCGATCGCCGAGTAATGGAGAACGGCGGCGTTTTCGCGACCGCCAAGCCAAACCACCATCAAGGTGGTGGCGGCGTTTTACAATAGCCACGGCCAGACCACCAGTCCGGTGGTGGCCAAACCGCAATCACCAGAAGCCGCTTACGTGGTGGTGGATGGTGGTTGCGGCGAATGGTGGTGATCGATTAAGTTACGGTGGCGGCGGTGGCATTCTAGCTACCGTCGTCATGGTGGTTACATGGTGGCCAAAACCATCGTATTCGGTGGTGGCGGCATCGAGTCACCGCACACGGATCACCACCGAATTGATGGTCATCAAAGGCGTCGATTAGTGGCGGTAGTAGCATCGCTATCGTTACCGATCAATGATGATTACACGGTGGCCATACGACAAACGAACCACCAGCGTGGTGGTGGACGTTGATTCTTGATCATGGGTCAAACCTAGAGTTTTTCCGTTTTGGGCCAAATTCCCTTATCAGGCCCAAGGCCCAGTCCTTTGGACCAAGTTATGGCCCAAGAGGGGTTTATCAGTTTTTAGTTGTTTTATCCAGATTAATCGTTTTTAGAATAATTTTATATAATGTTTTATCAAACCAGTTATTATGACCAACCTGGTCAAACAAGTTTAGTATTGTGTCTTAACCAGTAAATCAAACACGACACGGTTTTAAGTTCACTCATTTTAGACGATCATTTTGTTTGGTAAAACCCGGTTTGGTATAATTTTGGATAAAAGGAATTTTTCTAGCAAATCAATTTTATTTATAAAAGTGTATATTTATAAAACTAATTTTAGTTTCGATTTATAAAACTCTTGTTTTTTATAAATCAGTTTAAAACTAAGTTTTACAATAATTGAGACAAGATAATTTTAACGGATCCAGGTTTATTTCTCGTAATTATAATATTGCTTTTATTATACTGCGTATATATATATATATATATATATATATATATATAATTGCATGATTGCTTGAGTTCTATATATGGATTTCGTTTTGATTTTACATATATATATATATATACGTTATAGTATTTGCCAACTTAGACCCTTGACATATTTATGGGGAGGTCTGCGTGCCACTTGCAACTCCTTATGTAATAATGACCTTAGGATAGATATTTTATTCTTTCGGGATGACGAGGCCAGTGGGAGCTACTAAAATTCTTCATCTTACCGGAATACTAACAAAACATGGCGAGGCCAGTGGGAGCTACACGAGTTTTGAAGCTTTTAGTATAATAGATCATTATTGGTCCCTAGGAAACGTTGGCAAAGACTATAATTTGGTACTATGTGATTAATTATTGTTTAATTGCATGGTTATTTGTGATATCTTGCATGTTAGTAGTTTTAAATAAAGTTGTTATTTTAAAACTAGGTTGTATCACAAAAGGTATATAGGTTTTATTATCAGTTTCTTCAAACTTTTCAAAACAATAGTTTTTGTTTTAAAACCTATAGATGATTGTTTTATATAAAAGGCAAAGTTGATAAAAACAGTTAGTTTTAATCAACTAGATGTGCTATTAAAACAGTTATTTTTAATTAGCAAGTGATTTTAGAACAGTTGGTTTTAAAATTGCATGTATGTTTGAAACAGTTGGTTTAAAACGTAAGTAGCCTTTATAACAATCAGTTTTTCAAAGCCTGGAAATAAAGTTTTTCAAAACCCCGAAAATCATAGATCAGTAGTGCAACCCATCTAGGGGCACCTTCGGCGTAAAGTACATAGGCGTTGTAAGTGATCACACATTCAACGTCCATGTTCAAACTGAAGCTGGAGGGGTTACATAACTCTGCGAATTATCTCCGAGTGGTACCGACCAGAGTATAGTGATCAGGTCCCCAAAATGGTGAGATCTGTTTTGGTACTATAATGTTCACCGGGTGGTACCGGGCCAAAAAGCACTAAGAGGGACTAAAACATGCACAGGTAGTTGTCATGGTCCCGAAAAGATCTAGGAGTCATGTCAGTTAGACATGATTGGTAAAAGTCCTTACCTACCGAATAAATACGGGTCTGATGGAGCAAGAACATTACGCACATCAGGACGTATGAAATAAGGATCCTAGTCCAATAGATTGATCATTTAAGGGTTTATTGATAATTATTGGAATTTAATCTATTTACAGTTGCTAAAGACCAAAAGTTTTATTTTGTGTAGATGGCAAGCACTGTTACCAGCACTAACAATCTTTCCCTCCGCTCTATCCTAGAGAAGGATAAGCTGACCGGCTCTAACTTTCTCGATTGGGAGCGCAATCTGATGGTTGTGCTCAGACATGAGAGAAAGTGGTATGTTCTTGAAGAGCCTCTTGGGGAGGCACCTCCAGCAAATGCTCCGGCTGCTGCTAGGAATGCCCACAAGAAGCACTCCGATGATCTACTGGATGTTGCCTGTCTCATGCTTGCAACAATGAGCCCAGACCTGCAAGCAGGGCTCATAAATACAAATGCTTATGACATGATCCGCCAGTTGAGGGACATGTTCCAGACCCAGGCACGTACAGAACGCTACGATGCCACCAAAGCATTTAATGAGTGCAAGATGGTAAAAGGGACATCAGTAAGTGACCATGTCATGAAAATGAAACGGCACTTAGATCATCTGGAGAGGCTTGGTCATCCTGTTCCGTTGCAGCTAGCAACAGACACCATACTCAATTCACTGTCAGAAGACTACAGGCCCTTCGTAGTCAATTACAATATGAATAACATGGAGAAAACAATAGCAGAGTTGCACTCCATGCTTAAGACAGCTGAACTGAATATGGGGAACAAGAACAAGACCAAGGATGTCTTGATGATAAAAGACGGAGGGGTGAAAAAGAAGAATGGGCAAGCTAGCACCAGTAAAGGAAAAGGACCAGTCCAGGCCATCCAGAGTGCACCCAAGAAAGGCAAAGGCAAGGGCAAGGGCAAGAAAGTTAAGCCAAACAAAGCTAGGACCGAGAACCGCTGCTTCATATGCAATGAGATCGGTCACTGGAGGCAAAACTGCCCTAAGCGTCATGAAGCAGGTATGTAAACCTCAGAAAATTTATGATTGCTTTATTTTGTCACTTCTTACTTGTTGGTCTACAAGTATACTGATACCTAGAGCAAATGATTATTGCAGGAGGTCAGAAATGAAGTGAAGTGCCCAGGAGTTGCTGAGGATCTTAAGTACAAGATGATTTAAGTCAAGACATTTTGAATTTATAGTTTTTAAAACAGTTATTTTTGGGGATCTATGTTTTAAACAATTTTTGGATAATTATATTTTATAATTTCATGGTTTTATTTTCAAAAGTCATTGTCTTGACATTGAAAATTCTGATTGTGCCTGGTATTCTTAAATCTGTATGATCCTAGTTGATTGCCTGTTATAATTACTTTAATACAATTGAAGTAATTTGTATAAAAACTAACAAAACACAAGGAATTCCATAGGAATTTGTTTTGAGAATAAAACATTTATGAATAATTGTGATCAAATTTTAAAAGGGAGAATTTAGGATATTAACTCAGCTAGCGTTAATAACAGTATTTATAAAACTAGAAAGATTCCAAGTTCTGGAATTAGGATTTGACCAAATCCAGTTAAGTTTTATAAAAGAAATTCTCAGAATTAACTAATCAAGTTTGATCAAGTTTTATTATTCAAATGTTCTGAGAAGAGAATTTAGGATATTAACTCAGCTAGCGTTAATAACAGCATTTATGAAACTAAGAAGATTCCAAGATCTGGAATTAGGATTTGACCAAATCCAGTTAAGTTTCATAAAGGGAAATTCTCAAAGTTCATTACTTGAATTTAGGATTGACTAATCAAAGTTTTGACTAAGTCAATAGTAAAATTTTGAGTAATAGTTAGTTTTTATATAAGTAAGTGGGAGCCCAATTTATTCTCTATCTAGTCTGAGATAAAAGAATAAAAGATATAATTATTGATATATCTCGGAATTCATAAATCCAGGTAGGATAAGAATTCATAAGATATAATTTACCCTTTTAGTCAAAAGGATAAAAGTTTCTAGACCCATGAAACAAAGGTCATGACTGACTTTAAAATCAATAATTAGAGTGTTGGATTAAAATATATGATTCCAGTAGATTTGCCAGTATTGCAAATGGAATCTGATTTCAGGTAGAAATCATTCATCTACACAGCAACTAAGGAAAGTTGCAGTTTTACATATTCAGGAACTGGAAGTTAGTCCAGGTCTCCGAGTTCATGGAATATGATAAAAGTCTAGTTATTGTTTTGTATAAGGTGTTTGCAGAACAATAATTAGCAGATACAAGTGGATCGTACAAACAGACTTGTATTATTTGGTTGTCGCTTTGATTAAAATGGTAAACTTTAATCAAAGGGTTTAAACTAAAGATAGGTGATACTTTATTTTAGACCAGTATCTAACAAACGTTAAATAGATGTTATGAAAGTTATTAAAGAAAAGATATTTGATTTTGTTATCATTACAGCGTGTAATGTGGACTATACAAAATTGATTTCTTTATTACTTTCACATTTTGCATGTTTTAATATATCCAGGAATGAAATCAGTCTCCGATTTTGCATTCAAAATCTGTCCGTGACAACTTATCATTGTGGGAGCATGACAAGGTGTTAAAGTCATTGTGAACTTTTAGGTAGTTATGATCAGTTGCTGAATAACAGCTACAAGTGTTGTAGACTAAAAGTTGCACAGATATTTGATAGAGTAGCAAATATCGGACGTGATCCGCGGTTGAGATTACTTCTTGGAATCAGTCATAAGTAAATCTCACAGTGGTTGTCCCTATCACCTGAGGTATCTGATTTGATATCATGAGGACTACTGAATTCTTAGTGCACTCAACCGCTACGCCGTAACAGGGTGGCTATAAAGGGTGTAACTAGATTCAGCGGAAGCCGTGGTGTTAAAGGCAGATATGTAAGATGGGATTTGCACCTCTTCTCAGAAGAGAGATATTTCTGGCCCATCTTGACTGACTAAGTATACTGATGAAGTGCATGGCCATGCCCAAACGAACTGATTAGTTCTTTGTCGTTTACCTATCAGTGAAAGTCAGATAATCAAGAAAACAGAATCTTGAGTATTTAGAGTTGACACTTTCCAAGCTCATACTCACAGATGAAATATCGTGATGCAAAGGGAAAAGCCAAGATATACCCAATCAATGAACAGTAGTTTCATAGATTCTATTTCCTTATGGAACATTTAAATCACCAGTCTGGGTATAAGAGTTCTTGTAACTTGGTCAGCCTAAGTGCCTGTCTAGGGGCCTCCTTAGGTCCGTATAATCAAAGGCGGTATTGCCAACTTGCACAAGTGGGAGTCTGTTAGGAATTATGTGCAAAGTTGACAAACCAAGTGATTACACATCCAATGTTACAAGACACTTGAGGGTCACACCTGTGAGGACTTATAAGTCGAACAAGTTAGATGAAACCCAGAAATGGAGAGTTAGGATTTATAATAGTGTATTATAAATCAATTGGGTAATTACAGTCAGAATTACCAAAGTTGGAGGGTTATTAATTAATTAGGATATTATATATTTATTAGATAAATAAATATATAATAGTTAATTAATAAGTTTTTATATATATTAGATTAATATAATTATAATTATCATATGCAAATTCTTTTCCAGTTATTTAAAAAGGAAAAAGGAATAGAGATAATTATAAAAGGAAACTGAATCTCATACAAACTGTATTTTTCCTCCATATAAATAAGGCTTATGGGTTAAGGAAAAAGCTAAGCTTTTCAGCTAAGAAAATCAGTTTCAGTTTCCCTCCTCCTCTCTCTCTCCACACCGGCGCCGACCCCCCCCCAGTCGGATTCCAGGCTTTGTTGTTCGGGTCTCATATAGTTCAACTAGAAGAACGTTCGTTGGTCGATCACCGGTGGACTATTCTCGAGCAATCCAGGTAAATTGATCTAATCCAAATCATTAGGATTAAAACTAGAAACGATTAAAGATCATTAGGCTCATAAAGGGTTTTTAGCTTTTATCGCTTCCGCATGATTAGATCGGAAACAGCGTGTTTCTGATCGCGTAGGTTTTATCAGTTTGATTAACCTATGAGATTTATCAAACCAGCGAGGTTCGTTAGATCTGAGTTAATCCTCGAGTCAGTTTGATCCGAGGATACCCACAAAAACCCAACATAGAGAGCCGACTGAAGACGGACCAGATTCCGAAGACGAGGCACCTAGACAACAAGTCAAGGTTCTTTGAGGCGTTGGACAAGCTTGAAGGAAAACTGAAGGAGAGACTCATGTACCGGAGAGTCGAAGCTGCCTTAAAGTTGCGAACGAGGAGCATCGGAGAATGGGACGAGTACCGTCAACTGTCCAAGTGGGAGCCTGCACTGAAGTATCCTCCACCCTTCTGACTTCTTCCCAAAGGGGGAGATTGTTAGACCCTACTTTGTGGGTTGTGAAGAAGTCAAGGGTCTATCTTGTATTTTCCTATTTCTAGTGTTAGCTTTAGTTTATATTGTGTCCTCTTTTGTAAAGAGTCATAGACTCCAAGGGCCTTTTGTGTAACTCTTGTATACCTAGTGCTATAAATAGAATGCTATAGCCTAGGGTTTTGTGTGGATTTTTGGTAGCCTATTTTGGTGTATGAAAGACATTCCCAAGAACTCATTTATTCCCTTGTCTTTTCATACTCATTCTATCATTGTCACCAACTAGTTGTAATCATTTACTTCATCATTAGCACTAGTTTTCTCTCCATCTTTTATTCTCTATTGTTTGGGATTCACAGTAACATCGTACATGTTTTGTTATTTTAAAATGATAATACCAAGTTATGTTTTTGTCTTTGAATTGCAATGTGATGATGTTTGCTAACCCAACGTGATTTAACATAGTCCTTGTGGAATACGACAACTGTTACTTGAAGTGATAATTATAGTAACTAGTATATACTTGTGCTATTTGTTGTGAACTGTTTGCTAACCCTCCACGATTTAACATATTTCACACGTCCCAACTACCCATAAAGTAAATTTAGGACGAACAAAGTTTTCTAGGAGGTGAACTTGTGTTGCACATTTAGTCTCAATCCCTACAACCTTGTTTATGTACATAATTAAGGCTTTAGAGTTTAAACATAAAAGGAATATACTTGGTAATTCTATGTTGTCTTTTATTAAAAAAATCAGAATAGTTGACTAATTCAGAGGATCCATCACACTATCACTCAATGCTGCTAACAACCACTTCCATATAAAACGTCTCTTCTCATGTGTGAAGAGTTGGTTGTTAGAGAATTTATTTAAGAAATTATGAGATCCATTTAACAATTAATAACAACTAATTAGACCGTATGCTCTGAATTTATTTATGACATTAGCACCTATGGTGTAACTATTAACCTTGTGTTCTACCTAACATTGATATTTGAGAAGGCATATACTACGACTCTAAAAGCCATATAGTGTTTCATTTTTGTGTCTTGCAATGGATGAATATGTGATGTATGGATTCAACATTTGCTCCTCACTAACTGTGGTTGGACAATACAAAGCAACATATAGTAGACCTCTACCAAAAAAATACATCATTAGCGGAATAAGTGGACAATTTAACACTGATGTGATGATTATTCCCTTCTCTTTTCATACCAACATAGAGATGTGCTATGGGCCATACAACACAACTGATAGGTGTTCCTTGCCAGTGACTTTGAAAAATTATATTGGGATCTTCTATAATTGATTTATTTGGAAATTATGGGGAGTACCTCGACCATTTTGGTGCAATTTTGAAACCTTAAGAGCACCAATGTTATGTATAATGGCATCAACTTATGCTTTTAGAAGTGGTCTGCTTTTCTTGATAAGGAGGTTGAGATAAGGCTATGTAAAATAGTTGTTATTTCTATTATAGAATCAACTCATGTGTGTTTTTGGTGATTAATGTACGAATCTAAGAGAAAAATTAGACCAAATGCAAAAAGATTGTGGGTTGTACTCTTTCCTTCGTCTTACTTTTCTCACTATTTTTTTTTTTGACGTAAGATTTCAAGAATACAAGAAGTATAAGATGATTGTGCCACTGTCTAAAGGATATGACGATATAGATAGGAATACATTAAAACGTATATCTGTAACACCCTAATCCCATTTTTAATTATTGAAAAATATTTTAGAAATAAAATCTTCGCTTAAGTGATTAAATAGAATAATACTTCAAAAATCCCCAAATAAATGTCATCTAATGTGTAAACAAAGTCAAATAAATAGAAAAGTCAACGATCGGATCGGAATGCCAATGCCATCTAGCCGGAGCCTTGCCTTTGTCAACCCCTGAACTCGTACCTAAAAAGGATAAAATAGAGAGGGGTAAGCACAACTGCTTAGTGAGCAAGTAATTATATACGAAACATCATAACCAATGCATACAATCATATCAATCACATCTTAACGGTTTCCCGTTCACCGGACCATCCCGCAATCCAGTCTTAGTGGTTTCCCACTCTTCGGGTCATCCCGCAACCCGGCCCATCACATCACATCATTATACACATATCAATTACAATATAACGCACATAAAAACCCACTCACCTGTCTCGAACAGATCACAACGAAATAACAACTCGAACTGTTCCCGCAACTCTGAAAATTATGAATATACCCTCTATAAGAATTTACCCGATAACACTAAATAACCTATCAATGTCACACTAGACACCGACGCGGCGGCGCCCGAATTCAGATCGGTTGCCGTCTCGTACCACAGCCGAGCCCACAAAACAACAGCGGCGGCGACAGGTGCCGCCTCGCGGCGCGACAGACTGACTCGCGGCGCGACTGTCTAATCGACAAACTACCTTACAACCTGCCATCCTCGCGGCGCGTTTTCCTCACATCTGCCTTGCGGCGCGAAGGCCGTCCAGATGCACCCTAAACACATCACAGCCGCAACGGCGGCGTTAACACCACCGCAGCCCGGCCAACACTTGCCAACAGCGGCGAGGTGGACCACCACAGCCACCGGCCGATCAAACGGCGGCAGCAGCCGTGGTGTCCGACCACCACCGCCGGCCAAACATCAAAGGAGGCAGCGGCGGCTGCCTTGGATCACTACCACCACCGACGGCTGTGGATTGCCACCACCATCGATGGTCGACACATCACTGAACCACGGCAACGGCGGCGGCCGTGGTTTACCACTACCACCACCGGCCGGGACCGTAAAACAACACGGCGGGCGGCGAGTTTTCCCACTGCCGTCGCCGACCAAGTAAACGGACACAGTGGTGGCTGTGTTACCGCCACCACCATCGAATAACAGCAACAGCAGCGGCTCGGCTATCGCCTCGCGGCCACCGCTGCTGAAACACAACCGCGACCACCACCGGCCATCGCCGGCGTGGAGGTTTTTCTAACGATCGGCAGATCGCCGCCGGCCAAAGCCGGCGACCGCCGTACACGCTGCTGGCCCAAAACAAAGTACACGATAAATCCTTAACAAAAGACGGTACTCGATTACCTCGCGAGGAGAACGACACAAAGCCAACTCCGGCGGCTTTCCTTCCCTTCCCGGCCCTCTCTCTCTCGCCGATCTCTCTCTCTCTCGCTTGCTCTACCTTAAGCCACAAGAAACACAATGGGGAGAGATTGCAACCCTAGGGTTTTTAAACAAAGTTAACGGGCCTCTCTCTCTCCCTTTACTTATCCCACAAGAAACGAACCCACCAACCCTATAACCCTAACAAATAGTTTATTATTAATAATAACAATAATAATAACAATAATAATAATAATAAAATTATTAAACGGGATGTTACAATATCTCTCATAATTATTTACTTATATATCATCCTTGTTTAAAGGATTTTTGATTAATGTGAATTACATATTAGTACTTTCTATTTACCATTGTTTTATTTCGTTTTTCATTTTAACAAGTGATGAATAAAAAAGAATAGAATGATTACTTTGTTATATAATTTGTTTAAGTCAAACCTTTTTTTGTCATATTTTGTATATCTTGAATTAAAAAAGAATGAGGTAATACGATTGGTGTTTTAGCCTCTTAGACCAAATTTCTAAATTTTTTATACACCAAGTACAAAAAAGTTTGAATGTGTACAAGAAAAAAATTAGGAGATATGTATAGAAAAAGGGAAGTTGACGTTAATGCCTAAAGTCTCGTCCCGTTCTTATTGGTCTCCTAATCATATTCTCTATCATTTAATATCTCATGTCCATGCAAGTTTGTTAAAAGATCTGTTTTAACGAACCCAACAAAAAAAAATCAAGTTTGACCATTTAAAGGACCTATGTCCGTTAAATACAAAAAATCAGGTCCGTTTAACGGACCTAGGTCCATTAAACGACCACCAACTCCTTTAAATGGTCAAACTTAATTTTTTTTTTTTGTATTTTTTGTATTTGGCCCGTTAAAACAGACTATTTAACGGACTTGCATTGGGAATGAGGTGCTAAATGGTAGAGAGCATGGTTAGGAACGGAGGGGTGAGGCTAGGGGTGTGCTTCATTCGGTTTGGTTCGATTTTGGGGTAAAACCAAAACCAAACCGAAAATTTCGATTTTTAGAAAAATTAAAACCAAAAGCATTCGGTTTTTTCGATTTTCGGTTTAAAGTTCGGTTTTGGTTTGGTTTTCGGTTTTTGATTCAGTTTTCGGTTTTTAATTTGGTTTTCAGTTTTTGGTCCAAAATCCAAAGATCTCTAAACTAAAAAAAACATCTTATGAGATTATAAAAGAAACATATTTCAAGCCCATAATACTTGATCAATGTTGGTACTTGGTAGAACTAAAAAAAGAAAATAATTTTCCATTACATGTGTTCTTCTTTTAATATTCAAATAATTGCAATTTTGGAATAGGTCCATATGATAAACACACTTGCACTGTAGCAAATACTGATAAAGGGAATTGTTACAAAATGGGTTTCCACCATTATATCAATATCATAAAAAAAAATTCACAATTTCACATTCATCGATTCATCAGGAACTTGTGATGAAAATACAAATTGCAAGAAAAAACACATCGATCATTACATGCAAGAAAACATAAGGAACACAATTAACATAACGGTTCGTTCGGTTTTTTGGTTCGGTTGTGAAGCATAAAACCGAACCAAAACTATCGGTTTAACATTGGATCGGTTTTTTCGATTCGGTTTCGGTTTAGGTGAGGCTTTGGGCATTAGCGTCAATTTCCCACAGAAAAAGAATTACAAGGACTGAAACGGTAAAACAACTAAACTATGGTGCTCATTTTGAAATTTCACTTCCAACCTTCTTCTCTTACAAATACTCTTTCCTTTGTTCATCAATGTCTTCTTTACCATCCAAATCTGCACCAGAAAAATAAGGCCGAGAAATCTTGAACCGAAAATCTCTCTCCAATGGTAACTCAATCATCAGATCTAATCCAATTGCTATATATATATATATTATACATCTGTTCCTAGAATTGCTCGATTAATTTCAGTTCTTTTTTCGTTTTTTTTTTTTCCCTAAATCATACCTGCATTTGTGATATTTTGTTATTGTCTACTCTCACTATGTATAAATCTGTGAAATTGAAGTGTGGATTTCATTGAATTTAGCGATCAAGAAGGTGTTTTTTGTCGGTTGAAGGTCCCAATTTGATTTACGATCTGTTATTGGGAATTAATGTTTGATTTTTGTGGCCGATTGGTTGCTGATTTTATGATTTATGGGACTCGGATCTGAAGGAATGTAGTTGTTATTTTGAGTATAAGAGGTTTGATTTGATGTTTATGGTGATCTAGGATTTTTTTTTGTGTGATTATTGATTTGAAATGAATTTTTAGTTAGTGGTTTTTCAATGCTGATTGTGGCATTGTGAAGGTAAGTTTGAGATCTAGGTCTAATTTTCTGATGAATTAATTTCTTTGTTGCAAAATGTAGAACTTTTATAGGAGAAGTATACAGCAGTTTGTGATCTTTTAATGAGATTTGGTTAAGATTGTGATATGGATATTGGTTTGTAGTATTTGTTCAGCTATATGTAAGTAAGATAAGACCAATGCCTTGGAGTAGAAATTGCATCAAGAGAGGGTGGAATTTAAGAACATTAGGTTGGCTGTGAACTGCATGGTAAAAATGAATCCTATCCAACATTAGTGTTTGCATACTATAGGTGGTTCTGTGATTGGTATGAATAGTGAGTAATGAAGTTCAGGATTTATATGTAGACGTTACATCTAATCTCATCTCATCAGTCACATGTTTCAGAGAGTATTAGCGGAAAAAGAATATGATGAACCATTCCCAATGTTGGACAGGATAGGATTGATTATCGTTTAAAATCATAACCAAAATCAAACCTACCCAGCAAATCCATATACTTAGGCCTGATTTCTACCCCAAAAGACTAGAGCAACTTTTTCCGTGAAAAGCTCCGGCTTGTGTAAGAGTGTAAGCAATCAGTCACATGTTTGGGACAGTATTATCAGAAAAAGAATATGAAGAACCATTTTCAATGTTGGATAGGATTGATTATCATTTACCTAGCATAAATCATCAAATGTACAAATCTAAGGCAATGTTTGGCAAAGTAGTTGGTAGCTGAAAAGCTAGTTGTGGGCTCATAAGTTAGTTGTTAGCCGACAAACTAGTCATGTTCAATAAAACCAAGAACCAATTGATAAGGCAGATGACAATATAAATTGACCTAAAAGGGCATAATTGAAAAGAAATGGAAAAAAAGCCTTTGGAGCTTATTGAAACAAAGTAGCTTTTCAAAAGATTAGCTTATAAGCTAGTTGTTGGTTAACGAAACGAAGCTTTTACGGTAAGCTAAACAAGTAAGCTGACTTATTATGTTTACTTGGATATTTATACAATATTATTTGGCTCATTTCTTCCGTTTCTGAACAGCCTCTTCATCTCTGATGGAAGAGCCAATTTGATCAAGTTGCAAGTTCAGATATATTAATGTTTTTTTCTTCTTGCCTGTAGGAGTCTTGCCCTTCAGTGAAGAACATCTTACTTTTGGACTCAGAAGGAGCCCGTGTAGCTGTGAAGTACTATTCGGATGACTGGCCAACTAATAGCTCTAAGGAAGCATTTGAGAAGTCAGTGTTTACCAAGACCCAGAAGACAAATGCACGGACAGAAGGTATGCATTAAATCTCCTTTTAATTGCTCTTCCATTCTCTGCTATACATTTATTTTTACGCTTATTGGTAGTGGCTAAAGCTTCTGTTACTGTATGTAAGTATAGCTTATGTTCTACAGTTATCCCTTCGCCGATATCCATACAGCTTAACTAAGATTATAGCTGTTAAATAGTTAAAATGGAGATTATGAAACCTTTGCAAATTCATTATGGTATGCTTATCTGGGTGAATCAATTGGCATATTTAATCATATTTTGATCATACCATATGTAAAAAAGTTTCAAAATTTCATATTTTTTCCCTATTTTGACTGGGACCCACTGATCTTTAGTGTCGTGGATGTCTAGTTTATCATCCATTTAGCCATTACTCTTTTGTACTTGGGGTATCCATGTCCTCAAATGTTACAAGATCAACAGGTTACGGGTCAAAATAGGAACAAGTTAGGAAATTTTGAAACTTTCTTTCATCGATTGAGAAAAGACGTTGTATGTTACCAAACCGAACTTTTTTGCATACTACAGTAACAGCAGATAAATGTAATACGTATAATGTTTTTTTTTTTTGGACTAATGTGCAGCGGAGATAGCAATGTTTGAAAGTAACATTGTCATCTACAAATTTGCTCAAGACCTTCACTTCTTTGTCACGGGGGGTGATGATGAAAATGAGCTCATTATCTCCACTGTTCTTCAGGGTTTCTTTGATGCAGTCAATCTTCTGCTTAGGTAATTTTCATTTGTTTATCAGGTTACTTCATTAGTTTTTCTGATGAAGTGTTAATAAAATCTATGCTTAATTATGTTTTCCAGGGGTAATGTGGATAAGAAGGAAGCACTTGAGAATTTAGATCTCATTTTATTGTGCCTTGATGAAATTGTCGACGGCGGGTAAGCCACGTCTTATTTATCTTTATTATGTAATGTGTATTCATTGTTACTCTTCGATCACTGTAGTATTTGACGATCTGGATTCCTAATGGGTTGGTTACATATTCATATTACTGTAACGTATGACAAACAGTTAAAAAGTGGCATATCACAATAAGGGGCTGTTTGTTTTAAAAAAAAGACCTGTTAAAACCTCCTAAGTCTGAAAATTAAGAGGTTTGCAGACTTAAGACTGTTTGTTTTATTTTTAAGAAAATGTTTGAAAACGTCTTACCGTCCTTTGAAATGTTAAGAGGTGCACCTTCCACCTCTTCATTTTTAGGTGTGAAATCATACTTTAGACCTCTTCAAAAACAAATGTTACCTAAGTGTCCAGTCAAAAAGAGACGTTTAATCATTACACTTTTTAATTAACTAAATGACAATTGTACTATCATTTGCAGAATCATCCTGGAAACAGATGCAAATGTTATTGCTGGTAAGGTTGCAAGCCACAGTGTGGATTCCGGAGCTCCTCTGTCTGAGCAGGTACCTTACCTATCATTTTCATCAACACCCCCCCCCCCCCCCCCCCCCCCCCCCCCAAAACCCAAAATAATAATAATAATAGTAATAGTAAAAAAATAAAATGAAAATTATTTATTTATTTTACAAACCGGGGGTCTTAACAGAAGAAAAATAAAAACCTCACTACCTCTTAGGGTCACGTTAGAGGTGAGGTCTGTATGGCCTACCTCTGTTTACGATTTACTGAGTTTGTTTTGTTTTGTTCAACAAATACAAATGTGTTATGTGAATGTTGTGTTAGATTTCTTATTTCATACTTGCAACGTTATGATTTGGTCTTCTTTGCAGACAATAAGTCAAGCACTGGCAACTGCACGCGAACATCTTACAAGATCTCTCCTCAAGTAATTAAATCTTTTGAACTGAATCAGAGAAAAGATTGCATCTTTTTTGTTCATTTCATTGAAAAATGCCAAAAGAATACCCCAAGATTCTAACTTTGAATTTATTCTCTTAATTTCAGTGTATGATGATGATGATGATGATACAGTTTGAGTTGAACAAGCCCAGTTTCTTGATTCTTCTTCAGCAGGGAAACAATTTGGACATGAGTTGAAGTTGGTTTCTTGAAAGTTAGACATGAAAATGGTATCTTCAATTCTTTTGGTTCTGTTTCTTATAGAGCACTCTCATCAACTTCATTCGGGTTTCGTTAAAAAGTTGGTTCCGATTTCGAGTATGGTTTTGGTGTTGATTAGATAATTACCATTTGCTGAATTTGAATATTCTTCCATGAATGTTTTGTATTTTCAATAGTTAGAAAAGATGACAAACACAAATTTTCAGCACTTAATATTCTATGTGCAATGTTGTACAACACTTATTTTCTTTCTTCTTTTTGTTTGGATATGAGAAAAGGTATGCATACGTCTTATCGTTCCATGACACTACATTTAGGGGTGTTAACGAGTCAAGTCAAGTTGCAGCTTGTTTGAGCTCGGCTCCAAAAAATATTATTACCACGTTGACATCAAGCTTAAATAACTATTTCAAAGTAAGGCTCAAAGTTTGAATATTGTTTCAATTTCCGAGCAGGAGCTCAAGATCGATTACCTCGATTTTTGGCTTGACCTTAATGATTTTTATATTGTGATTATATGATCTATAAGGCTACAAACACATGGACATATTTAGCTTGAAAAAATGTATGTTTGGCTCAACTTGAAAAAATTTAGTCAAACATCTGAACAAGCCAGGTTGAGCATTGCCTATTGGTGCCATGAAATGCATGAGTGGTTATGTTAATTGAGTTTTTAGTGTGTTCGAGGTCCACTTGAGCTTTAAAATTATTAAGCTCGAATAGCTTTTTAAAAGCTCGATCTTTTGATACTCTTATAATTACGCTATATAAGATTTAGTGGGTTTTGTTTTGTTTTATTTTGAAAATAGTATTATAACAAAAATATGACATTTAAGTGTATAGCAATTATGAAGATCAAATTTGTTTACCTATGACTGGTTGAATAATGAATTAGAATCTTGGGGTATTCTTTATAGAATTTGGTCCTCATGGTTTAGTGATTTTTATGGATTTGGTCACTAAACTTCAATAATTATGGATTTGGTTCTTGTGGTTTGCAAATCCTATTGAATTTGGTCCCTGGTGGTGCAAGTAGGGAGAGACCAAATCCAATAAATTTGCAAACCACAAGGACCAAATCCAATCAAATTTGCAAACCATAGAGACCAAATCCAATCAAATTTGCAAACCATAAGAACTAAATCCGTAAATTATTGAAGTTTGGGGACCAAATACGTAATTGCTCTATATTTTATTTTAGCCAAGTTAAGTGAGTCAAAGATATTTTATAAAACTGTTAAAAAAATGAATTAAAAAGTGTTTGCTGATTAACAACCTTACCCAAATTCTATAAAGATTACATTATGGCTCAAAAGTGTTCCCTAAATCGAAAGAACAATAACCTCACTTAGTCACTTTATTTATTGGTCTGCTTAAACTCAATTGAACATAAAGAATCCAATGATGTTGATATTAGAGTGATTAGACGTTTTCATGCAGATTTGCAAATATTTATAGGTAAAGCTCGGACAACCTTCTTAATAAACTTCTATGAAATTGTTTCATAGGATTCAACCAATTTGCTTCTCCAGATGACCACATATAAGAATGTTTTTATATAAGTAAAGAATGCATTGTAATAATGATCGCCATCGCTCTTACAGAGTAAAGATTCTTGAGAGTTTTTTCATCTTCATCCGCTAGAATAAGTTACCTAATAAGCGATTGGCAAGTAAGTGTTTGATAGTTGGCCCATGAGTTGCATTAACGATGCACATTGACATGTTAGGTGGTTTTCAAAGGGTTGAGCTGAGCCCTAACAGGTTCTGATCCAAAAAAAGGGTTCGGATCCTTTGGTGTAGCCGGTACTTGACCGATCAACTTCTATTTAAATGCTCGTCGAATTCACAAATCTCAGTGTTACGCAAAGTAATTTTTGTTTAGCGGTTAAAACGTCGAATTTTCCTCTGACTTAAGGAGTCACAACTTCTACATCGTCTCTTTCCTTTTCCACTTGATATGATCACCAAATCATAACATTGTCAAAGCCAAACTAGGGTTTTCGGTTATGAACCATACTCACTTCAGTAGAGTAATCGGAAACAAAGACTTGGCTTGAGAGCTTATGTTTTCTTTTGTAAGATGCCATTTTTCAATCTAAATTGAAATCGAAGTTATAACATAAGCTTGAGCATTGCAAAGTTGAGAGAGTTACCATTTGGCGTATCAAAAGTTTAAAAATGATCATTGTATGTATCTAACTTTATCAAAACCTACCATTTAATGTATCAAACTTGTCACGAAAGTGTATCAAACTTGTCACGAAATACATTAATGCTAGGTTTTGATAATTTTGATACGTCAAATGGTAAAAATGGAAATACAATACATACAATGACTTTTCGTGACAAATTGGATACACTTTCATGAAGTAAACCCTAAATTATAATCGTGAGATTTGTTAACCGGTGAAATCACGTATTGATATAATTTCATCAGGGTATTTTGATAATTTAAGAGAAATAAACTACAAACCACGTTAGGTGATGGTTTAAAACTTTTTATTTGAGTAAATAAAATAAGTTTAGGAGTATGTATATACGAATCATAAACTTTATAAACGAAAATTAACAAATGCTAAGTTTACTTGAAGTATTGAAAACTAAAAGAATTTAAGCAAATAGTAGCAAGTACAACATTATTCATTTTGTTTATATTTCTTTTGTGAACCAAACACCTACAATGAATATTATTCACATTCTTTGTCTTCTAAAACTATCAACCAAGCACCCCTTAATCTCAAACCCACCCATAAATCGTGCTTCATATGGGGATACTGGTTTGCTGCATCTGGATGCATTTTATCCCGGTGTATCTCATCCTAATATGCGTCCAACATTTGATAACCACTTCTCATTAGGGGAGCATAAAAAAGGGTACCGGCTCTAAAACTGTTGGTTCTGGAACCAGAACAGATTTAATTGGTCCCAATTATGGTTCCTAAAATACCGAATCGGTTCCAATTCTCATTGCTTTGGAACTGTTAGCCATTGGGTACTCACTGAGATCGATTCTGGACTAGGTATTGTAGTTACTTCAACCGAATAATTGTAGCAATGGAATAATTAAGTCGTAGTTCATTGATTGAGTGTATCATTAACTATTTCTTTGGTATGAGGAACTTATCATGAATCCATTGCTTTCTGTCACTTCTGTTCTTACTGTGGATTGGTTGTAGGGCTTGCTTCTATTGGACCTAGAGTTAGTTGAGGTACTATTATGGGTCAAGTTGTAAAAGGTATCGCGAGACAGCCTTAGGTGGAGGGAAAAGTACGAGGTACTTTATTGCTTAGTCTAGCATTTATGAAAGCTTAAAATTTATGGCCCGGTTGTAACATCGACATTTTTATTTGTGACTTCTTTTGTTTAAAATTTTGATTTTTCATATCTATAGCCTTCCACATGTGCTGTGATTTTTCACTTTTTCAAATTATATAAAGATTTCATTTCTAGAATTTACTTGTTTGTTGAGAAAACAACCCACGAGAAGGGCTGAGAGGTTAGCATACTAACTCGCTTTCATCCTTTCCGTTTGTGCTTTTAGGCATTTTTTTAGTTTTTAAGAGAGGTTGCAACCAATAAGGTAATTCATAGGGCATTTTGATTAATATTTTAACAAAACTACTTTATATATTCATTATATTTAACAAGCTACCTTTTAGGGTTAGTGTTACGTACTTTTTCACTACGGTTGTTAGGTGTTAACGTGAAGTGTTAACGTGAAGTGTTTTAAAAGCACCGTTTGTAATATTTTGTTTAGTTTTCAGATTTATCGGATTAGTTTGCACGTTTGTAATATTTGTTTCTTTGCATTAGGACTTCACTAATAATTACTTTATTGTAGTATAAATGTTAAATTCTAGAAAAGAATTTAGACACCTGGTACCCGGTATTGAAACAAGTAGCTTGAGGGGTTGTTCTCTAAATATAAAGAACTGATGTCATGGGTTCAAGTTCTAGTTCGTTCATTCCATGAATTGCCGGTTCCAATTCCGACACAGGTTCCTAGAATTTTGACCAGATTCCCACCTTTGCTTACCCCTACTTCTCTCGCTTCTCACATTACTCAACTTTTCATCAAAACCCAACTTTTGGTAAAAGCCACTTATCATTTTATCAGAAAATTTTTGGTCAACATCATATAAGTGCCTTCTACTCATGAATCAAATAAGAGTGTAGGTAAACGACCATACTTTTTTCTTGGTAAGCACCATTCACCCAGTAAAAAGCAACGAGAGTTGTTCGGTATAAGGCCAAAGGCCCATAAGCATTCAGCAAAAAACAAGTCTTACGAGGCCTTTAGTTCGTCATAACTGGACCTGGTTTTTTAAACCCAGATATGACGACCTAAACCAAATCCAGACAAACTAAGTGTCAACCGGTTGATCGGTCATTTAAGAACAGATCCAACCAGTCTGGGATAATCGACCATCAGCTGACAGACCAGCACGAACCTATCCAGCCTTGCTTTATTCTCGCCACAAACAACAATACAGCGATGATGCAGTTGCAAATCAAGAGCAAAAAGAACAATAACAAAAAGACAAACAGCATCTCTCGATATAACAAAAACTAGCACGGTATTAAAAACCAGATTAGAAGCTCACATCACCATCAAAAACTATAAATTACTTGACGACAATGGATAAATTAACATCCACAAAACGTAACAAAAGAGACGAGGAAAAAAAGTCAAACTAACGAGAATTAGCACGCACGCATGTGTCCCTAAATCAAACTAACCGACCCAAACCAACACCATAAAAAGATAAAGAAAAAAAAAACACCGGTAGAATACAACCTTCTCTCAAGGCACAGGGCAGCAGCAGCTAAAACCAACTACTTTTTTCTTTCTTTCTTTTTTTCGTTCGATTATTTCAAACTTGAATTTTAACCCCACTTTCAAACTCATTACAAGACCCTGAAAAAACCCGAGTCAGGTATCGACCAAACCAGATTAGTAGCTGTTTTGCCATAGTTGCTGTTGCGATTGCTGCTGCTGCTGCTGCTGTGGTTTCGGTTGGCCTTGAGACCCACCGACCAGAGAACCGTCCCTCGAGTTCTGCTGTAGATCCGCCTGAGAATTGTGGTAGAAATTCGGGTAATTAAGCGAGGCTCCACCGTAACTCTGTGAAGGCTGCTGCTGCTGTTGAGCTTGTCTGAACCCGCTCGGCTGCTGGTTTTGACCCTGGAAGCTGTAGTATGTGCTGGCAGGCATTGCCGACATTGTTCTGGAACCAGCTCCATGAAGCCACATTGCTGAGTTCTCATTCTAAAAAAGTGTAAGAATACCGAGTTAGGATTTGGAAAAGAGAAAAAAAAATTATACAAGTTCCCCACCCATAAATTAGACCGAAGAGTGGTAATGTGGGTATCGGAATTCACCAAAATCATAAAACTGATACAAGGGGTCGTTTTTATGTATATGTACGTAAATGGTTGGGTTCTACTGAGAAGTTGAGGTTAATGTGAGAAGTGTTTATCAACCATTGGATGAGAAATGGATGCACATTGCGATGAGATGTTGAATCAATCCTCGTCTAAAGTGCAATTCATGGGAGGGGGACATGAGATTAGAAGTGATCAACGGTTCAGATCCACTTCTCACGCTTCTCGCCATTAACTCAACTTCTCACACCAAGAATCAACGTATGTGGTTTAACGTGAATAACTTGCGTTTAATTAATAAGTTGGTTTGATTTAACGAAAATGTCGAATTAAAAAGCGTGCTTGCTCTGTTCCCTTAGGCCCTGTTTGTTAGCAGCTTAATGAGCTTAATGAGCTTAATGAGACTTGTAGCTTCTTCGGTCAGCTATACATGAGTGTTTGGTAGTGGCCAAATGATACAGAAAGTGGCTTATTCAGTAAGCTTTTAGGAGGGAGCTTTATGCAGAAAGCCAAGTTTTGTCCAAACCTCTCTCTCCAAATTAAGAAACATGTTTCTCAATCTATGAAAAAACCCTCCCACCATAGTTGTCAGTAGCGAATAGCGATAAGTAGCGATAGCTTACTGCTATGCTACGTAGCAAATAGCGATAAATAGTGACCGCTATTTAATATTTAGCGATAGCTTTCTAAAAGATAAATTATATATTTATATATTAATATATTACCTTAGAAGCATTAAACTATTATATATATTAGAGAACAAAACATAATACTAAGTGTCTCAAGTCTTAAACTATTTATATTGTAGAAAACAAAATATAATAGGTAAAACCCTAGTATTTGCCAAAGTAAAAAATATATATATAATTACGAAAATGCCATTTTGCGCTATTTATCGCTATGTACCAAATAGCAGTACAAGACCGCTATCGCTATTTTCCGCTATTTATCGCTATTGACAACACAATGCCTCCCACACAAAAACTTTTCCAATCTATACAGCGATTAATCCACACAGACAACTTTACTCACACATGACTTAACGGAAAACCAACCAAACAGATCCCAAGATGTTATAACGGAAACATAAAAGAGGATACCTGCTGAAGAGAGAGCAACTGACTGTTCTCTTTGTAATGGGCGTTCAATACGTCATCATAACTTAGGGTGGATCCAGCCGGGCCCGCCGGTTGATTGACTTGATAGTTTCCAGGAATTGCTGTCGAGTTGCCGAACGACCCGTAACCTGAAGGAACAGCCGCAGACTGAGGCAAACTGCTGACGGAAACGCTGTTTTTGTATTGAGGAAGAACGGCCGCCAACTGTTGATGATACGTGCTGTTCCCAGCAAACGCTTGCTGAAAACCCGACGGCATGTATGTATAATTCTGAGGCAAAAACGGATAGCCGATCATGTTTGCGTAAGGAAGATTGGGTTGAGAGTAGGGGTGCACAAGGTGTTGCGGAAGAGCGGGCCCGGTATGAACGGTGTTCCCGGGCGGTGTTTGTTGTGTCGGTTGAGATGATGAGAAAACCCCCGTCTTCAAAGCCTGGATGGACGATATGGTAAATATGTGCTTTATGTAGAAACAATAAAAGCTATATAACTGTATTTTACACGTTAAATGGACCACTTAGGAGCTGTTTGTTTTTTTAAAAAGTACAGCTTAAAACATCTTAAGTCTGAAAATTAAGAAGTCTGCAGACTTAAAGACTGTTTGTTTTATTTTTAAGAAAATGTCTAAAAACCTCTTACGGTCCTCTGAAATTTTAAGAGGTGCACCATCCACCTCCTATTTTTTGATGCAAAACCAGACTTTAGACTTCAGACCTCTTAAAAAACAAACGACACCTTCGTGTTCCTAATCTAATCCTGCATATTTGATTAAGCTCTAAACGCTAAGTAAGTTGACCACTTAGCACTTTTTAGACACCATCACTGTTAGTTGGTTCAGAACCATCAAAAAGAGTTCTTCATCAAAGAAAACTCTAAGCAGCAAATAGACAAATACCACAACAATATTCAGTCTCTATAATATGGAATTTACATAAAGCATGTAGAGGTTATAGGGTGTAATGTGTAAATTGTAGAAATAGAGACTTAATATGTCAATATAATCCTGATTTTACAGATGAACATTAGGTTTATTGGGTTACATCTAGCACCATGGTATACATCTTGATCATCAAAAACATCAAAACAGTAGTTAGTAGTTACTATACACAAGTTTGACCGCTGTAACAAAAAAAATCTCTCGCATCCCACTTGCATATTTCCAGAATGTTTTTATCGTGACCATAGTCACCGAATTCGCGGTACGCTTCGGTACGGGATCGCGGAACGGGATCGCGATTCGCTAGGTCCCTAAAATTCGGTTCGTAGGGGGGTAGGCTCATTTCGGTTCGCTCCGGTACGATTCGGTACGGTGTACCCGTTATTTTTATACATATTACATAATACATATTATATAATATAAATTTATAATTGAGAGATGAAGAGGTAATCAATGATTCAGTAGTATTTATAATTAAAAGAGTGTGAATGTGTAATAATTGATAATTAATACAACCGTGTTCTATTAATAAATATCAAACGGTAAAAACAAATATCGAAGAATGAATGCGACTATTGAACTTCTGCCTTTTGATTTTGAATTGAAATCGATTATTGAAATCGATTATTGAACTTTTGATTATGAAATCGATTATTGAAATCGATTATTGAACTTTTGATTATGAAATCGATTTGCAATTCGTGATTATAGGGTTCGACATACACGAATCGGTTTCAACAAAATCATCGAATTTTGATTCCCAGGTATGTAATTTCAAGAATCGGGAAACACTGATTCCATCGTACCAGAGCCGATTTCAATCGTACCCAATTCGAAAACGAACCGCGATCTGGTACGTTCGTACCAGATCGGGAATCGCTTCTACTTCAGCGAATTCGGTGACTATGATCGTGACTATATTCCACTTTCTAAATTGAAATTTAATAAGTTTCCTTGATCAGTGTACATGTGATAATCTTTAATTATCCAAAACATCTATGTTTCAAGTTATTTAAGATTCAACAGTTAGCACAAGCTTTTAACTATCCTGTTGAAGTAGTGGATATGAATCACAAAAAGCAAGAGGAATGTAACCATTTAAATAAGTGCAATCTTGATATAGAGAGCAAGACAGACCGTGACTTTTTCATTCAAGGGTAAAGGCCATCAATAAACAAGATTGCACCATTTTGGTTAAGTTCCAATTTGGTGTTAAATTAATCAGGCAGCACATTCAAGATTTTGCTTTAGAACCCTACACGAACAATTGAGAAATTGAGCCTAGGGGCTTATAAGTCAAACCTTTTACTACATGTTAAAAGAATCTAAATATGTCAAACAACAATCAAGTGTTCTTTTACTTTACGAGCTATTGTGATGATTTTGGTCTATTCGACCATGATATCATTAAATGAAAAGGGTGTTCTTTTACTTTAGGAGCTTTCACGAATTCCAACACTCTTGTTCTATTTGCCAGTAAATTTGGTTCACATTGAGTTATTATTTAGTCATGCCTTTTTAAAGAGTCTGGCCTCTTTGAGTGGTTGGTATCTGTTTATTGGTTTTATCCCATATCGATAGCTTAGCATATTATTACGTTTTCCTCAACCCAAAAGTTAGGCAATGGTGTTTATTAACATATTAACTTTAATTTTAGTTGTATACCCGATTCGTTTACTGAGTTCATTTTTGGTGTGAAACTTGTCACCTTGGATGTGAATCCTATAAAAACTATACCAATTTTAGTTATTCAAGTTATTTTCCAATTTCCATGCAAAAGCTCATGAGGACTTAAACTATTTTTCCACTCATTTGGACCTACAAGACACATTACTTGATTATTTGATTGGTAACAGCAATAGTCAGATCTTTACGCAAAAAGTACTCTGAAAATACAATCTTAAGCTCTACAGATAAAACTACCAAGAATATAATGAATCAATATTCACAAAAAGAAGAAGCAAGTTAATACAACACAATACCTCCGCCATAGAAATAGTCGAACCGCTGATGGAAGATACTGAGCTACCATATTTAGTAGACATTGACTGACTAATAGGAAATGGTGAATATGAAAGATCAGATTCTCTAACAGGATGACCATTAGCTGCTAACAATGTGCTTGGTAATGAGTTTGTATATGCAGCCTGCTGCAAAAATTATAAAGAGAAAAACAACCAAAAAGTGAACAAACTGAGCATAGCAAAAAATCAGCTTCAGAAAGACCTAATCATCAATAGTATGAAACAACAAGATTCATTTCCTTGACCCTATCAAATATTGAATTCATCATTATTTCAACACCCTTGTTTTCTTAGTATCAAGCTGTATAGCAATAAACTTATTGAAAAAAGCATAAATAAGATTACGACTAGTATTTGCATGTTGCCCATTGCCGCTGACCACAAACAAAACCAAGACTTACTTCTAGGTCTACTTGGGAAAGCTATATAGTATTTTTTTTTTTTTAAATACTGATAAGGGGCTGTTTGGCAGTTGCTGAATGGTTTGGTGCTGGATGATTAAGTGGTCAGAATGATTAAGTGGCTCTTATGATATGGTGCAAAATGAAATATGGTGGTTTGGTAACTGTTGAGCATGAAATCAGGACTCTGAATGGTTAAGAGACTTCCAGGATGCAAAATCATTCAAAGAGTTTTGGAACCATTAAAAGGCAGTCCTTTTTTGCCAAACAGGATTCATCTCTTAACGATTCAGAGATTGCCTCTTAATGGAACTGTTAAGAGATAAACAAACACCACCTCAAGGAACCTAAACCGTCTTAGATTTTACTGTTGCCACCATTATAAACAACAGAAAATTTATGTTTTCATCGCACACATTATAGGTGAAAGTCGGAACATAACTGAGAAAAAACTGAAAGCAGAAATAATCAACAATCTAAGCAATATGTATTGTAAATGTGTGTAAATTACCATCACATTCGAAAAAGGAGTTGTGTTTTGAATCTGTGTAGGTGTCTGAGATTGAGGGAAAGAAGGGTTCAGTAGCTGTGTACTATCAAACGTATAACCAGGTCCAGGGGTAGACGAAGGAAAACTATATTGATTCGCATGTGTCGCCTCAGAACTTTCTTGCTTCAACACCTCTGTTTGTGAAGCAGAAGGTAAATCATAGCTCACGGAACTCGGCACCACCCGGTGGACGGGATTGCTCTCTGATGTTATTATAGACTCATCACCATAGTACTCGGAATTTCTGCAGATGAAACTATATAAGAGCCAACAGTAAACAAAAAAAAAAGTAAATTACATATTTGGTCCCTGTGGTTTACACTTTATCGCACTGTTGGTCCCTATTTTATTATAATTACGAAAAAGGTCCCTGTGGTTTACATTATATTGCACTGTTGGTCCCTGTGGTATGCACTATATTGCACTGTTGGTCCCTATTTTGCCAAATAGGGTTAGGGACCAATAGTGCAATATAGTGTAAACCACAGGGACCAACAGTGCAATATAATGTTAAACCACAGGGACCTTTTCCCTAATTATTTTAAAATAGAGACCAACAGTGCAATGAAGTGTAAACCACACGGATCAAATATGTAATTTACCCAAAAAATAAAAAATAAAAACTTACAAAAATAGCAATTTTGGGAGAAAGTGGTACCTGGTTTCAGAGGGACCAACAGATGAAGTATCGGCCTCGGCAGGTGTCTCTTCTATACTGCTTCTCAACTTTCTAGATGCAAAAGATCCGGGAAACCCGGGATTCATGCTAGCACCAAAGCTCCCAAAACTCAAGTGCGAGCAATCGGCGGTCTGGACTTGTAGATGATTTGGGATTACTACAGAAGGGACTTCCTCTTCCGGTTCATCCAAGTGTCTCTCTTCTTGTATATTAAGTTGTTGCATGTTTGCACTCACTGAGGATGCTGAGGCATCACCTTCTTCGACTGAAATGAGTCAAAGATAATTGAAAAAAGTCAACAAAAAAAGGTAGCGGCATTCCACTATGAATACAAATCTTAACAACTACGCTCATCATAGGTAAAAGAAATATATTAGTGATGAAAAGACTTCTGATGAAGTGTGCATATACGACCAAATTTATGTTCTTTGAGACGCAAATAGGTACGAATTAGCAAAAAAGGTCAGTACCAATAACATAGAATTCCACATTGCAACAGTAAGCAAAGAATAAAATGAATATATTGATTCTCCCTCCATACTATCCACATAATATAAATATACCACTCAATCCCTGATTTCTCTATCAATAGTCTATAAACCTAAAGCAATGCTTGGTAGCAAAGTTGTTGAAGACTAAAGCCGCAAAGGACTCCCGGGGAAAGAGCCTCGGGAATGTGAGGCGCATGTGCATCTTATTTTATACACACATATATTGTACATATGTATGCAGTTATAAACAACTAAAATAGCATTATGTATAACATAGTTCAGTTTCAATTTTCAGATAACTATTAATATGAAGCATAGCTTAATAAAGTCTTAACTACTGTCGCTCCTGAATCCTAATCTGCTAATCATCATCATCATCATCATCATCAAGTGTGTATTCATCGATGTCATCGGATTTATACTCCCCAATATCTTCTTCGGTGTCACCCTTCTCTAATATTTCAACTTCATATTCTTTATCTATGAATTGATGTTCCGAACATTATAATTTCAAACACATAATTCTCCTCTTCTTTATCCTCATACATTCTTCCAATCAACTGCTGTTAACTCTTATCAATGTCATTTAGAGTAGGCATAGTGATTTACCCTGACCCATTAGAGAATTCAGTTTATCCACCCGGTCGTGATTCCCCATAAAAAGCAGGTATCAAGTCCGAAGTCTAGGGAGACTAGGATCCAAAACAAATCGAAAACTGGGACCGGGGCAATGTATTCCCCAAATCTCCTTGTCCCCATATGCATATATACTGATTAATTATATTACTTTGTAGAAGATAGCATGGACTATGACCAATGCATAGATTCAAACATCATGTGTATATACTATATTACTATTTGCTCCCAGTTTATCTTTAATCCCCTGCCTTTCAACCACAGAACAGAAAGCATATGTGCACTCACATGTGGCATATCTATATGACCAACAGATTTGATAGCATACATGATTAGTGTAAATCCAAATAGTCAACAGAACCAAAAGCTCAGATAATATTAAATGAACTTCTGGCCAACTGTATGAAAAAGAGAAACAAAAGAATGAAATACGTATTTATATAGGTGTGCAAATACACTTGCCACATAAATGTAAGCATGCATGAATAACTTAAAAACCAGATAACTAATCCAATACAAAGCCTCTCTCAGTAGCTAATCTCAGAAACCATCAAAAATAAAGCCAAAAAAGCTCCTCTGACAGGTTCTATACATCGAACAGAGACAACTCACTTCTGTAGCAATGATAAAGTATGAAATAGCTCAAATAGATTCGAACTTCAGCCAACCTTGTATATACAAATAAAGGTTCATGATATTTATAGATACACAGAAAGCTCCACCAAATTTGGATATAAAGATCAACAAAGTGCAAACAAAAGAATGAGAATGTTACCAAGACGTGATATTTTCTAAAGCTTTCTAAGAAAAGAAAACATCATGACCATCCAAAGAACATCATCAACCAAATACCATTATTAGACCAATTCTAGAATAAACTGAACCTTGGTACTATGTTGATGCTGTGCTAGTAAGCAAAACTGAATACTTAAGACTAAGAGTGTAGGATATACCTTCCTTGTGCTCAAAAGCATGATCCTCAGGGTGGAAGGAATCCATGTTTTTATACAAGTCATTATCATAGAGAGGTGCGCTTCCAGACGTATTATCATCCAGCAATTTTCTACTCGAAACAGAAGCAGTCCCGACATGATTTGCAGCGTGATCTTCAAAAACACTTTCGTCTTCTTCCTGAGCCTCATCTGTCTGAGAACCCCCGTACTGGTTGCTTCTTTCAAACGGTAAGTTTGACTGACCCACGTTCAGCTCAGACTCCACACGTGGCTCCAATATAGATTGCACACCAACGGATTGTGGCTGCTCAATAGAGGGCCATTCATCTTCAGGAGAAACATATTGATCTGCAGTGGCATCGTGATCTGGATGTATCTCTGGAGCTTTAGAAGCATAGTCCTCCAAAGAATGCAGCTCGTAATGTGCAGATGGAGGCTGCATATAGGCACTCTGATTGATGGTTTGAGATGAAATCGGATTACTGTAAGTCTTGTTTTGTGGCTTGCCCATTTTCACGATATCAGCCATTGATTTTTGACCAGGGACACCCAACCAAGCAGATTGATATGGCTGCTGTGGAACTGTAGCAGTACCATCAGCTACACTGAAAGTTGATGCTTTATTTTCGGTGCCAAAAGAACCACTGCAGTAGCAAGACACCATTAATGAGCAAACACTTATAACTTATTAACCAACCGTTCCCATGATGCATAGAACAAGAAAAAAATGTCAGAGAGATGCAACTTTGTTTTGTTCTTTTTCTGCTGTTATAGAAAAATCAAATGATTGTTAAAAGTTTAGCTTTGATAATATTGCTACCTGAAAGATGGGGGACTCCGATTTGCATTAGTTGCTGCAACTCCATAAGCCGGTGCAGATGAACTCGTGTAAGAATTTGTTCCGTTTTCCCTCTTAAGTTTCCCATGTAAACCACCAGATTCTACAAGATAATGCATAGAGCAAGAAATAATATAAAATTGTTAAATCAAGTTTCCATTGAACCAAAACAGATATCGACTTCTCCAAATTGTAACACTCATATACCAGAAGAGTTAAACTGAGTTGAACCGCTACGCCCGGCGTAACGGTCTGCACCACTTCTGGCACCACGATTTGAATTGCTACCAACACCACGTGGCCTAGACTCTGTTGTATCCTTAAACTGAACGCAAATAAAAGCAATAAACTATTAAAATTCGTAGCATTTTGAATCTTGTAAGACCTTTGAACAGCCAAAACCAATGTGTGACAACGGCCCAATGGATTACACATGAGAAATTTGCAATTCATAGGAATGCAATAACAAAAATTCTATACATCACGAGTGCTAGAAAAATACACACAAGCGAGCAAGAAACTTTGAATCTGGTGAGGTAACAAGAGATTAACTTGAATAGAAATATAAAAAGAAATAAGGCACATATAGATGTTGAAATGGTATCTGAATGACAATAAGTAATGGAAGAAGTAAAAGGCCGCAGGCTTGTATCAAAATTGTAACAACCAGTATGGTTGAACATTGAATCTCTTGGGTTTAGTGTAAAGCAGTATAGATGCAAGAGAGTAAGACCGACAAAAAGAGACTCCGAAAAAGGTGGAACCATATAGGTCCCATGCCTTCTTTCTCCACGCACCTCCTTTTTCTTTTCTCGCTTGCTCTTCACCTCATGAAAAGGATCTAAAAAGTAAAATAACTTCATATTAGGACTGATGTTACATATTATATGTGTATATAGCATACACTTGGTCATCAACTCATCATAAGAAAGCTACAATAAGTTCACAACAGATAAAGGCAACAACACGAAGCAGTGCTAATGTAAAATTTAGTTTCAGGAAGTTGAAAGTAAGAAGTTAAATGAAGATACAAGTAAAATAACACCAAAAATTGATAAGTTGATATTACAACTACAATCCTATCCAACCTCAAAGATAGACATATTGTAGAGTTCATCTTACATTCGATTATTCAAATGATAAGTTGCTATTACAATTACAAATCTCAAAGCACCTTTTTACTTGGTCATATGAGTTCATCTATTGTGACTTACAGCTTCACATATATATATACATGCAATGCAAGTTGATAATATTCTTGAAGGGTAATATTCTGCATACAATATATTTACATATATATTCCCAACTGTCCTACAAAACAAAGTGATGCACTGTGGCCATAGCTTATGGTAGTAGTTATTGTTTTTCTCTAATTTGAAAAGGTAACTAGAAGATTTTAAATAAAGTTTCATGTGAATCACTGGGCTGTAGTGAAAACAAAAATACCGTGCATCAAATTAGACGATGATCAGATTAGAAAGAGACACACAAAGGCAAGGGCAGATTCTGAATTGACAGAATAATCCAAAACTATACATCAGTTTTTTAAGTAATCAATATACATTCTAAAACATCAAGATAACACCAAAGATATCAAGATAACACCAAAACCAAAACCAAAACCAAAAACCTAACCTAATTAGCAGGATTATTTGCTACTATAACTAAACCTAGTTTTTCAAATTCCAAAACGTAACCACTTAAAAAAAGGCTTACAATGCCTCTAATCTCCATGATCAACACGTAAAATCATCAAATCAAATACACCTAATTACATCTTCATTCATTCACATAAACAGTTGTAGTTTCTTCAATCGCACAAAAGCAATAATCTTTTTCAAGTGAAGTAGGAATGATTTTATCACCATAACAGATAGATAGATAGATAGATAGATATAAAACAAACAAATAAGAATGATGATTGAATTAATAATAGACCTTGAGAGAGAAGACGATTAACGGCTTCGTTAGGGTCCATATTACAATCTTTAAGCGCAGAGTAGATCTCAGGTTCAGAGACTCCATTAACAATCTCCTTTAGAGACTGTACCATCTTCCTAGAGGCCGCCGGAATTCCTTGAACTCCTCCGCCATTGTTATTAGTATTATTACCTCCACCTCCACCTCCTCCTCTGCTACCCATAGTCGTTTATCAGATCTAGTAAAATTCGTTTCAGAAAAACACACACAGTGAAACACACACACAGTTGGAATGAAGAAGAAGAAGATGATGAGTGTGATTATGAATGATGGAATCCGCCGCGACCAGAAGAAGAGAAAGAGATATAAGAAGCTTTCGAAAACCCTCCCAGTCTTCCCACTCGCCCCACTTCTCTTCCCTTTTTTTTTTTAGTAATTTCTTTTTTAGGTAATTATTTTTTATTTGTTAATTTGTAAATCAATACTTATAAGAAATAGAAGATGATGATGTTATTTTATTAAAGTAATGATATAAGTTATGAGATATTTGTTATACAAAAAATATATATATTATCTTGTATTTTAATATGTTTATCTTGATATTTTAGAGTAAACTATGTAGTTTGGGGTTAAAAACTATTTTCGATCCATATCTTTACATTTTGCTTTTATTTGTTCTTATGGTTTTTGTTTTTTCCCTTTTTCGTACACTAGATTAGTGACGTTAGGCCTTTAGTAGCGCAACCTATAAGCCCATTATGCCACATCAGCTTTATCCACAAATCTACAATAAGCCAACTTTGCCAGTTACCACAACTTTTTTAATTATTTTATTTATGTACATTTAATTTTTTTGAACAACGATAATTTTTATTACTACCCAAAAAGTCAAAAACACCAAAAGTGAATACACCAATTACCACAAAATACCAAACAGCAGCAACAAAAACAAAACAAATTGATAACAAGCAGGTCCTAAAAGAATAATACAGCATGTCAAAGGGACTTTTTACGAGAGGTAAAAGGCCTTAACCCATGTTGCTTCCAATGCCGCTGCTCAAACCACGAAAATCCTGAGCGAAAAAATACCTATACAGACTCGGGCAGCCATCTACTTCTCCCATGGCAGCAGATCCGATCCAATCTGGCTCAGTTTCTGTGACAAAAAAATGAATGACAACAGATCGAAGAGTAATCTCGATACGTTCACTCCCGATACAATATCCCCAATCCAAACTCAGAGGCCGTAGTTGATTATAGACCTGAGACTTTGCATCAAAACCGCCCCTCTACATCAGCAAAATGCAAACAAAATCCACTGCTTCGACAGAACCAATTGCAAAATAGCCATTGATATAGACCGCCTAACACAGCCTACACTATCTACTTCCGAACTCTGTTGCAATTGCAGCAAAAGACATTATCCCTCGAAAGGGTCTTACAGCCAAGATCTCCATTCAGATGCCAACTCAAAATCTCTCCGAGCTATCGAATCATAGGCTTTTAATTGGAACTCAAAAAAGGAATCCACCAACAATTTTCTACCTCTATCAAACACTAACTTATTTCTATTCCACCAAATTAAATATATTATACTCCAAATTACCGCCACCCACTTCTTTAACCCCTTCTAGTCGTTACCTCGTTGGGAGTTGGGACCCTTTGTCAATTAAGTCCTCTATCAAGATAAATGGATTTATATCAATCTTCCACCATCTACCAACAAGGTCCGACAAAAATTTGACCTTCTCGCACTTAAATAAAACATGATCAACCGACTCTACCTCTTTTTCACAACTCGGGCAAAGAGAGGAGTTTATGTCGATTCCAAGTTTTTCTAAGATCGAACGAACGGGGATTCGACCAAGGCTAACTCTCCACATAAAGATAACTATCTTGCTAGGAATGGATTTGATCCACAAGGTTTTCGGACCATTTCTACTCCCGGCTCTACCCAAAGGAGACGTTTTTCTATTAGTTTTCCTAATGGTTTAACTGAATATCTACCTTGTGAGTCTAATTTCTAAGAGATACAGTCCATCCTTCTTCTCTTAAGTGTGTTACCCGTAAGCACCCTTGAAAGCTTTTCCTACTCCCCTAGCTCCCTACCCCTTGGATTTCTCCTCTCTCCTCTATGCCCATCTCCACTCCCATAACTCACCCATAAAGCCTCCTCTTTCCGCCACCAAAGCTTCTTTTCGCGTCTCTAATTGAAAAGGTCTACTAAACTTGTCCTTAAGTCTCTCCCCACCCCAACCGACGATCTACCCAAAATTTTGTGCTTTTACCATCTCCTACATCCTTACTAAAAGACTCTGCAAAGTGAATCTCCATCCTTTCTAAATCTTTACTGATTTTAATCACCCTACCCCACACTAAGTTTCCTAATCCTCTTCTATCACCCCTACTGAAAGACCTCAATTACTATGGTACAAACTTGAAATAATCAATACTCTCCCAAAAAAATGACATCGTCTGCTTATTGTAGATGAGAGATTGTGACTTTATCCTTTCCCACTTCAATACCCTTGAATAGCCTTTTATTGATAGCTTCCTCTACTATTAGATGTAGACACTCGACCCTACCCAAAAAAGAAAGAAATGAGGCTAGTGGAACCCTTGGCGTAAACCTCTTTCCGTTAGGAATTCATTTGTTGGAGCTCTGTTCACCAAGACCGATATCCTCGATGAGTAAAGACAAGCTTTTATCTAACTTACCCACTTTTTTCCAAATCCCATGTTTTCCAAGCCATCAAGAAGAAACTCCCATTCCACCGAGTCATATGCTTTCTCAAAGTCAACTTTGAAGAATTACCCCTTTTTTCCTTTCTCTTTTTAAAAAATCTATCATCTCATTTGCAATTAGAACTCCATCTAGAATGGATTTTCCTTTGATGAAAGCATTTTGTTCTTTACTAATCACTTTATCAATGATCGATTTCATCCTCTCCACCAAGATCTTTACGACTATCTTATAAAAAATACCGATGAGGCTAATAGGCCTAAATTCATGGAGACTTAACAAGTTATCAATTTTTGGGATTAGGGTAACAAAGGAAGAGATACAACTTTCAATAGCGTCTCCTTTTTCTCAAAACCGATTGATTGCCATCATTAAATCTCCCTTTATCAACTCTCAAAACTTCTTAATGAAACCTATCAAGAGTCCATCCAGGCACCATGATTTATTGGGCCCACATTCTTTTAATATGTTCAACACTTCTGCTTCCAACACTCTTTTTCTCAAGGAAAGAGGCTTCTTCTTCTGTTATCCTCTTTAGCCGAGACATCCTCAACTTAGGTAGATTTGATCGAGACTTTTGCCAATTTTTGCTTAAAAAATCGAACACAAAGTTTTTAATGGGTTCCGACTTTCCTATCCACACTTAATCAATGGATAATTCGTGAATGGTTTTCTTTCTTTCTTAGTGTGCACATACCGCGTGGAAGAACTTTGAATTTTTGTCTCCCTCCTTGATCCACTTTACCTTAGCCTTTTGTCTTGCCATAGAACACGACTTCTCCTCCAAGTCAAGCCATTTTTTTCTTGCTTCTACCCACTTTCTTTTTTCTGAATCTCCTAAGTTAGAGATATCGACTTTTTCTTCCCACTTTTTCACATCTTCCTTTGCTGCCTTCAAGTCTTTTTCAACATCCCCCACTTAGATTTTCGCCACACCTTTATTTCTTGTTTCACACTTTTTAGCTTATCCCGGAGTTCACTATCCGGTCTAAGAGACAAAGGTTCAGTGTAACCCCCATTTTCTAAAAACATTAACTTAACGGAAAGTAACCAATATTCATACATTTGAACAAAACAAATTTCAAAAGCGGAAGCTTGTCCAAAAATCATTCATAATTCATAAGATTTCGAAACATAAAATTCCAAAGCTTGGAAATCATAAAGCATAGTTTAAAACATTATCCAACTAAAACGTTTACATGCCAACCAATAAAGTAGTTTCCATCCAAAACGTCGTCACATTTCAACATCTCTTAACCTGACTGAACCGACGGATCCCTGTGACAACTGTCAGTTTTGACCTTCAGGTTAGCTACTCGTTTAATCCACTCAGTAGCGTTTCCGTAGGTTAAAAACTAGTTATTTAAGTTTCTAAATGAAACTAGGTTAGTTTGCGTGAAAAATTTAGGCTAAAACCTAAAAGTCCCGAAAATTGCCCGAAAAGCCCGTACCGGTCCGAAATCGTCCGAAAATCCTATAATGCCAAAAATTTAAAAGTCAACTTATAAAATAAAAGAGTTTGTTAAAAATATAAATAAACTGATCCAAATATTCCAAAACTACTTTCGAAAAAGTCAGTTTCTACCAAAAACGCGCTAAAAACCGACACTGCGTTGAATTAAGCAGTATAATTTTTAAACCATTCAAATCATTTAAAAAAAAAGAAGAAAAAAGGGGATTGGCCTAAGTGGCCGGCCACCCCCTACACCCACTCTCTCTCTCTCATTTCTCTCAAAACCATCATCACCCTCATTTTCCCACATCATTTTCAAATCACTCTCTCCCTCTAACCTTTTTCTCTCTCTAAAATTCTCTCTAACTCTCTCAAAATCCAGCCTTGATATCATCCAAATTCTGAAAATTTTGAAGGTTTTAAGAGCTTGTTTAATAGTGTTCTTAGTGTATTCAAAGGTAAGGTACATTGCATAGTAGTTTAGCTTCGATTTTGAACCCATTTGGGTACTTTTCTTCATCTTTTATGAGGTTTTAATCCTCTTTGTTAGATGAACATCATCCTTGGTGTTTGAGGAAGAGATTTAACCATGATAATGTGTCAAAACATTTGAAAGTGGTGAAAATCTATGACTTCTCCATAAAAACACAAGTTTGATGAGTAAAATCACTTGTTTTTGATGTTTTGATACTTGTTTTGAATAGAAAAATTGTTTTGATGATGCATGCATGTGTTTTATTGTTATTCAAAGTTTATTTCATTAAAATATTTGTTAAACAATATGAGTTTATGGTTAATAGCAAGAAACCCCCAAGAAAACTTATGATTTTATGTGTTTGATGGTTGAAAAGGGAGTTGTGAATCTGGACAGAATCTGTCTGATCTTTTCATGTGTGTTTAAACGTTGTAAAAGTATAGTAAACTGAAGTATTTTCTTACAAAAATTTGATGGATTGAAATTTGATGTGTTAGGAAGAAAATCCATTTTGAATCACCCAAAAATTCGAAGGGAAACCCATTCAACCAACTAAAAACTTTTTTTATGCTCATCAGCTTTTAGTCAGGAAAGTTTATTCATCTTCATGCATACATAACTCTTTGTTAACTTATCTAAAATGCACGATTTTTGATTCAAAACTCAAGTACTCTGAGTTAGCTTTCTAAAGAGTCCAAAATCATGTCATTTAGAGGAGTTTTGAGGGTTCAACCAATGAAAACAAGTTAGTGGTGTAGGCTGTCCCTTGGTGGCAGATTACACATGCACAACTTTAAGAGGCCATATCTCCCTCAAAAATCACTCAAATGATGTGAAACTTGTCTCATTAGCTTGGTATATGTGTTGGCTAGAAAATCCCTTTTGAAATTCGTGATTTGGTGGTGTAATAAATTATTTATGAATTAAACTTCACTGAAAGGTATTTCTGAAAAATAAAGGGGTACCACTGATTTTGCAAAAATGTTTAAAAATAGTAAAACACCTTTAAAAATTGTGAAATTTGGTGAGATTGTTCCTAACATCCCCTAAATCAGAGGGTAAAAATTTGAGGATTTATCATTTGGTGGACCTAAGCTTAAAAGTGGCATTTTTACAACTTGATATTTTGGACAGATTCTGGAATTTTACAAAAATCCAATTTTATGAACTTTAAGCTTTCCAAAATAGTTGGAAGTCTTCAAAATACACCAAAACAAACTTTTACTATATTGGACTACATAAACAACGTAACGGCATTATAATGGATATTGGTACGATTTATGACTTAGGGACCGTTGAACTTGGAACTTACATTAAAAATTACGTATTTGTTAGGGCGAGTGTAGTTTCGGAGCCGGGTTTATGAAAATTTAGTGAATGAACGGGTTCACTATAACTGTTTACGAAAATTTAGTGAATGAACGGGTTCACTATAACTGTTTACGAAAATTTAGTGAATGAACGGGTTCACTATATCTGTTTATAAAAATTGAGTGAATAAATGGATTCACTATAACTGGTTTATGGAAAACTGAGTGAACGAAAGGGTTCACTAAAAATTTGTTGCATTTAAACTGTTATGTGCTTATGAAAACCTGTGAACTTACCAACTCTCGTAGTTGACACTTGTTTTAACATGCTTTTCAGGAAATCCGAAGGTTTGATAGGGCTTTTTGTGGAATTTTTGTGATCACCAATCTAGTTGTGATATTTACTATTATTTTGTAAAAGATCTGTAAACTTTAACTTATGGTTGGATTGTACAACTTGTAAACGCTATTTAAATTTCTTTATAATGAATGATTGGTGTTATTTATCTCCTATCGCTATGAAATCTAGACTGTCACACCTCGTGTTTTCGCTTTAGCGGGGTGTTACAGATTTGGTATCAGAGCCATAGGTTATAGAGAACATCGGTTTTTCATAAAAACCAAGTACTATAACCAGCCTTTTTCGAAAGGAAGTTAAAACTTTTAATTAAAAGATTTCGATGTATAGGAGGATTTAAAAATTCGTGTGATTAGAATAGGTGCTGTCCTGGTATATCATAGAAATGCGGAGCCTGATCACCTACGCATAGCCACGATATAAGTAGGATAAGATCTATGAACTAATCATACTGTTAGAATTTAAAAGCTGGAACCTTCGAAAAATTTCCTGAAAAACATAAACCGTGTGAGTTCACATAAGCATATTATGATGCTGATATTTACTATAGCACTTACGCGTTTAAGTAAAGTAACGCCACTGTTGAACACTCCTGCGTTAGCACTTAGGATGTCACTATTATTTGAATGCGCGTTAGTTAGTTATGCGGACACTACAATCACTATGCCGAACACTATTACTTAGACTTCGGAGAAGGACCCGTCTAAGCGTTACGATTCCGGTATTGGAGTAACAAGCAAAGACGTTTCAATCGATCCACCTCCGAACCTCACAACACCTCATATGAGACAACTCAGAAGAGAGCTGCGGCAACCATTCGGAGTGGACTGACGATAACACGTCTAGTTAATGTAAGGTCATTTCATATCCTTTCGGGGATACTGATCGGTTGTACTACCAGTATGACACTAGGAGAGGCTCGAACAATGCGAACGCTCGTCGACGGACTGCAAAATAATCGAAGCAGAGTATCAAGTTAGAACCGGGATATAATTAAGTTGACGAAATTGGTGCATCTCTTGGAGGAAGGTACCACCAATGCGGTAGAGAAGGTTATGACGGCAAGAAGGATGACTAGGAGAGTTGACTTGAGCTGGCAAGTTGTGGTGATACTGTTGGCAAAGTTGATCCTATCGATTGTAACTCTCATGATTTTGAAAGAATTCCAAAAATGCACTTTTGGATTGTTCCATTTAAAACCCCAGTATGGGCGAGGGAAATATTTTAAGGATGCATTAGCATCAAACTTTGAACTCTTCAGATATGTATTAAGCTTTTATGAAATTAATTTTATTAAATCACCAAGACGTTTTTACCGATTTTATTTTAAAGAAATTGTCATAAATAAAAATACAAATATTTTCGAACATTTATTAGAGACAACTTTTAATTAAACATACATTTTACAAATGAATTAGAACTGTATCTTCCAGAAGAAACACACGTAGCTATAAGGTGAACCGTGAGAATTAGTCGATCAACATTGCTCAACTGATGGCCCAACAAGTCCAAGAAGTCGTACCTACCATAGTCACTAAAGTCACTACCGACCTTGTCACAATAGAAGAAATAAGGAAGTCATAATACCCATCGAACGGAAGGATGGTAATGCAAGAAAATTTGAGCACCAGTCAGAGGAAATGACTCGTGATAAATCAATCAAAAGTTGAAAAAGTAGTCAGAAATTTTGGAGCAAAGACCCAAGAAATCACAGAACTTGAAAGAGGAGCATTTAATTGAGTATTCTAACGGAGAGATAGTAAAAGCCAGCAAGGTAGTCAGGAAGTGCACTCTAGGCTTAGCAGGAAAAGACTTTAGTATAGACTTAATCCCGATCAAGATAGGGAGTTTTGACATAATAGTTGGTATGGATTGGATGTCCAACCACCAAGCAACAATATGATGTGCTGAGAAGATAGTTAGGCTAGCATTGCCCGATGGAAGTGTACTCGAGGTGCACGGAGAGAAGCCAAAGAGAGATATTGAGTTAGTATCGTTTATGAAAATGCGTAGCCATTTGCGAAAGGAGTGTGTAGCATCTATGGCGCACGTGGTAGATAAGAAAGCAGAAGAGAAGTCAATCCAGGATATTCCAGTTATGCGGGAATTTCCTGAGGTATTCCCGGAAGAGCTACCCGGATTACCTCCACCACGGCAAGTAGAATTCCACATCGACTTAATTCCTGGAGCAGGCCCCATAGCAAAGTCGCCTTATCGACTAGCACCGTCCGAGATGCAGGAACTTTCAAGCCAACTTCAAGAGCTGCTAGACAAGGGATTCATTCGAACCAGCTCTTCGCCTTGGGGAGCCCCCGTATTGTTCGTCAAGAAGAAAGATGGATCTTTCCGCATGTGCATCGATTATAGGGAGCTGAACAAGATTACCATCAAGAACCGATACCCTCTTCCACGCATCGATGATCTGTTCGATCAACTGCAAGGAGCAACGTACTTCTCCAAGATCGATCTTCGATCCGGATACCATCAAATGCGAGTTCGTGAGGAAGACATCGCAAAGACAGCGTTCAGAACTCGTTATGGTCATTATGAGTTCTTAGTCATGCCTTTTGGTTTGACGAATGCTCCAGCAGTGTTCATGGATCTGATGAACCAAGTGTGCCGACCATACTTAGATAACTTCGTAATTGTCTTCATAGACGACATCCTGATTTACTCGCAAGGCAAGGAGGACCACGAGCATCATTTGAGGCTGATACTGGAACTACTGAAAGCCGAAAAGCTTTACGCCAAATTCTCAAAGTGCGAATTTTGGATCCGAGAAGTTCACTTTTTAGGACATGTGGTGAACAAAGAAGGAATACACGTCGACCCAGCCAAGATCGAGGCCATAAAGAAATGGGAAGCCCCGAAGACACCAACGGAAATTCGACAATTCCTCGTATTGGCAGGTTACTACCGGCGATTCATTGCAAATTTCTCCAAGATTGCGCAGCCGCTGACAACCTTAACGCAAAAGGACAAGAAGTTCATCTGGGGAGAGAAACAAGAGGAAGCATTCCAGTTGCTCAAGCATAAGTTGTGCAATGCACCCATTCTGGCGTTACCCGAAGGAACGGATAACTTTGTGGTGTATTGCGATGCTTCCCATCAAGGCTTGGGATGTGTTCTGATGCAGAACGTGTTGGGAATCGAGGGATACAAGAACATGCACAGCGGAATAAAACCCGATTCCCAATCGAGGATCCAATCCCAAACCATACAGACACAATAAAGGGTGTTTCGGTAGATTACCTTTGCGAATAATAACTCCGAAACGCAAGCAGGGGGTACACCGCTACTGGCACCGGTTGAGAGGGTTGCTAGACCACCACCGAGGATTACCCGAAAAACGAATGCGAGCCTTCCTCCTACTGGATTTGGCGCCGGTTTTTAGGGAAGAGAGAGAGAGAGTTTTCTGGGTTTTTGGGACTGAAAAGAATGAATCAACTGACACCCTTAACCCCTTATTTATATGGACAAAACAAGCAGTGTTTGATTCCATATATAATTCTTGGTAATTATCTCTGAAATAACTTCCATAATTATCCTTTTAATTAATCTAACTGATTAACTAATTATAAATAATTAAACTAATTATTTAATTCTTTTTCTCTCTAAATAATTAATTAACCAATTAATTATTTCCCATAATCCAAACATTCTCATTTTGGTGTGCAGCAGTGTGACCTACTAGTGTCTTATAACATTGGACACGATAACACTGTTACTGTCTCGCACATAATCCTAACAGACTCCCACTTGTGCTAGACATGTAACTGAACTGTTATCATTTACCTAAGGAGGTCCCTAGCCAGACACTTAGGTTAACCAGGTTATAAGATCTCTTATATCCAGAGATACAATTCACGCTTGAATTTGTACACAGGTTCATTCCTTTTGCACACGATATTTCTAAAGTGATTTAAGACATGGAGTGGAGGATTCATTTCTTAAAATCAAGTATTTCTTGACTCTGATTTCAATTGCCTGTAGTAACGGATATTACTAAATAACCCCTGTTATTCTATCCGAGCGTGGCCACGCGTTTTCTGCCAATCTTAATCGTCAAGGGGACCGGAAATATCTCTCTTTTGAAAGAGGTGCAAATCCCTTCTTGACTACTTGCATTTGGATCCACGGCTTCCGCTGCATCTAGTCACGTCCCGTATGGCCACCCAGTTACGGTGCAGCGTTAGTACGTGCTAAGAGTACAGTGGTCCTCGTGTTCCCAAACCAAGTATCTCAGGTCTAAGGACAACCTATCAAGTCAGTGCTTATGACTGAGGCTCCATGAAGCAGACTTGATTACTGGTCACTTCCAATACCCAAACACTCTGATGAGTATCTATAAATACTTGGTCACATCACTTGTGCTTTTATTCTCTACTTTGAATAAATCATCAAGTATTTATAATAGCGTTAAACTCCCTATTGAAATTCCCATTTCAATAAGTGGCTACGGAAATTTAGATTTCATACAAAACTTTGTAAAATCATGGATACGTTAAATATGCAAAAAATAGTTAATTTAGAACAATCATGAAAATAAAACCTCCATTTATTTCCAACACACTGTGAAATAAAAACTTTACATGATTACATCGTTTCTAAATTAGACTATAGTAATAATTAAAAACTAAGTACTAGCTACTGGCTTCCAGGTACTGCATCCCAATGGAATTCGCATGTGCCTCATGCTTTGCCCTTGCTAGTGGCTTTGTCAATGTAAATGTAAAAGAATCCAAATCTAACACAATCTCATCAAGATTGTGATAGAAAGTGTATGAACATGAAAGAGAAAAATGTAGAGAGAGAAAGATGTAGAAAGATGTAGAGAGAAAATCACAAGTCTATGTCATTCCAAATGATGCGTCCAAAATACAATACAAAGGCATTGGGGTATTTATACCCCAACCCTAGGAAATAGAAAGTTACACTTCAAGTCTCTCAACTTCTTATATAAACTTTACATTAACAATCTCCCCCTTTTATAAAAGAAGGAGGGACATCAAAAAGAAATTAGCAAACAACTCTCAAGTCTGCTTGATAGATGGCTTCCTAAGCTTGAATTTGATCTCTGCAAATCTGATGTCAACTCTGAGCCTCAATCTTCTATCAATTTCACTTACAAAGTGTCTTATAAGAACTTTGTTTGCAGCAGAAATATCATGCACATTGTGACTGTCCATTTGTAACCTAAGATTCAAATTGTCCATCACCATCTTCAAGGTATCATCACAATACAGCATCACCTCATGAGAATACATTCTCTTCTTGTTTCCCATAGAATCAGGATACATACAGGATATCTCAGTTTCACCAGCATTGTAGAACACTGTGTACATGACCAAATCCTTTTCATCCCCAATTAAACTTCTTCGAGGCTTGTGACAGAAAAGCTTGGAAGACCAATTCTCTAATCCAAGCTGAAAGTCATAAAGATGAGCTAAGGAGATAGAAACTTTGACATGTCTGACAATTGCTGTTAATGCAATTATCTCCTCCTCTGTTCTGAATGTCTTTCCTTTTAGGTCATACAAGATTCCAAATATCACATCAAAGCTCACATCTTGAAAGTCTGCCTCTGAAATAGTGTACTCCTTTCCATCATCTCTTCCAAAAGTAATCACAGGATAGAGATAAGTACTCAGCTTGCTGGTCTTGTAACTCTTAACACTTACAAACTTGTAATCAGACACCAACATTTCTCTTCTTTGTCTGTTCACCTTCCTCATGTGAATATACTCAGTTCTCAACTCTTTCTTCAAGTTTTCTATCCCATACAGCTTTACATAACTCAACCTTCTTTCATGATAGCAAAACCTACTCTTGTATCTCTCCTCCAAGTACTTTCCCGTTGCTCTAGTGAATCGATCCCATTCAGTCCTCTTTAGGAATTTCCCAGAGCTAGCCTTCATCTTTTCCCATAACTCTACCTTCTTTGGATCAACCGGCATAAGATCATCTTGAGGCAACACTTCTTCTAGCATCGGTCCTTCCACATCATCCACAGGTTTTTCCTTTTCAAAATCAAACTCTACATCATCAAACATATCTTTCAGTCTAATGTCTTCTGCACACCTTGCATCATTGATTTCTTCATTAGGGACTTGGTAATCTCTGATTTCCGAAGCTACATTCTCAAGGAGTGCTAGAACTCTATCTATTTCAGACATAGAACTAGAAGCCCCTGAGAATTTCACTCCTCTTTCTTCAGCCCTTTCCACTGGTATCTCTTCCTGAACTGAATTCAAGAAATCAAAAGTAGATTGCATTACTGGCTCTTCTGTTTCCATCTCTTCACCTCCCGCAAGAACAATGGAATCTCTGTGCCGTGCTGGTTGCTTCTCTCTCGGTGGCCTTTCCTCAAATCTATCAACAATCCTTACATTCGAAGTTGTTGGTGCCCTAGACGGCTCACTTTCTAATCTTCTTCGTTTCCTCTCCCCCTCATGACGATCATGATCATCATGATCATCATGCCTTCTAGTGGGCCGTCTTGCAGCAGTTTGACAGGTTTCTTCAACTCCGCGGATCCGTTCTGATAACTGAGACAAACCATCAGTAAACATCTTGTTTATCTCTGTGAAAGTCTTCGTGAGAGAAGAATCAAGCGACGCTTGAAACTGTTGAAATTCGGTATGAGTGACCAAATGGGCTTGAGATCGTTGCTCTTGAATAGCACGTTGCTGAAGAGCTGTTTGTTGTTGTAGAATACCCACTAGATCACTGTCTTCAGAGGAACCAGCTTCCAAGAGTTTAGAGAATAATAGTCCCTTTAACTCAGGAATTGACAGAGAATCAGCCGCTGATTGAGTAGGCTGAGCGGGAGGATCAGGCATCGGTGCTTTGCCTTTTGCTAAAGCCGCAACTTGTTTTCCCAAGGCCGAGATACGCTCTGTCTGTTGCTTGATCACCGTCGCCATCTGTTCATTATTCGCCCGAAACAGAGAACGTGTGATAAGTTGATTAGCTGTAATCACAACAGGCATACGAGAAAGATCCACATCAGAAGATGATGTCGTGCCAGTCTGAGGAGGTGCATTGGAGGATGGTGCAGAGGAGGATGGTGCAGCTGATGCAGATGATACAGGTACTGTGGATGATGGAGAACTGAAAGCTGCGGCAGATGAGAAACTACCAACGGGTGTTGAGGAAGAACCCAGAATGGTAGACTGCTGCCTAAGCTCTGTAATGATAGTAGAAGAGGGTAAACTAACTCCGAGGTCACTTAGACTTCTCGTTGATCCAAACGGAAACCCGATGGAACCCATGTTCAGCGTTGGCGTGATGTTAACACTGATGGGATTTCCCTCCGATCCTGGCAAGCCCGCAACAAATGCAGAACTTACTACGGTGGTTCCGGCAGGGCTACTGAAGCCTCCTGCAAAGGTGGTTTGCACCGGTGTCCTAACCAAAGAAAGATTTACATTAGATACGATTGGCTCTAGACTCGATGTGATAGGAAGTGAAGTCGTGGGCGGGGGCAACTGCCGCACTGTGTCGGTACCTCCAACCTCCAAATGAGGAATGGGTACAAGTTGTGGTAATTCCCTGTGAGAAGTTGAAACTACCGTTTGTTGAGAAACGGTAGAGTGGCTGAGTTGGGTTGTGCATTGCATGAGTGGGGATCTCATGTCTTGGTCAATAGGTGGTGGCAACAGATGCTCACCCCTAGTAGATGTGGCTACCCAGCTAGACTCGGCTTGGGAGGGGTTTGTACTTCTTTTCTGGCCCCTATCTCACGCTCACCATCTTTTTCTACTTCCCCTTCACTCATTCTCACATCCTGATTTTCAACTAAAACTCCCTCATCCGTCCTTATGTCTCCAAGAGTCAACAAGCGACTCGAGCCTTGATCAGGCATATCATCATCATCATCACTGTCATCATCTGAAGCTGGAAATTCTTCAGTTTGAGCATCCATGTCACATGCGGCATCGGAATCCGAATGAAGTATGAGAGTATCCTCGGAAGAAACTGAGCCTGAAGACTCATAACCCATCAGAATTGTAAGCCGTTGATCCATCTCAACTGGAGTGTAGAGAGGAACAAGGTGTTCAACAGGCACGTGCGGGGGCTCAACCTCATGTTCACCAAAAGATTCTAGAGTAGTCATATCCAACGGTGATAGTTCATAATCTACAAGCTGATCTTCATGTTCCGGTTGTATGAACGGCTGGTTAACCGCATGATCATCATCAGCAGCAGCAAAGACGTCATCCATTTGAACTGCCGAGCTAATCTGTCCAATATGCGCAGCAACATCCGCAGTGGAAGAATGAGCTGGCTGATCAGGGAGGTCCCCACCAAGTCCCCTCTCGGTATTTTCCCTCTGCTCACCCTGACCAGGATCCCGTGATCTCTGGTCCCTAAGTACTATACCCTCACTTCTATGGATGGCATCCTGGGAAGGTCCCGCCGGTTCTGGTTGGACCATAGATGCATATTTTGCCCTATACTCTCTAACACACTTTACCCCCTGATCAGCATACGCGAGGAGTTCACTAAACAATGGAATTTCCAGACCAAATACTGTTGGTGGATACCGAACAGATTGAAACGGGAAAGACTTGACTTTCACTGAAGTAAGTCTTCTTGGGATCTCCAGATTCTGCTCCATGGCACTAGCAATTAGAACGCTGAGAAATCGAGGATACGCCAAATGATTAGGGTTCCTGCCCTTAAACTCGTGCATGTCATGAAAGATCAGTGCTGCATAATCATAATGTCGATTAAACAGCACTCCTTGAAAAAGCAGGAACATAGACTGTGTGGCCGTGTCATGAGCTGTCTTCTTCCCAGTCAAGCAACGGTTCAAAATAGTGAACAAGGTGTTGTAGGTAGGAGGCAGATTAGTCTTGTTGAACCCGGAAGTTGTATGCAATTCAGCATTGTATCCAATCGAACGCACACTAGCTAGAGCTTCATCAATACTGTCAAACGGTTCAAATTGTACTGCGCCCGGTCGACTCGTGGCAGATGGAAATCCCAACAAATGACGGAATTTGTTGAGTCCAAAGTTGATTGTGAAGTGGTCCACCTTTGTCGTGTAGTAACACCGATCCTCAGTCTCATGAAACTCCAACAGTTTCCAGGCTTGTTGCACATATATAAGAGGAACTGCAGCCTCTTTGGTCAAAGGAACAAACAACGGATGATTCTTCAGGATTTCCGCTATCACCGGAGCTTTAGTCTTCGCATGTACCGAATATACCACGTTGTTCGGTTTTTCCTCAAGGAAGAGTGCAGCTTGCAGAAGTTGACGATCAGCATCTAAATGAGGTTGATGCATGGAAGTGCGTTCGGATAAGATACGTGGAATTTCCAGTGACTCGGTGTCTGGAAAAACGTAGTCTGCCATATCTGAGCATACTTGAACCATCTGATGAAATGAAACAATTACCAGTATGATAAGCTGATATACTCCCCCTGAACAGTTGCAATCACTGATATCAATGTGCTTCGTTTTTGAGTGTTGAACAGGATTAGCAGAAATAGCTATCGCACTTTTTGAATCACAGTAAATGGGAATCTTTTTGTACACAAATCCATAATCCCGCAACTGTGTTTGCATCCATAGTACCTGTGAGCAGCAACTTGCAGCAGCAACATATTCAGATTCAGCTGTGGATGTGGAAACACACTGTTGCTTCTTGGATGCCCAATATACCAACTTGTTGCCTAGTAACTGAATATGCCCCGATGTGCTCTTTCTGTCCATATTACAACCACCATAGTCTGCATCAGAATATGCCTGAAGCTCAAACCCGAGACCTTTTGGATACCATAACCCGTAATATGGAGTTCCTTTTAGATATCTGAAAATCCTTTTTACTGCAGCTAGATGAGATTCTTTTGGTTTTGCTTGATATCGAGCACATACACATGTAGCAAACATGATATCTGGTCGACTCGCTGTCAGATACATTAAAGAGCCAACCATTCCCCGATAAGTGCGAAGATCCACATCCTTTCCTTCATGATCCGGTCCAATCTTATTCCCCGTTGCCATTGGAGTGCCAATGGAATTGCACGATGACATGTCATACTTCTTCAACAAATCAAAGATATATTTGGACTGATTTATGAAGATGCCATCAGTAAATTGCTTTACTTGCAATCCAAGAAAGAAATTGATCTCACCCATCATGCTCATTTTAAACTCTTGGGTCATGATGGTTTCAAATTTCTTGCACAAATCCTTACTGGTAGAGCCAAAAATAATATCATCCACATATACCTGAATGACCACAATATGATCTCCTTCCTTCATAATGAATAAAGTTGAATCTACAGATCCTTTCTTAAATCCTTTGGATAGAAGATATGTCGACAATTCTTCATACCAAGCGCGTGGAGCTTGCTTTAATCCATAAAGAGCCTTATCCAGGATATAGACATAATCAGGATGATCAGGATCAACAAACCCTTCCGGTTGAGTGACATATACCTCTTCTTTTAAATAACCATATAAGAACGCAGTTTTAACATCCATTTGAAACACCGTGAAGTCTTTGTATGCTGCATATGCCAGAAACATACGAATAGCCTCAAGTCGAGCAACTGGAGCAAATGTCTGATCATAATCAATGCCTTCTTGTTGCCGGTAACCTTTCGCAACAAGTCGAGCCTTGTTCCGAACAATCGTACCATGCTCATCTTTCTTGTTCTTAAACAGCCATTTGGTGTCAATGATTGACTTGTCTTGAGGTCTCTGCACTAACCGCCACACTTTAAGTGCTGAAAACTGATTTAGTTCTTCTTGCATGGCAGTCACCCAGTCAGAATCTTGTAATGCATCCGAAACACGGGTTGGTTCAGTGTCAGTCAAGAAGACAGAAAAATTGCATTCATTTGCTGATGCAACGCGTGTCTTGACTGTGGATGTAGGATCTCCAATAATTAATTCAATTGGATGACTGCGAGTCCATTTGACAGTGTGAGGTAAAGGAGTTTGATCATTAACTGATGAAGGTTCAATGATATCAACAGGTACACTAGTAGAAGGCTCAGAAGATATGTCAGAGGGGATTGTAACAGGAGTTTCATCAGATGAAGCAGAAGGTATATCTTGAACATCAGAAGTAGCCTGAGTGGATGTTAGAGGAGAATCGGGAATAGCCGAGGACGAATTATCAGAAGACTGTGTGTCAACTGACTCTGATAGATCAGGCTCATTTTGAGTAGAAGAAGATAACTCTGAATTAGACGATGACGGAAGAGATAGCGAATCAAGTGCAGAACCTGTTGAAGAGGTAGAAGTATTAGAAAAATCATCATAAACTGATTGAAATAGAAAATCTAGATAAGATGCATTCGATGATTCAGATGACCCAGATGGTCCTTGCGAGCTTGAATCTGCATTGACACCAACATTAGTAACTGATGAAGATGAAATCTCAGAAGATAATTCAGTAATTGGATCAAAATGAACATTGATGCTCTCAGTTACAATCCTTGTCTGTCTATTTAGTACCCTGTATGCTATTGAAGTCTCAGAATACCCAACAAAAACCAGCTCATCAGATTTAGGTCCAAACTTACCCCTATTTTCAGTTTCATTTAAAACAAAACACTTGCAGCCAAACACTTTAAAGTGTCCAACTGAAGGAACACGACCAAATAATATGTGATAGGGAGTTTGACCAAATCTCCTATGAATGATTGATCGATTTTGTGTGTAGCAAGCAGTATTAACCGCTTCAGCCCATAAGTATTGAGGAAGTTGACTTTCAGCAAGCATAGATCTTGCAGCTTCAACAAGAGTTCTATTTCGTCGTTCAACTACCCCATTCTGTTCCGGAGTTCTTGCAGCAGAAAATGTTTGGGTAATTCCAAATGAGTTATAAAATGATTTGAGAATACTATTTTTGAACTCTGTACCATTATCAGTTCTTACAGTTTGGACCGGAAGTTTAAGTTGTAGTTGAACAGCTTTAATAAAATTGATAATGAGAGATGAAGTTTCATCTTTAGTCTTTAAAAACTTTGTCCAAGTATATCGTGAAAAATCATCAACGATGACCAAAATATATTTACGACCAGCCAAACTTTGATACTTCATAGGCCCACACAAATCCATATGTAATAAACTCAGAGGAGATTTAGATCCTTGTTCTGGTTTAGGTGGATGAGATGCACGCTTCATTTTGCCTTTTTCACATCCAGGGCACATTTCCTCTTGTTCAAACTTAATCAATGGAATTCCAGAGACCAGTTGATGTTTTACAATTTTATCAATGTATCTGAAATTCAAATGAGATAAGCGTTTATGCCATAAAACAGCTTGACGTAAAGAGGATCGACTAATGAGACAAGTTGAAGGATATTGTAACTTATGTTGAAGTCTAATCGTGTATAGATTTGTACGTCGTGAACCGACTAACAATTCTTTACCTTCTTCAGTTCTGACAACACATCTTCTTTTCTTGAAATAAACTTCTAAATCTTTATCACAAAATTTGCCAATACTGAAGAGATTATGATTTAGACCAACAACATGAGCAACATTTTTAATTGTAATGTCTTTGCATACAATGTCACCTTGACCAACTACCGGAGCTAATTCATTGTTACCAAACTTTACAGATCCACCATATTCTTCTTTATAATTGGACAGGATCTCTTTTCTTCCAGTCATATGTTTGGAGCACCTGGAATCAAGGTACCACTTATGACTGGCCTGCAATAAATAAAATCAAGCAGATTTAGGAACCCATTTAAAAATGGGTCCTTGTGGAGAAAAAGTCTTATACACTCGTGAGATTGGATCCCAAAAATATTTGATTCCTTGGCGCACAATAAACTTTCTAAATGGTAAGAAAGTAGAGACAGAAGACTGAAGAGTGGAAGCAGTAGTAGACATAGTATGAGTTTCATCCAGATGTTTTAATTTTGAAGAAATCATAGTATCCTTTTTATTAATACTTGAATTATTAGAAGGTACATGATTCTTATTGAACGAAAAATGACTCCGTCTATTAGGAGGAGTAACAAAACTAGATGAATACTGCATACTATACACTGGCTTTCTAAACCGACTCTTTGTCTTCTTCTGTCTTCTCTTCTTCTTAAGAAAACTCACTTCATCTGTAGACACATTAGCACAGATATCAAAAGGTTTGAGCTTGAAAGGATTAGACTGAGTATGATTTGAAACTTCTTCAGATTTTGTAGATAACTCAAGATTAGGATTTTGCTTTTTCAAATCAATTTGTTTTTGAAAATGTCGCAACATTGATTGCACACCCTGAGTAAAACGAATGTTCTTTATATAATTCTCAGTAACTGAAGGAGTAGCAATCTTTTGATTCTTACCAGCATAATGTAGTCCCTCTTCATATACAGATAGTCTTTCAACTAATCTGTCGTAACTTTTAGTTAAAGAACTACACTTGCTAGACCAAAATTTTGAATCACATTTATGTTGAGCTAGTTCTACTCTCAGTTGTTTGATTGTATTTTGAAATTGTTTAGTAACAGATTCATGTTTCTTCTTTAAACAAATGATTTCATCTTGTAAAGAATTATCTGAGACTTTAGAAGAACCAAAAGAAGATGATCCATGTATTAATTCATCTGACTGTGATTTCTGAGAATCACCTGCCTTCTGAGCTTTAGATGATTCACAAATAACAGGTAGTGTATCATCAACTACTTTCAACTGATATGGTTTCAAAACGTCAGTTGAAGACATAGCTGATGGTTCCTTATATGCCACATAACCATCAGATGTGACAACTCTGAAAATTTCTTCCTGTTCATCATCTAAGCCATCAGAGTATACATTTGAAGATGAATTCTGAGTTGTGGATGACTTCATAGGTACAGAATCACATTGAGAATCTGGTATGTCAAAGATAGAGTTCGACACAGACGAAACTAACTCATTTAGTATTTCGGAAACCAAAGAATTTGAATCTGTCTCAGAAGAATCCCAAGTTAAAAAATTCTTACTCTTAGAAAGAAGAATTTCATTTTGTGCTGATAACTCTTTAATTTTGATTTCTAATTCAGAAATTTTGGCTTCAAGTTCTAGTGTCGGAACATATGGTTTTAACATACCATCATATTCACTCTGTGATTCTGTCTGTACAAACAAATCTGAAGTATCCATTGTTGCAGGTGATTTGATTTTCAAATTTTCAGAGCTATATACAAATTTAACTCTGTGATATTTTTCACCATGATACAATGGATCATGCTTCTTTATCTCCTGCATTTCAGAAAACTCTTCTTTCATTTCAAAACCTTTTAATATTGGAAATCGAGCACTCATTCTCAAATCAGTGAGATCATAAAATGCAGGTTTTTCCTCTAAGGCCTTTTTCAGATATTGAGGATTTTTAAAACCAAGACCTTCTTTTGAAAATAAGTCTCTATCTGCATATGGTTTATTGAGAAAAAATGTGTGCTCAGATTGTCCAATCTTGTACAGTTTAAAGTTCAATTCTGAAATTGTTTTGTTTAACGAAGAAGCATTATCTTTTTCTGATATTAAACTGAGAGTTAGAAACTCAATTTCTGACTTTAAAACTTTATTTTGTTGTTGCAGATACTCAAGTTCACTTACTGATTCATTCAACTTATCAACCATAGACAGAAGATTATCTCTTTGTTGAGTTAAATCAGTAAGTTCTTGAGTTTGCTTTGAAATGACAATTTCAAGTTCTTGATTTTTCAAATGAATTGGATTTGTCATTTCAAGCAATTTGTTTTTGAATTCTATGAAATGAGGATCATTTACCATTTGAGGATCAACAGCTTTCTCTTCCTCATCATCTGACTCCTCCTCCATCAATCCCATGAAGCACATTTGTGCTTGATCTTCTGTATCTGAAACATCAAGCCACTCTTCATCATCAGCCATTAGCACTAACCCTTGCTCCTGTTTTTCTGCCAATTCTAACTTTTTCTTGAGAATTTCAACTTTTGACATCTTCGCTGGACATATCCTTGCCACATGCCCCTTTTTCCGCACTTGAAGCATGTGATGTTTTCATTTGTCTTCTTCTCCTCAGCAACCTCAGCAGTTTCCTTTTCTTCTTCAACTCCCTTGTTGGCATATTTATCAACATAGTTACCTGAATTTCTTTGAGCATACATCTGACCTTGATTGAGATTGCCAATTCTGTTGAAATTCCTTCCTCTGGATGCAAATCGTCTGTTGTTGGAACTTGGTTTATTGTAGTATTTCTTTCTGTATGCCTCTGTTAAAGTCAGTAAGCTTTGGAACATCAAATCTCTTTCTTCATCCTCACTTTCTTCTTCATCCTCATCATCATCTACTTCAAACACTTTTGCCTTACCTTTCTTGATAACACTCTTTCCTTTCTTTCTTTCAGTTAGTAGTGCAAGCGATTCTTGTTCAGCTTTTTCTTTCTTCTGTTTTTCCAACACAGCTTCTTCAACTTCTTCTTCGAACAGCTTCAAGTTCTCATATACTTCATATACTTTGAGCTCATTTAGTGCTTTGTGTTGCTTTACAAATCTGGTAAATGGCTTCCATTCTAAAGACAGATTATTTATGAACTTTACACTAAAGTCCATCTCTGATCTAGGAATTCTGTTCTTCTTCATGTCATTCATTAGTATAACAAATCTGTCATAAGCATCTTCCAGAGATTCACCGTCCTTCATCTTGAAGTTTTCATACTTGTCCATTAGAGTAGTTATCCTCAACTGATTTCCCACTTTAGATCCGAGCATAATCTTTTCTAACTGATCCCAGATGGACTTTGCTGAATCATCATAGCTATCAAGTTTTCTGTATATGTCATTCGGGATTGCTTGAATCAAACAATTCTGTGCTTCCAGATCTATCAAGTATTGAGTTTTCTCAGCCTCATCCATCTCTTCAACCTCTTTTACTACTCTCATTCCATTAACCGTATGCATAGGCAATGGTTTTGCTCCATAGTCAATTGATTTTAAAATCAGATTGCCTTTGTCTTTTCTCTTTATGAATAGTCTGAATCTTGCCACCCATAGCTCATACTCGTTTTTGAACAACACAGGTGCTTTAGAATCAGATCCCATTGCCAAATCCTCTCTTTTGTTGATTGGATTCATGTTGTAATTCAAGATCTTTTCTACTACTTTTCTCAGATTCTCAACTTTTCAACTATCTCGAGTGTGAATAGTGATACTCGAGATGTCAATAGAGACACGAGATAAAAAATACTCGAGATGAAGACACGAGTTATGAACAGTGTCACACGAGATGATGTCTCGAGTGAATAACCACAGTACTCGAGATACTGTCTCGAGTGATGAACAGTGCTACTCGAGATACTGTCTCGAGTGTACTATCTCGTGACTTGATCAACTATTGTGAAGCTGTCTCGAGTGATGAACAGTATCACTCGAGATGATGTCTCGTGTCTTTACACGCGTTATAAGATGACAAATACTCGAGATGACTTTCCTTGTCTTGTACTCTAACAACCAACTCGTGACTTATCTCGTGACTTAACCAATCACGACTCGAGATGCCTTCACGTAGTCTCGAGATGAGTCACGAGACATATGAACATACAATAGACTCGAGACATATGAAGATACACTAGACTCGAGACATATGAAGATGAACTTTTTCTTAACTTTTTCTCAAAAATCTAGCTAAAAACTTCAATTTTACCTCAAATCCTATCTTAATCTTGTACTAAAACACTCAAGTATCACTCTAATTCATGAATTTAGACATGAATTCATGAAAAAATCACCAAACAACTCAAAAACTCTTCAAGTCTTCATGAACCTCCATTGATGACTATCTTCAAAGCTTCAAATCTTCAAATCTTTGCTTCAATCCATGAGAATCTTCATCAAAAATGTAGTAGATCCAGCTCTGATACCAATTGTAAATGTAAAAGAATCCAAATCTAACACAATCTCATCAAGATTGTGATAGAAAGTGTATGAACATGAAAGAGAAAAATGTAGAGAGAGAAAGATGTAGAAAGATGTAGAGAGAAAATCACAAGTCTATGTCATTCGAAATGATACGTCCAAAATACAATACAAAGGCATTGGGGTATTTATACCCCAACCCTAGGAAATAGAAAGTTACACTTCAAGTCCCCCAACTTCTTATATAAACTTTACATTAACAATTGTCTTCTGCGACATTGTCTTCTGTTGGAATCTTGCATATTCTCACATCTCCTCTTCCAATGATCTCTCGGATGAGGTGATACTTTCTGAGCACGTGTCTTGACTTGTGATGCTCTCTAGGTTCCTTTGCTTGCGCCACGGCTCCTGAGTTATCACAGAATATATCTATCGGTCTCGAGATACTGGCAACCACTCTGAGATCCGATAGAAAATTCCTTAGCCAGACAGCTTCCTTTGCCGCATCACATGCTGCAATGTACTCTGCTTCTGTAGTTGAGTCTGCAATCGTGTCCTGCTTCGAGCTCTTCCATGAGATCGCACATCCGTTTAGGGTAAAGACATACCCTGACTGTGACCTGAAGTCATCTCTGTCGGTCTGGAAACTAGCGTCAGAGTATCCTGTGACACTAATTTCATCCTCAGAACCTCCAAAGACCAAGAACATTTCTTTCGTTCTTCTAAGATATTTAAGAATGTTCTTGACAGCCACCTAATGGGGCTCACCCGGATTCTGTAGGTATCTGCTCGTAACACTTACTGAGTAAGCAACATCGGGCCTAGTACATAGCATGGCATACATAATCGATCCAATTGCAGAAGCATATGGGACCGATTTCATCTTGTCCTGATCTTCACTAGAAACAGGACACTGTGTTTTACTTAACACTATGCCATGTTGCATTGGAATGAATCCTTTCTTGGATTCATCCATCCTGAATCTCTTCAGAACTTTGTCAATGTATGTACTCTGACTAAGTCCGATAAGCCGCTTAGATCTGTTTCTGTAGATCTTTATACCTAGTATATAAGCGGCTTCTCCAAGGTCTTTCATCTGGAAACATTTACTTAACCATTCCTTAACACTCTGTAAAGTTGGTACATCGTTTCCTATGAGTAGTATGTCATCTACATACAAGACCAGGAAGGTTACTATGCTCCCACTGAACTTAGTGTAAACACATGGCTCGAACTCACTTTTAGCAAAGCCAAACTCTTTGATTCACTCATCAAAGTGTAAGTTCCAGCTACGAGATGCTTGCTTCAATCCATAAATAGATTTTAGCAGCTTACACACCTTATTAGGATTCTTAGGATCTTTAAACCCCTCTGGTTGTTCCATATAGACGTCTTCTGTTAACTTTCCATTTAGAAAGGCTGTCTTGACGTCCATTTGCCAAATCTCGTAATTAAAGTACGCTGAGATGGCCATAAGAATCCTAATTGACTTCAACATTGCTACTGGTGAAAAGGTTTCATCATAGTCAATCCCATGAGTTTGCGTGAATCCTTTTGCAACCAGTCTGGCTTTGAAGGTGTGTACGTTCCCATCCATGTCGGTTTTCTTCTTGAAAACCCATTTGCGTCCAACAGCCTTACTGTGTTGTGGCAAATCAGTTAACTCCCAGACTTGGTTGTCGTACATGGATTGCATCTCGGCCTTCATGGCTTCCTGCCATTGTTCAGACTCACTGCCTGACACAGCTTCTCCATAGGATGTTGGTTCATTTAAGTCTCCGCTATCTTGAGAGACTAGGAACCCAAGATACCTATCTGGTTCTTGTCTTACCCTGCTGGATCTGCGAAGGTCCTGTGTTTGCACTTCCTCAACCGGCTCTGATTGAGGTTCAACATTGTTATGTTGAATTTCTGGCTCAACAACTGGTGTAGTGCTTTCTTCGTCTACTATCTGTAGATCTACATCCTTTCTGGTGTTCTCTAAACTGAGAAACTTTTCTTCCAGAAATTTTCCATTTCGAGCAACAAACACTTTGTTCTCTTCAGGGTTGTAGAAATAATATCCCACGGTGGTCTTGGGATATCCAACGAAGAAACACTTGTCGAATTTGGGTTTGAGTTTTTCTGAGGTAGGTCGTTTGACGTAAACCTCACAACCCCAAATTTTCAGAAAAGATATGTTGGGTTTCTTACCCTTCCATAGCTCGTATGGAGTCTTTTCTACCGACTTTGTTGGCGCTCTGTTCAGTATGTGTGCTGCTGTTTCGAGCGCGTGTCCCCAGAATGATATTGGCAGCGAAGAATGACACATCATCGTTCGTACCATGTCAAGCAAAGTACGATTTCTCCTTTCTGATACACCGTTCATCTGAGGTGTATACGGAGGTGTAAGTTGGGATACAATCCCACATTCCATCAGATGATTGTCAAACTCATCACTGAGATATTCGCCACCACGATCTGACCGTAAGAACTTGATCCTCTTGTCAAGTAGATTCTGTACTTCATTCTGATATTCCTTGAATTTCTCAAAGGTTTCAGATTTATGTCTCATCAAGTAGACATAACCATACCTACTGAAGTCGTTAGTGAAGGTAATGAAGTACCGGTATCCTCCTCTTGCTACATGACTGAAAGGTCCACATACATCTGTGTGGATTATTTCAAGCAAGTCAGTAGCCCTTTCATTCTCACTGTTGAAAGGTTGCTTTGTCATTTTACCAGATAAACAAGATTCGCAATTATCAAAAGGTTTGTAGTTAAAATTCCCAAGAAAACCTCCTTTTAGGAGTAGTTCAACACGTTTCTTGTTTATATGGCCTAAACGACAATGCCAGATTCTGATCCTCAATATCTTTGGATCGCTTACTTATATGATAGATTTCACTATTGTTGTCTTTAAGATTTACAGTGTATAGACCATCTACGGGTGTAGTTTTAAAATAGAAAATATTATCTTTAAAAACTGAAATCATTTTATAAGAATATTTATAATAAAAGCCTTGGTCTACCAACAAATCAAAAGACAATACATTCTTAATCATATTTGGAATATAATAACAATTATCCAGTTCCAAAACTAGACCCGAGGGTAAACTAAGACTATAAGATCCCACGGCTTCAGCAATCAACGGAGTGCCTTCGCCAACTCGTAGGTTCGAACGGTCCTTCCTCAGAGTCTTTCTTCTAGTGAATCCCTGTAAATGATTACAAATGTGGTTACCACTGCCTGTATCAATTACCCATGATTCATAAGAAGTGATTAAGCAATCTATCATAAAGATACCTGGAGTATCGGGTAAACCGATATCCATCTGGTCGATGTTCATCGAGTGCTCGCAAATATCCTCGCTGCCGCATTCTGGGCAACTCAGATCTCCCAGCTCATCAATTATATCAGTGTCCATGAGATTCGCAGGTTCGAGTACTGGCTCTAGACTGGCCAGGATATCTTCATGAACTTTATCCACGTTGTTCTTTGGTTCCTTCATGTAGGCACTAGCTGTGTCCTGAACTTCCTTTGTGAGGGAGAACCACATGAGGTACACTAACTCCTCCTGAGTCATCTTGTACCCCAGACGTGATAAACACTTAAAAAGCCTTCTCATATCAATAAGATGGTTTTTAACTGACTGACCCTTCTGTAGCTTCAGGGAGAGAATCTCTTGCATGATCAAAAGCTTGCCCGTGTGCTTGTAGAAACCTAACTGGTTTTCTACATTCCTTACGACCTCGTGACAGAATTTCACTCTTAAGTCTCCCGTGAACTCGGGTGACATAGAGAAAACTAGAATGGACATTACATCCGACTCATCTGCCATGAATCTGAAATATTCAGCAAATTCCTCTTCTGGGGCATTGCTTTTGGGTCGTGACATGGGCTTATTGATCACATAAAGCTTACCCTGGGCACTCAAAACATTCTGTAAGTGCAACTTCCAAACTGGAAAGTTCTGGCCCGTAAGCTTCCACTTGCCCGTAATAAGGCGAAGTGATTCCTCAGGTGAATAAAACGGAATGCTAATTGGAGACATCTACAGAAGAATATAAATTCCACTTTAGTTTATAATTATATAATTCTAATAAATTATTACCCTTAAAATAAATTTATTAGACTAGAATCCATATTTCACATGTGTCGGGAAGCATGTGATCATGTCAAACCGACTCATGCGATCTATGGTAGGTAAAACTATACCAATCGTATTCCTATCTGAAAATACGACTTCTAGATCGTCGGGACATCGGATATTAATAATCCGTGCATATTTAGTCCCTCTAGTGCATTTTGGCCTGGTACCACCCAGTGAATAAATAATTACCAAAATAGATTGCACCACCCGGGACCTGGACAAACTCTGGCCGGTACCACCCGGAGATAATTCGCAGAGTTTTATCACCTTCCAGTTTCGGTTTGAACACGGGCGTTCATAGTGTGTGCACTTACAACGCCCTATGTACCTTACACCGGAAGTGCCCCTAAAGTGGGTTGCACTTACTAATCTATGATTTTAACAAGGGTCTAAATTGCCAGTTTCCTTTTCCAAAAACTTTGAAAAACTGGATCCAAACACTAACTGTATTTGTATCCTTTTAATTTTTTAAACAATCCGTTCAAAAGGGCAATTTATATTTAATAATAATTACGTAAAATAAACAACCACGCAATTTAAATATAAACAGCACAGTCATAGCTTAAACCCTTAAACTAATGTTGTTTTGTGAGCCAACACAAAACAACGGTCTCAATCCCTAAGTGACAAAAGTCTTCAACTTCTGGCACTCCCACTGGCTCCGAGATCCATGGTCGTCGTCCTTGTCTCCGTCTCGATGTAATTAAAATAATTATTACAAATGGGTTCAAATGGCACGCAGGCCTCCCAACTAGTCTAATAAAACATTAAAATTACAAAAGGGTTGTAAATGGCTCGCAGGCCTCCCAACTATTCTAAAACGGATAAATAAAATAAACACAACCACGGGTCCAAAAGGGTTCAGCTATGACTTATCATAATTAAACAAATTAAAATACAACTGAATTTTAACCGGATAATTATAAAAACATAAATTAATTTAAAACAAATTAATTAAATTAATCCTGAATCGTTTTAAAACTTATCTGATAAAAACGATCCTTAATTCGAAAAATTATCCGGAAACGGATTTCAAACTGATACCCATTAACGATAATAACGAAACTAAATACGTCATCGAATTACCACCGATCCGCCGAAACTCGGTCGTTGATCGGGGTTTTCTCAACATCGGCGACGATGATGACGTAATTGCCACCACCGCCGCCCGTTCCACCCGTAATCGCCGCCGGCAGCGGCGACTTCGATAGCCACCACCGCCGCAGCAACCACCGCTGTCACCAAAAACAACCGGCGACGGCAGCAGCTAAGGAGCCACCACCGCCGCCCATGATCGCGCGACTGACGTGAACAGCAATCGCCGCCACCACCGCGACTGGTGGTGCGGCGGGTAAGGGAATCGATAGCAAAACGGCGATTGCCGCTGCCACCGCTAGCTGTTCGATCGATCGAAGCAACCAAACCGGCCACCATAGATCGCCGCCGCCACCACAATCGGTGGTGCGGCGGATTCAATTTCTCGTTGATGCCGTCGATTGCCACCACCACCACAAACGGTGGTGCGGTGGCTACAACCGGAAACCGCCACCGCCACTGTTGACGACAGTGGCCATCGCCACCATCGCCGATCGGCGGCCAAAACAGTCGCTGCCACCACAAAACAGTGGTGCGGCTTTCATCCACGTTCATCGCCACCATCATCAATCGCCACCATCACCATATACGGTGGTGTGGTGCGTGAGACCGACCACAGCCGTGTCCACGACTTGTGGTGCGGCGTGGTGGTGCGACAAGAGGACAGCCGCCGGCTACCACCAACTGTGGTGTCGCCGGCGGTGGTGTACGGTGGTCTTGGTGGTTTGGTCGGCTAACTGCCGCCGTTCCACTGCAGTCTAGGTTTATACAAAAATCTAATTTTAACAATGAACGAACAATAAAATTAAATTTCTTTAAACCTATTAAACTGATAAACCTGATCTGTAGGTTTTAGGAAGTGGCTCTGATACCACTGTTGGGAATCGAGGGATACAAGAACATGCACAGCGGAATAAAACCCGATTCCCAATCGAGGATCCAATCCCAAACCATACAGACACAATAAAGGGTGTTTCGGTAGATTACTTTTGCGAATAATAACTCCGAAACGCAAGCAGGGGGTACACCGCTACTGGCACCGGTTGAGAGGGTTGCTAGACCACCACCGAGGATTACCCGAAAAACGAATGCGAGCCTTCCTCCTACTGGATTTGGCGCCGGTTTTTAGGGAAGAGAGAGAGAGAGAGTTTTCTGGGTTTTTGGGACTGAAAAGAATGAATCAACTGACACCCTTAACCCCTTATTTATATGGACAAAACAAGCAGTGTTTGATTCCATATATAGTTCTTGGTAATTATCTCTGAAATAACTTCCATAATTATCCTTTTAATTAATCTAACTGATTAATTAATTATAAATAATTAAACTAATTATTTAATTCTTTTTCTCTCTAAATAATTAATTAACCAATTAATTATTTCCCATAATCCAAACATTCTCATTTTGGTGTGCAGCAGTGTGACCTACTAGTGTCTTATAACATTGGACACGATAACCCTGTTACTGTCTCGCACATAATCCTAACAGAACGAGAAGGTCATTGCCTATGCATCCAGACAGTTGAAGGTCCACGAGAAGAACTACACCACTCACGACTTAGAGCTTGGAGCAGTGGTGTTTGCCCTTAAGATTTGGAGACATTATCTCTACGGCACCAAATGCACCATCTATACGGACCATAAGAGTCTCCAGCATACTCTCGACCAGAAAATGCTGAATATGAGACAGAGAAGATGGGTTGAGTTGCTCAGCGATTACGACTGTGAGATTAAGTATCATCCAGGGAAAGCAAATGTCGTAGCTGATGCACTAAGCAGGAAGGAACGAGTGAAGCCTACGCGGACGCGAGCAATGGGAATGGTAGTGCAGACCAGTCTGAAAAGTCAGATACTGGAAGCTCAGAGAGAAGCTCTGAAGGCTGACAATTTAAAGAAAGAAACTCTTCACAAGTTGGAAAAAGAGTTTGAGGAGAAATCGGATGGAGTGCGTTATTTCAAGGATAGAATTTGGGTTCCGAAAGTCGATCAGTTAAGGAAATTGATCATGGATGAAGCTCATCAATCAAAGTACTCGATACACCCAGGTGCTGACAAAATGTACAAAGGGCTGAAAGAACACTATTGGTGGCCTGGAATGAAGAAGGAAATTGCCACCTATGTGAGCAAATGTCTGACTTGTGCAATAATTAAGGCAGAACACCAGAAACCGTCAGAACTATTACAACAACCAGAAATCCCAGAATGGAAATGAGAGCGGATATCAATGGATTTCGTGACCAAGTTACCCAAGACTAAGAAGGGCCATGATTCGATTTGGGTAATCGTTGACCGACTCACGAAATCTGCGCACTTTTTGCCAATAAAAGAAAATTACAGCATTGATAGACTCGCGCAATTGTATGTCGATGAGATAGTCATGCGACATGGAGTGCCAATCTCGATCATCTCCGATAGAGACAGCAGATTCACCTCACGATTTTGGCAGTCACTACAGACAACATTAGGTACTCGTGTGGATTTGAGCACCGCCTATCATCCACAAACTGACGGTCAGACAGAAAGGACTATACAGACACTGGAGGATATGCTACGTGCATGTGTGTTAGAATTCGGAGGTAGCTGGGATGATCATCTACCTTTAGTTGAATTCTCCTACAACAACAGCTACCATACAAGTATTCAGTGTGCCCCGTACGAAGCACTGTATGGACGCAAGTGCAGATCCCCACTCAATTGGTTGGAAGTGGGAGAGAGTCGACTGCTTAGGCCTGACATCGTACAGGAGACGACTGATAAGATTAAGCTGGTTCAAGAGAAGCTTAAAGCAGCCAGGGATCGCCAGAAAAGTTACGTTGATAATCGACGGAAACCGCTGGAATACCAGATTGGTGATAGGGTACTACTGAAGGTATTGCCTTGGAAAGGGCTAATAAGATTTGGAAAGAAGGGAAAGCTGAGCCCTCGATTTGTTGGACCATTCGAGGTCATAGAAAGAATCGGACCCGTCGCATATAGATTGGACTTACCAATAGAGCTCAGCTCTATTCATGACACGTTCCACGTGTCCAATCTAAAGAAATGCCTGTCGGAAGAGACAGTAATCTTGCCTTTGGAAGAGATACAAATTTATGAACAACTGCGCGCCGCGGAGGAACCTATTGAGATTCTTGACCGAGAAATCAAGCAACTCCGGCGCAGTAGAATACCGATTGTCAAAGTGCGATGGAACTTTAGGCACGGACCAGAGTTTACCTGGGAGCGGGAAGCGTTCATGAAAGACAAGTACCCGCATCTCTGCACAAAGAACCCTTGCGGTAGCAACAAGAATTAAATTTCGGGACGAAATTTCTTTCAACCGGGGGTAAATGTGACAACTGTCATTTTTGACCTTCAGGTTAGCTACTCGTTTAATCCACTCAGTAGCGTTTCCGTAGGTTAAAAACTAGTTATTTAAGTTTCTAAATGAAACTAGGTTAGTTTGCGTGAAAAATTTAGGCTAAAACCTAAAAGTCCCGAAAATTGCCCGAAAAGCCCATACCGGTCCGAAATCGTCCGAAAATCCTATAATGCCAAAAATTTAAAAGTCAACTTATAAAATAAAAGAGTTTGTTAAAAATATAAATAAACTGATCCAAATATCCAAAACTACTTTCGAAAAAGTCAGTTTCTACCAAAAACGCGCTAAAAACCGACACTGCGTTGAATTAAGCAGTATAATTTTTAAACCATTCAAATCATTAAAAAAAAAGAAGAAAAAAGCGGATTGGCCTAAGTGGCCGGCCACCCCCCCTACACCCACTCTCTCTCTCTCTCATTTCTCTCAAAGCCATCATCACCCTCATTTGCCCACATCATTTTCAAATCACTCTCTCTCTCTAACCTTTTTCTCTCTCTAAAATTCTCTCTAACTCTCTCAAAATCCAGCCTTGATATCATCCAAATTCTGAAAATTTTGAAGGTTTTAAGAGCTTGTTTAATAGTGTTCTTAGTGTATTCAAAGGTAAGGTACATTGCATAGTAGTTTAGCTTCGATTTTGAACCCATTTGGGTACTTTTCTTCATCTTTTATGAAGTTTTAATCCTCTTTGTTAGATGAACATCATCCTTGGTGTTTGAGGAAGAGATTTAACCATGATAATGTGTCAAAACATTTGAAAGTGGTGAAAATCTATGACTTCTCCATAAAAACACAAGTTTGATGAGTAAAATCACTTGTTTTTGATGTTTTGATACTTGTTTTGAATAGAAAAATTGTTTTGATGATGCATGCATGTGTTTTATTGTTATTCAAAGTTTATTTCATTAAAATATTTGTTAAACAATATGAGTTTATGGTTAATAGCAAGAAACCCCCAAGAAAACTTATGATTTTATGTGTTTGATGGTTGAAAAGGGAGTTGTGAATCTGGACAGAATCTGTCTGATTCTTGCATGTGTGTTTAAACGTTGTAAAAGTATAGTAAACTGAAGTATTTTCTTACAAAAATTTGATGGATTGAAATTTGATGTGTTAGGAAGAAAATCCATTTTGAATCACCCAAAAATTCGAAGGGAAACCCATTCAACCAACTAAAAACTTTTTATATGCTCATCAGCTTTTAGTCAGGAAAGTTTATTCATCTTCATGCATACATAACTCTTTGTTAACTTATCTAAAATGCACGATTTTTGATTCAAAACTCAAGTACTCTGAGTTAGCTTTCTAAAGAGTCGAAAATCATGTCATTTAGAGGAGTTTTGAGGGTTCAACCAATGAAAACAAGTTAGTGGTGTAGGTTGTCCCTTGGTGGCAGATTACACATGCACAACTTTAAGAGGCCATATCTCCCTCAAAAATCACTCAAATGATGTGAAACTTGTCTCATTAGCTTGGTATATGTGTTGGCTAGAAAATCCCTTTTGAAATTCGTGATTTGGTGGTGTAATAAATTATTTATGAATTAAACTTCACTGAAAGGTATTTCTGAAAAATAAAGGGGTACCACTGATTTTGCAAAAATGTTTAAAAATAGTAAAACACCTTTAAAAATTGTGAAATTTGGTGAGATTGTTCCTAACATCCCCTAAATCAGAGGGTAAAAATTTGAGGATTTATCATTTGGTGGACCTAAGCTTAAAAGTGGCATTTTTACAACTTGATATTTTGGACAGATTCTGGAATTTTACAAAAATCCAATTTTATGAACTTTAAGCTTTCCAAAATAGTTGGAAGTCTTCAAAATACACCAAAACAAACTTTTACTATATTGGACTACATAAACAACGTAACGGCATTATAATGGATATTGGTACGATTTATGACTTAGGGACCGTTGAACTTGGAACTTACATTAAAAATTACGTATTTGTTAGGGCGAGTGTAGTTTCGGAGCCGGGTTTTGACCACGCACCATCATCTACCAAACCGCATTAATCACTCGAGGTGAGTATTCACAGCCCCACTTTTTACCGTTTTTATGCGTTTTGGGGTGAAAAGCATGTTATGAATGATTGTGAATGGATTTGTGATATGAATTGAAATGAAATGAAATGAAATGAAATGTATAGTGAGTTAAATTTGATGCGTTTTAAAGCATGATATAGTGAGAACAAAATGTTTAAGTCCCCGGAAATCTACTATTAACTCATAACAATGGGCCTATAATACATGTGGATAGCGCTATTTGGATTGACATACCCACCTTAAACTGACGAGTGAGAGGTGCACTGTATTGAACAAAAATTTTACACACGTGGGATTTAGTCCCACCGCTGTGATAAGATAGGGGCGTAGCATGTCATGAAATGGAGGATTGTAGTAACTCACAGGATAAATATCATGCGATTAACAAATCACCCGGGAAATTTACTCACGTGTTGGTAGTGAATGAACGGATTCACTCTAACTGTTTATGAAAATTTAGTGAATGAACGGGTTCACTATAACTGTTTACGAAAATTTAGTGAATGAATGGATTCACTCTAACTGTTTATGAAAATTTAGTGAATGAACGGGTTCACTATAACTGTTTACGAAAATTTAGTGAATGAACGGGTTCACTATAACTGTTTACGAAAATTTAGTGAATGAACGGGTTCACTATAACTGTTTACGAAAATTTAGTGAATGAACGGGTTCACTATATCTGTTTATAAAAATTGAGTGAATAAATGGATTCACTATAACTGGTTTATGGAAAACTGAGTGAACGAAAGGGTTCACTAAAAATTTGTTGCATTTAAACTGTTATGTGCTTATGAAAACCTATGAACTTACCAACTCTCGTAGTTGACACTTGTTTTAACATGCTTTTCAGGAAATCCGAAGGTTTGATAGGGCTTTTTGTGGAATTTTTGTGATCACCAATCTAGTTGTGATATTTACTATTATTTTGTAAAAGATCTGTAAACTTTAACTTATGGTTGGATTGTACAACTTGTAAACGCTATTTAAATTTCTTTATAATGAATGATTGGTGTTATTTATCTCCTATCGCTATGAAATCTAGACTGTCACACCTCGTGTTTCCGCTTTAGCGGGGTGTTACAATCCCGGAGCTTCAAACATCTTATTTTCCCTTACGAGACGTACCTGACACTAAAAAGGATAAACAACAACGGGGTAAGCATAAATCTTAGTGAGCACACACACTTAACCACTTACCATCAAACATACACAATTATATCACATAGCAACTACATACATGTAGGTCTCCAACCTTCCTTACGGCTCAATACCATCAAGGAAGGATAAATGACACTGGTACCAGGCCTCTAATTCCCTAGGGGTATTACTACCACCATAAGTACTCTCCCATGCACCCGAAGGAATGCATTCGCATAATATTTTCCCTAGGGGTACTACTACCACCATAGGTACTCTCCCATGTCCCCGAAGGAATATACACATAATCACACATGCAAACATAACCATGCACACATAACAATAAGAGTTAAGTAGGGTACTCACCTGATAAGTAGTTAGCAACACAAACACTTCTCAAGCTACATAAACACGTGATAAGGTCACCTCGTATCCCCTAGTCAACAACACATGCACAACACATATCAAACATGGCCCTTAACGGGTCTCTAACTCACTCCCGACTCTCTATCGTGAAATAACCAAGCCACCCTTGACCAATTTCCACGAAACTTCACGTAACGTCTAATTATACTAGCCCTTAGGGGTCTATGAGCAAAAGAACCCCAAACGAAACCCAAACGGAAAACTCAAAAATCCGGACAGCGGTATCGGCGGGTTGGCCGCGGGTGGCTACCCGCCGATTGACCCGCGGATGCCCGCAAACTGGTTTCCAGTCGCGGGTCATGACCACAGCCGAGGGTTTTCACCCCACAACTCCAACTTCGTCCCATTTATGTCAAAACCAAGACCATAGGTCATCCCCATACATTTATACACAACTATATGACATCAAATTCGACTCATCACTTCCGAATAATGATCAATTGGCCATCATTCGTAATCCATAACCTTAATTCACAAACTCTACGTAACCAAACTCAATCCAAATAATTTTAAGGGGTTTGTAATCATACCTTAAGAGAAATTCCAACTCAGTACTTGATTCTCCATCGGTTGCTGATGCGGTAAAATATATATATATATATATATATATATATAACAGTACCAAGTTTAACCACAAAATAACCTAACCACTATTACCACACTCACAGGCAAGCGTACCTAATCGCAAGCAATATAGTTTAGGAAAGTCCGGGTATCTTCTTACCACTGGGAACGATCAAGTTATTCAAAACAAATCTAATAAAAGTTTAATTAATCTAAAAGGGGGATTTTTATGAAAGTGATTTGAAAAGACTAAAACTTTAACTAAAACTTAAACTAAGAAAACTTTAACAAATAATAAACAAGATAGTACTTATTATGGTTTATATAGATTCCTCTTGTGGATGAGTTGATTAAGTCAAAAGTCTAGTTTAGTTGGTTATTGTAAGAATTTAAGCTGAAAAGCACCCTAGCATGTTTTATCTGAGATTATAAACTAGGTTGGTCTCCCGGCCCAATTCCCAGCCCAATTACAGGGACTGGTTGTCAAGCAGTCTAGTAAAAGTCGCCTTAATTAATGCTAAGTCGTGGGATCCTACTATTTAGTCTACTCTTGGTCCAAGCAAACCACTTACCACGTCTCTCCGCGTCACTAGAGTGAAAGGTAAGGAAGGCTGATTAACCTGATGGAGTCTACCGATCTTATTGTCAGAAAAATAGATACACCCAACCAACAAGTTCAAATAGCCACAGTTTAAACATTAACTTCGAAATCAAAGACAAACATTCAATAAACCAAACCAAACTATTAATTAATTAAAAACAAAACATCATCCAACAAGGTTCATCAAAACCACAATAAGTTCTAAAAAGAACTACTCACTAAACATGACTAAAATAGCAAACATAAAGAAAAGGTAGAGACTTTATACCGACCGTGAAATGGGAGATGATCTAACACCGGATAAACAGCTCTGGATAACAATCCGCTCACGCTCAAATCTCATAAAAGACTCTCTCTTTCTTACTACTAACTCTAAAGAATATAAGAAAATTAATTTCTGGATGCTCTAAAAAATCTCTTTCTCTAAAAAATCTCCTAGTTTAAGTCCAACCACACACACGCCCGCAAACATGTGTGCTGATTCTCTTAAACTTAGGCTCTAATACCAAGTTGTAGCACCAATATTTCAAAAATAATAGTAACTAATAATTTTAAGAAAATAACCTACATTTTTACCATTATAAATAAAATTAACATTCAAGTTACAGAAAACGTTAAATAAATTTATTACAGTTATCCCGCAAGAAATAATTAATTACAGATAAGTGATTATTTTAATAAATAGAACAAATGTCCAATCTTCGTCGGAACCGATTCCGCAGCTAGCCTCAAAGCGGGGCCTTGCCTTTGCCCACACTTGATCCCGAACCTGGAAAAAGGGAAACAACTAAAGGGTAAGCTATAAGCTTAGTGAGCAAGCACTATACATATCTTACGTTACCATGCACGCACATATTACAACAGGTGCCATCACATGCTCATCCACAATTAAATACCGCATCATATAATATAAAACAAAAACGATCATAACGGCAATCAATATAAATATATTCTCATGAGATATATATAATTTCTCCGCCAGCTTTGGACACGGATCTGCCCCCATAACTCATCAAGGGCATGTGGTTTCCTTTTCTCGCCAGCTTAGGACGCGAGTCCGCCCTCACAACTCATCAAGGGCACGTGGTTCCCTTTTCACATAAACACGCATACATACATACATAATGACATAAGTACATATAGTGAAACTCACCTCAAATGCAAAGTACTATTTCACAACAAGTCACGAATTGAAAACCAACAATCTGTAATTATTTTGAAAATATAATGTTTATCAGATTCCCCACAATAACAACGAACTTCAAGATACCCCAACTTTCCTAAAACTAACCCGGCTAACACCTAATTACCCACACAACGGAACTCGGGAGTTTCGGTGTCGAACGGATCTACACAACACTCTCGACCCCTCTCACGACCCCCGAAACAGCAGCCGCCGCCAGTCAACCGCAGCTGACCGCCGCTGCACACCACAGTCTCGCCAGCCCTTGCGGCGCGAGCGTGACCAGGCCACGGCCTTCGCGGCGCGAGCCACCCATCAGCTCCGCCAGCCGTTGCCGGAACAACCAACCACCACGCTGCTGCAACAACCACAGCGGCGACCAACGGTTGCGTCGCCGGCCAAAGCCGGCGCACCGTCTGCCGCCATACAGCCACCACCCCCAAAACCGGTGGTCACGGCAGCCACAACAACAACAGCCGGGAACCGGCGTACCCGCCTCGTCACCGACTGTCGCCGTCGCGGCCGACGCAACCACCACAGCCGGCTGTCGCCGGCGTGGGATGCAAACAAACACCACAGCCGGCTATCGCCGGCGTGGATAACAACCACAGAAACAACAGCGCCGAACGCTGCCACAACCAGGACCAACACCATCCGGCTGTCGCCGGCAATGCTAAACCTACCACCAACGCAACCCGGCCCTTGCCGGCGCGATTTACACCACCACTGCCGCCTACGACGGTGCTAAACGCCACCACCTATGGCGCAACTCACACACAACAGACGCCTTCGCCGGCGTGCGACGTCGACGTACAGCGTTACCGCCGCCACTCACGTCCGCCGGTCGCCACCACCGATCGCAATCGCTACGGCGGCGACCCCCGAAAACCCTTACTATGAGTTACGTAAAAGAAAAAGGGGCAAACCTTACGTACGCGATATGAAACGGAACCAACCACCTACTTCCGACGACCTCTTTCCGGCGCTCTCTCTCTCTCTCCGGCGACTTCTAATCTTTCCGGTGACCTCCCTCTAGTTCCCCCTCTCTCTATCTTTTTCTCCAAGGGAAACAACTAGGGCACAAAAGAGGCTATCTAGGGTTTTTTATCAGATTTTAAAAAAAAACAAGTACTTGGGCTCCCTATTCTAGTCTTAGTCCCACACACATCTAAACCCAAAATAAAAGAATTTCCACATAAAATACTACCCACAAATAAACAATATAACCATCAAAATTCAATTAACATATACGGTTTTTGGGGCGTTACAACTACCAACTCTCTCTTTCTCTCAACTCCCTAATGATCGATTTCAGTAAAAGAGGGGAGTGAAGGGTTTCCTTTGGGTTATATCCTCCTAATCAACCCTTAGGTTCCATAATTAACAATTTAACCCCTCAACTTCAAGAAACAGTAATACACAAAATAAGTTTAACTTAATGGAAATCCGTTAACTTGCGTAAAAGGGAAAAAGGGGTGTTACATTCAGACTCTCACGCTTTTTTTACCACTCCCTCGAAATCCTTATCTATAAGCCACACATAATAGAATTTGAAAGGGGTTGGACCGAAATCAAACTGGTGGTCCGTAAGCAGGATCGGTACATGTAACACCCGTAATTTTCGGGCTTTAGAACCTTTAAGACGAATGTGAAAAATAGGATTTTGATTTAAAACTTAGATTTTATTGCCTTGTTGGATGGGAAATTAAAATACGAATCCAAAGGTCCTTTCGGAATCAAAATTGAAGCTATAACGAAGAAGTTATGGCCGAAACAAAATCCCACCGAAAACACCCAGATGCTAGCGATCGCTAGCATCTGACCCTAGCGATCGCTAGGCAAAGTTCCCCTTGTTTCTGTTTGAGCTCACGATCATTCTCACGGTCGCTAGGCCTCTGCTCGTGTCGCGAGCGATTCCTTCGCGCCGCGAGCCCGGTCAGGCCTGAAATCGGGTTAAATACCCCTCTTCTTCATTTGGGCATATCTTTCTCATCCGAACTCCGTTTCTCTCGACTCTTTTTGCGTTCTTCTCGGTTTTTTGAGCTCTTCAAGACTACATCAATGGATTTCAAGTATTTGGGAGTCCAAAAAACGTTGGTGTAAGTAAATCTCTTCATCTCCTTCGAGTTTTAAGCCTAGATTTGGGATTTTCATCTCCAAACCTCCTCTTCCATATTTGTCTTAGATTTGGTGTTGTTCTAGGTGGATTACATGTTTTGGAAAGTGTTAGAGGCTAGATCTACTAGTTTAGAGGGTGGAGATTTCCCATGGCTTCATCTTCTTCACCATCTCTCCACCATTGTTGAAGGTTCTTCATCTTAGGGTTTTCACCCAAGATCTTGAAGAGGTAAGTTCTATTTATGGGTTTTAAGTGTAGATCTAGTCATATATGTTGTGGATCTAGAATTAATCCAAGGTATTAACTCCTTATCAGTTTAGGTGTTCACTCAGGCTTTAAGCTAGGGTTCTTGGTGAAAATTGGGGATTTTGGCTTTACGAGCCTCGAGGTGAGTTGCTAAAACCGTTTTGTTAAAACTGAGAGCACATCATCTTGCTTGATTTACATATATTGTTGGTCATTGTGAACAAACATGGTTTTGGATGAAATGCCTAAATTGTTAAGTTTAAGGATTGCCATGAAATGACTGAGTAATGATGCTTATTTGAATGGCTTGATTTGGATTATTAAATACATGGAGTAGATTATCTGTGACAACCGACCAAATTCGGCTCTCAGGTTAGCAACTCGTAAAGCACTCCTGTAACGTAATTTTAGTGAAAACCTAGTCCTATAACTATTTAGAAAGAATTAGGTTTGATTATGCGAAAATTTTTGGAGATAACTTAGAAATCCCGAAAAATCGCCCGGAAAAGCCCGTTTTAGTCCATATTCGTCCGAGAATCTTATATAATGCCGAAATGACTTAATTAAAGCCTATAATATTTAAAATATCATATTTTAAGCCATTTTTATAAAACCTTTCAGTATTATAGCTTTTACGATGAAAACAACACTTTTCCGGAAAAACCTTCGCGAACCGAAAAATCGAAGTGCAGTACACTGAACTGTTTTAAGGGGGTTTAAAAAAAAATGAATGAGAGAGAGATGGGTGGGCCCCATGTAGCTGGCCCCTACCCATCCCCCCCTCTCTCCATATAAATTATTATTTTTCTCTAAAATACTTCATTTCACCATTTTACTTTCTTAAGAAAATTCATCCATCATCATCCTCTCTTTCAAACCTCCATACCCACCAAGCAATTCAGAAAACTCAGCCCTTGTTCATCCTTTTTTTGAAGAAGAAAATCACACACAAAGGTAAAATGTACAAATCTTTTATAAGCATAGGCCTTGTTGTTGGGTGCAAAATAGGATTGTATCCGAGATCACAAGATTGTGCTTAAGTGTGTGTGTTCTTGGTGTTTTAGTGTGTGTAAACTTTGATCCAAGAATTAATGACATATGGCTTCCTGAATCATTCTCTACTTGTTGCATGTTGATTAGAACTTGAATCTGGAACAACAAGTGGTATCAGAGCTGGAAATTCATTGAATTTGGTATGATTTCTTGAGCTTTTTTATGTTTTTTTTAAAATGGAGGTTTGAGTTTTGATTTTCTTCATTTGATCATGATTTGCATGTAAATTTGATTGTGTATGGTTAAAATGATGTTTTTACTGTGTTTGTGAGTGATTTTGAGTAGTAATTTTTGAGTTTTTTTTTACCTTCTGCTCGGTTTTTTCTCGTTTTTTCCGAATTCTGTTCATATTTTCCGAATTGGAATATTCAAAAATTCCGAATCGGAAAATATCAGTTTTCCGAATCGGAAAATTTTTTGGACTTGAATTGTTGTTTAGATCTGATCTTATTCGTTTTCCGACTTGGTATTAGTCAAATTCCGATTCGGAAAACATCATTTTCCGATTCGGAAATTGCCCAAATACCAACTCGAAATTTTTCTCGGAACTCTATCAGGTTTATTTTTCCGATTCGGAAAACCATATTTTCCGATTCGGAAAATTGAAAAATCCGAATCGGAATATAGTGTTTTCCGAATCGGATTAGTTTAAGCAAAAAAAAAAAAAAGTTCTTATCTGATTCTACGGTGAAAAAGTTCAGTCATTTTTTCCCGAAAATTGCCGGTTTTTCCGAGATTTTGGTGATTTCTGAGAGGTTGTATTTTTGGACTAAGATTTCAATTTCGCGGTCAAAATCAACTTTCAAATTTTTGAAAAATATTTTTTCTCGGGATTTCGCTATTCACCGGTTGACTTTTCTGTTGACTTTTTGACTTTTGTCACTAACATTTTCGTTGATCAAAAGAAGTGTTCAGATTAGCTACAGATTCTCAGATTTGTATACCTCCAGAAGTTCGGAAGAAATCTACCAGTTTCAGTGAATTTTCGATCGTGTTCAAGTTCTACGAAGATGTCAAGAGATCTATTAAGCATGGGTTCAAAGTCCAAACCTCCGGTTCTTCAAATTGGAGAATATCCGCAATGGCGTGTAAGGATGATTCAATTCCTTAACAACATCGACAAGACTCTCATGACAAGCATTCAGGAAGGTCCAATTAAGCCTTTCATTGACATTCCCGGTACTCCTGAGACTGCTACTACTCCCGCAATTGAACCAAGAAGAGTGTATAAACTCTTTCGGCATTACAATGAGCTCGAGGAGATCAGAGCGGAAATTGATGACAAAGCTCTTACTTTTCTAACGATGGCAATTCCGAACGATTTATTCAATCGTGTTGATAGTCGAAAGACAGCAAAAGAATTGTGGGATGAGTTAGAGAAGCAGTTTCAAGGGACGGAGAGATCAATCCAAGCCAAGCTAAATCAAGCAATTGGTGCTTATGTAGGTTTTAAGGCGTTAGAGGGAGAAACACTTGCTGATTCTTACAGTCGGTTCAACATCATTCTGAATGATTTGAGGAGAAATGGAATGCATAAGTCTACTTCTGAGATAAACTTCAAGTTTCTAAAGAATCTCAATTCGGAATGGGATCACTACTCGGTTAATCTTCAGATGAACAAGAATTTGGCAGAAGAAGACTTGCATGACTTATATTCTATTCTTAGTCAACATGAAGTGAAAGTCAAAGATATTGTGACGAAGCAGAAGAGTATTTCTGATTCTCTGGCTCTGTTGACTGAAAAGAAGAAGAGTGTGCTCCCTAGCGCTAGTTCAAAGAAGAAAAGCCATTCAAAGGCTTTAGTCACCGAGTTGTCTGATTCTGATTCAGAAACACCTGAAGATGAAAGTTCTGAATCCGATGTTGATTTGAAGCGAGTTGCCGACAAGCTTGCTCTTTTGTCTAGTTCGATTCACAAACGTTATGGGAAGAAGAAGTTCTATTCGAAACCCAAGTTCGATAACTACAAAAGAGACAAGTACAAGCCAAAGGATTATGAGAGAAGGCCGGAGAGAAAGAGTTATGAGAAAGAAAAGACAGATGAGAAAGGAAACGTATGTTTCAACTGTGGCAAACCTGGCCATTTTGTCAAAGATTGTAGAGCACCGAAAGTCAGGGATTTTGACTACTACTCAAAGAAGGCTCAACTTGCGAAACGCAAGAGTGAAGGTAAAGTCTTGATGGCGGAAGAAGAATGTTGGTATGATGATACTTCTGATGATGAGGATTCTGCCCATTTCACACAAGTTCACTACAATCTCATGGCAAGTGTGGAAGAAACCATCAACCTTCACAAAGAGACCGAGGCATCAAATGAGGTAAGTCAAACTTCTTCTGACTCGGATATGTCTGATAATGATGAATGCTCTTTAGAAGAACAGTTTTTAATTTTAAAAACTGAATTTGATGACTTGAAGGAAAAGATTAAGTTCGAAAGAGCTCGAGTCATTGAATTTAGTAATGAGTGTGAGTTATATAAATCTTTAGCTGATGATCGTGAGCTTGAAAAGGCTGAGATTAGGAAAGAGAAAGCCAAACTAGAATCTCAAATTTCTGAGATGAAGAGTGCTTTAGTAAATTTGGAGTCTGAAAAAGCCGAATATATGATCAAATATGAAGTTTGTTTTCAAGATAGGTCTGAGGCTTATGCCAAAATCAAACAGTTGGAGGATCTTAATATCAAAAGAGGTCAGACTCAACAGACACTTAAGCTTTTGACAAATAATCTAAAAGATACTAGGTTTTACAATCCGAAAATGGGGTTAGGTTTACCTGAAAATGATGTTTTAAAGAAAGCCCCTAAAGGTCTTTATCAGTTTGATAACTTAAGTTTTCCAAAATTAAATGAGACCTTTGTAAAATCTGGTAGTTCATCATCTGATTCTTCGGATAAAGGTAAAGAAAAAGTTGTTGATGACTCAAGTGATAGTTTTTCAGATTCAAAGCCAAAGAGAAAGAATAACTTTGATTTCACATGTGATTTTAAATATGATGATTTAAATCAAAGTTATAAAACAAGAAAACCCGAGTTTTCTCATACTCAGTGTGTTTCTTTGTATTCTCAAGATGTAAAGTCTTTTTCAAATGAATCTGAAAAGCTTAGTAACAATATTGAAAATGAGTCAACGACTACTGATTCTACTCCTAAATCTGAAGATACGACAAGTGAACTTGAAAAAGAAACAGATTGTGAAAATCTTTCTGAGTTTATTCAAGTTAATAATCTTTCAGAAAATAAAAGCGTTTCTGATTATGAGTTTGATTCTGATTCTGATGAGACCAAACCATGTTTTGATTCTAATAATGATGATGATATCGAAAAAAGTTTTGAAGAAGAAAAGATAAATTTTATTTCAAACCCCATGTTTGAGTCTCAAGAAACTCCACCTTGTTTTGATCAAAGTAGTAAGACTGAAGTCACTGATTTAATTACATATGCTGTTATTGACAAAGATGGTTATCTTTTGTACAAAAGTTTAGATAGTATGGTTGAAGGTGATATCCTTAAATCAGAACTCAAACTACCAGATGTGGAATTTGGTGCTGTTTTTGAAAAACCAAAGTTGGGTACACAAGATAAACCAAATGTTGTAAATGTTTCAAGTGATAGTGGAATTTCAAAAGATGAGAAATCCTCATATACTTTGTCAAAGTCTGAAACTTGTTCAATTAATTTTGATGCAAGTACTTTTGAGGTTGGAAGTACTTCGTGTGCTACACTTGAAACATCTTCAAAAGATTCATCTGATGTATGTTCAGTTCCTAAGACACCTATTAACTCTAGTTCTTCTGATTCTACAGATTTAAAAAGTTTGATTCGGAAAACACTATATTCCGATTCGGAAGTCATTGTGCTTAAGTGTGTGTGTTCTTGGTGTTTTAGTGTGTGTAAACATTGATCCAAGAATTAATGACATATGGCTTCCTGAATCATTCTCTACTTGTTGCATGTTGATTAGAACTTGAATCTGGAACAACACTTGTGCTAGTATTGTAGCTTTGATTTAAGCATTTTATGCTTCATTTTTGGCAAAAATTCTTGTTTTATTTTGGGTAAAATTGAGGATATGTTCACATGGTTTTAGAAGGTAGGATGAACACAATGGATGATTATAACATCCATAAGAAGTGTGAATCCAAGGATCCTTTCATTATAAACCAAAGGATATGCTACATGCACATGTGAATAATCTTCAAATTCTTGTTATGTGTTCATTTATGAATCTGAATTGGGGGCATCATTGCATGTATAAATTTATGGGATTATTTTTGTTTTAAGTTTGTTTTTATGAAAATAAAAAGGGACTATAACCCCATAGTCATGGATTACTCATTTCTGAGAGTTTGAAGTATTTTTGTTGAGAAAACCCTCTTTTGGTGAAAGTTCAAAGCTGACAGATTGTTGCATGCATCTTTGGACGACCCAAAGGGAAGTAAATGGATGTATTTTGCTCTAAAAATTTTATGGTTTAAAGTTTAATGAGTTAGGAAACAAACCCAATTGGAATCGATCAAATATTCCAAGTAAAACCCCTTCAACCATTTCAAAACTTTTTGTTGCGCAACAGCTACGAGTCAGATTACTAATGTCACATTGTTGCATGCATAACTCCTAGAAAAATTTTCAAAAATGCATAATTTTTGAGTCTAAACTCAAGTTCATTGAGTTAGCTTTCCAAAGAGCCTGGAATCAATTGATTTGGATGATTTTTAAGCATTGAACCAATGAAAACAAAATCGTGGTGTAATCTGTCCAGAAATGGCAGATTCACACACATGAGTTTGAGAGGTCATAACTCACTCAAAAATCATCCATTTAGGGTGAATCTTGTTTCTTTAGTTAGATATTTTTTGTTAGCTGTAAAACCCTTTTGGAAATTCTAGATTTGGAGTTATAATAAGCTCTATATGAACCAAACTCTATAGATAGGTCTTTTCTGAAATGATGTTGTGGGTGTTGTTCTTGTAAAAATCATTTAACTAAGTTAAACATCTAAAAAATTTGTGATATTTTGTGAGAATGATGTTAACACACCCGAAATCAGTGGATAAAGGTTTGGGAACTCTCCCCCTTTTGGACCCAAGCTTAAAAGTGAAATTTTTACAGCACTACGAATCTGTCAGCATCTGAAATTTCTTCAAAAGTTGATTTATGAACTTCAAGACTTCCCATTCAATTGGATGTTATTATAAAACTATTAAAACCTATTTTACACTAAGTTGGGCTAAATAAGTTGTGTAAAGGCATTATAATAGGATATCGGTAGAGACGTAGCTAGGGTGTTGACCGATGATTTAAGACTTACATCAATTGTGAATTATATAGGGCACTAGTAGGCATTGGAATCGGGGATACGCACTCTATCCTTGTCCAAATCGCTAAGTTGCCGAGGTGAGTATTCACGGCCCCTATTTTACTGTTTTTATAGATATTGGGGTGAAAAGCATGTTGTTGATGAAAATGTTATGAAATATGTTTTCGAGCAAAAGTTATGCAAATTGTGATATGAACTTTGCCTACGAGCAAGTGAGTATGCAAATAATGTTATGTATTGAGTAAAATTCCCCTTATAATACACACTACTATTAACTCGTTAGGAGCCTATGACTTAGTGGATAGCGCTATTTGGTAAAGAAACCCACCCTACTGACTGACGAGAAGAGGGTGCACTATTTCAGAATTAACGACTGCCGTTGAGGTAGTTGTTGGAAAACGTTCTACACATGTGGATTAAATTCCACCTCTGAGGTAGTTCATTTAGAGCGTTATATCTTACGTGGTTCGCGACCGCCTATGAGGTATAACGTTGGGGTGAAACGGTTTGTAGTGGCTCAATCTTACATATCTTATGCATAAATGAGATTTTAGACGTTTATTGTTGTCCAAAGATTTATATGATAAAAGTCTGCATATAAAACCATTTGTGCATATAAAACCTGTGAACTCACCAACTCTCGTAGTTGACTCTTGTTTTAACATGCTTTTCAGGAAAATAGAAGGTAGTCGTTAATGGCAGATGTTACTGCGAAATCACGATCAAGCTTTTACTTGTTTGTAGTTTTGGGATGTTTAAAACTTTAACATGTTGGTTATGTAATTACAACGATGTAAACGTTGGACTTTTTAATTTAAAATGTTTGATGTTATTTATCTCCTATCGCAATGAAATCTTAACTGCGATACCTTGCGTTTCCGCTTTAGCGAGATGTTACAGATTTGGTATCAGAGTCATAGGTTATAGAGAACATCGGTTTTTATTTTCATAAAACCAAGCACTATAACCAACGCCTTACGAAGATTAATTAAAATATTTTAATCAAAGATTTCAAAATATAGGAGAACTCCATTACTAATATGATTAGGATGAGTGCTGTTTTGATATATCATAGATAGACAGAGCCTGATCACCTATGTCTAGCTATGATATAAGTAGGATAGGACTCATGAACTGATCATGCTGTTGGTAAATAGAATAGGAACTTTCCAAAAATTTCCTGAAAAACGTGAATTGGGTGAGTTGGCATTTGGCATGTACAAATTTTCAAAGTATTTTCTATGTTATTAATTACATTCTTTTATCGCAGTCGTCATGACTCAAACCACTGACCCTTCCGAGAACCCGTCCCAGAAATCTGCTAAGCCTACTAGGAGTGTTAGTGACGCTTCTAGACCTCACACTGTTATCGAGTGGCACGATTCTTCCAGCGATAGTGACGCTACCTCTCACCAGGCTCCATCGCGATCAGTCTCACCGTTACCAGCATATGGACCCGCAACCCGTTCTGGACCGAGAGTTCAAGTTACCGCTCGAAAGAGCGTACCTATGCCTATCCGGAGAACCTTCCATATCCCAGCTAGGGATGAAGTGGGGCCCTCCCGGATTAGAGGACGAGGTGGATCGTCTTCATCTTCGTCGTCTTCTTCATCGTCGTCATCGCGACCGCGACCACCACCACCACCAGTAGCACGAGCCCCAGCACCAGCAGTCCCTATTTATCGCTTATACATGATTGTATACTCGATGATGGCCCTAGACATGGTCATGTTAGGGTGGATCATTTGGAGGTTTATGTACTAGGGGGATTTGAGTAGGACGTGTTGGACCTCTTTGTTGTGAAGAGTCAGAAAACCTATCTTTACCGCTTTCATTTAGTTAAACAGTTAGTTTATTTTGAACATGTTTTCGTGTGTAATGCCCTTGTTTAGAGGTTTGGAACCTCGGGGGCCTTGTTTGACAATCTTTCATTTTGCCTCTTACCTATATAAGGTAAGAGATGGATTAGGGTTTATGTGGTGAATACATTAATCATTTGGGAAATTACCTTTTATTGCAATATTATCTTTTCCACCATTGATGCTTATACTCAAGCTTTGTGTTCATCAATATTCATAGATTTCTATTCCATTTCTCCTCATTTCTTGATTATTGGGACAACAATTGGTATCAGAGCTGATCCTTGTTGATTCCTTGGCTAGTTTTTGAGATTTAAAAAGGTTTTTCAAGTTTTATTTTTTTCAAACTTGTTGGGTTTTTAATCCAAAAAGAGGTTTTAAAAGGGTGTATATAAGTGTTAAGTGATTCCCCACTGTTTTCTAACTGATTTCCTACAAATTGGGGGTCTTAACACTTATTTTTTAAGTGTTTTTGAGGGATTTTGAGTGATTTTTCGGAGTTTCTGTACAGGTTTTCCGAATCGGAAAACGAGGACTGAAATTTCAGTTCAAATTTTCCGAATCGGAAATTGTACTTTCTCCAAATTAGAAAATACCCCTTTTCCGAATCGGAAAACATTGTTTTCCGAATCGGAAAACGGGCTTCTGATTTGGGGTTTTGCTCCTTGAAATATCATTTTCCGAATCCAAGTTGGTTTTTTTCCGAACTCAGCATTTTCCGATTCGGAAAATATCATTTTCCGAATCGGGAAACTTGTTTTTCCACATCCAGTATTTTTGAGCCAAATCCGATTCGGAAAACGTCAGTTTCCAGATCGGATTTCGCCTCTTCGTGCCGGAACTCTTGAAAAATTGTTCCCCGAATTTGACACTTAGCCTCTTTTCAAAATCTTTCAAATCTCGAAGCTATCTGTGTCCCGAGGCGCTCAAAATACCTGTTTTTCAAAAACCTTCCTTTAAGCCAAGTGAGTCATACGAGGAGATCCTGTTAGTGAGTGAGAGATGTCGAAAGAAATCATCGGAATTGGATCCGAATCTCGCCCTCCCGTCTTGGTGATGGGCGAGTATCAACAGTGGAAACACAGAATGATACACTTCCTCGATCTGTTGGATGAGAATATGATGAAATCCATCCGCGAAGGGCCTATCAGACCTACGGTCACCGTGGCCGCAGTCCCTCGAACCGATAACTGCCCCGAACTACCAGCTTACGTAGTTGAGAAGCCTATTGACATGTACAACCCGGAACAAAGAGCTCATCACTTGATCGACAAGCGAGCACTCACTCTTCTGATTATGGCGCTTCCAAACGATATGTACGCAAGAGTTGATAGTCTGACCAACGCCCGAGACGTCTGGTTGGAAATTGAGCAACAAATGCAAGGAGGTGACACCGCACTGGAGAGTCAGAAAGAAAGCGCTCTAAATGCCTACGAAGGTTTCAAGGCCAGGGAAAACGAATCCCTCACAGATTCTTATCAAAGACTGAATGCCTTCGTCAATGATCTGAGAAGACTCGGGGTTGAGAAGACGAAATACGAAGTCAATGTGAAGTTTCTGAAGAATCTCACACCGGAATGGCAAAACCTGGCCATCAATATTCAGCTCAGTAGAAACCTGGCTGTCATGGGTCTTCACGACCTCTTCAGCATGATGGTCCAGCACGAGGAATTTATCACCGGGGGAAGAGCCAAGAAAGCAGTTGATCCTCTGGCTCTAGCAGCAGTGCCCTTTGGAGGACCAAATTATGTCCCTATCCAACCCTCGCAGTACAACTCTCCCTAATATCATCAAGAGGATTTCTACCAAGAGTTCAACCCGAACCTTGGATCGAGCGTACAACATCCCGATGATCCTTTGATCATTACCATCTCTAATGAAGAACTCTACAATGTGAATGAGTCTCTTGCTCTCATTTCCCACAACGTGCAAAAGTTGAATGCAAACCGTGGATTTAACAGATCACGGGGATCTGGATTTCCAAGTGGAGGCAGAATGGGGCAAGGAAGGGGAGGTCATTACCAGCCGGATAGAGCTCAGTACAGAAACCAAGGCAGAGGTAGTTATCAACAAGGGGAAAGGATGCAACCTTACGATCAAGGAAGTTATCGCAACGATCAAGGAAGATACCGAGAATATCATGGCAGATACAGAGAAGAACAAGGAAGGTTCAGAGATCAACCTAGAAGAGACAACACGTATCTAGACTATCAAGGAGGCCATGGGTACCAAGGAGATTGGAGAGGTCAGGTATCCGACATCAACTATCGAAGAAGTTTGAGGCAATACACTCCTGAGTCTGGGTACATCGATCACCAAGGATATGAAGGCAGGTACAGAGGAAGATATGAGAGTGGAAGGCTTGGTCAAGAACAAGGCTATGGATTTGAGCAGGATAGGAATGACAGCAGGGTAGACGAGAGAATGGATCGCGGGAAAGGAAGCTTCAACGGAGGTGATTCCCGGAGAAACAGTTCCAGGCAAGTTCAGAGGGAAGATCAACAGGTTCAAACTGCCCAAGGAGTTCAACGGTCAAATCATCCCCAGGTTCCCATAACCCAGAACCCCGCTCCTCAACAAGCCGCTAGTCCCACTACCACTTGCTACAAGTGTGGAAAGTTGGGACACTACGCCAGAGATTGCTCCGTCAAGTACAAGGATGCCGCGTACTTTGAGAAGAAGGCCGCGTTGATGAGGAAGAAAGAAAAAGGGGTTGCTTTGTTGGTTGATGAAGAGAACTGGGTTTGTGAAGAAGAGAGCTCAGACGAGGATGATCATTTGGTGAAGGGTCTATGCTTGATGGCTGACTTCGAGGGATCAGAAGCCGTTGGACCAAGCACTTATCAAGACATTGATCCGTCTGAGGTATCCTCTATTCCAGATATAACTGATACTGTGGCAATGTTGGAATCTAAAATTTGTGAATTAGAGAGATGTCTCCAATCGGAGAGGACTCTCGTCACGAAATTTAGAATCGACAGTGCCATTTATAAAAGCTCTCTCGAGGATTTGACCATAGTTTATAATCGTGAAACAATTGAGTCTGGCATTAGAGAGTCCAATTTATCAAACAAACTTGGTTGTCTTCAACAAGCCCATGAGGAACTTAACAGTGATCATGGGGAGCTCAACATTAAATTCCAGTTACTTTCGGAAGAAAGAACTCGGTTGTTTTCAAAAATCCAAGAGCTTGAGGACAACAACTTCAAAAGAGGACAATCTGAACAGACTTTAAGTATCCTCACTCAGCATGCCAAAAAGAATCCTTTTTATAAAGCCAAACCCGACCTAGGTCTATCTGAAAACCATGTTTTAGACAAAGCACCTTCTCATCTATACAATTTTGAGGATATGGCCGCCTCCAAGCCCAAACCTGCCCTAGTAGGAGGACATGTGACCGAGAAATTCGTTAGACAGACTGTCACATACACCGAAGTAATAAACGGTGAGACCATCACAAGAACCACTAGTCCGTCGAACAGTACCTCTGGTAGTCCACCCACTAGCCCCCCTCCTAATAGACCAATCTTTGTTCCGGCTAGTGATCCGACCAACTCTGAACCTACATGGGAAGGCATTAAGGCTAGAACCCCTAGAGTAGCAATGCCCCCCCCATCAACTATACAGACTTAAACTCAAGCTATGATACTAGGGAAATGGAGTTTTCAGAGGAGACCTTAGTTATCCCACCCGAGGATACTTCCGCATCTAAGAGTCTCGACCTAGTCAATCCAGAAAAGGAGGTGTTTGCTCTTAGGTTAAAAGCCATGGATTTGGATGCATGTCAACATCATATCTTGAACCTGAAAGTAATTGTTTCGGAGAAAGACACCTTGGTTCGCACTATAGAAAAAGACTTGCTCGAGGCCAATGCCGAGAGAATTAGGCTTTCTTCAGAGTGTGAGACCGCAACCTCGGCTTTTACTGATTTCCAAATCAAGGTTGCGGATCTTCAAACTCGATACGTTCTCCTAGATATCCATTTTGAACTTTTAAAAGAACTTGATCATGATGAAAGGATAATGTATCGCCGATCTTTAAACAACTAACTTGTGTCTAACTCCATTCTGAAAAGGAAAGTTATGAATCTTGAAAATCTTTACTGTTCAGACTCAGTTGATGATAAGACTGCTCCAATCCTTAACCATCCGGTAGCCAATCCCCAACCCAAACCTGTCATAGATCTTGAGAACCATTGCTCCATAGTCTCGGATGATGATGAATCCCCTAACTCACACCACAGGATAGCTAAACCCAAGACTGTCCATGATCCAAATATTGAATATGATATGAAGGTGTTTTTAGATGAAGGTGATGATCCTTCAGGCTTTATTCCAATGAAGCCAAAATCTGTTGTTGTCAAATTTGAGAAGTCTACTGAGTCACGAGCCCCTATTTCTGAGAAAAGTAACCCTAAGGGTGAAAAATGTGTTGGTACTGACAAGGGTAAGTCAGTTAAGCCTCACGCACCCAAAGGACTCCAGAAAAAGCATTCAAAGTCTAACGATGCTCGTAACTCAGTCAACCCCATTAAAAGTCTTGACTTTCATTCAAGTACCTTTGAAGTGGGTGAGACTTCTCAGTTACAACCCAACCAACCTTTCAATTCCACAAAACCTAAATTTTCTAAAATGTCATCTGGAAAAGGTGGCAACTCCATTCCCACAAAGCCGTCCTCTTACTCACACCGTGCTTTTCATGCAGATGCGAGGAGGAACGATGGTGGACAGAATGTGAAGCCACCAAGAAAGGATCATCACGGAAGGAACAACTCTTTTTCTGCTTTCCCTAAGAAGCATAGTCCTAGCCGTGCGGGTTTAGGCTATGCTCCCCCTAGTGTAGGAATGAATTCGAACATGTCTGTTAATTGTAATCGCAACTTAAACGATGCCTTTAATACTTTTCGCAATGACATGTGCTTTATGTTTGATAATTTTCTGTGTTATGGTGTGTCTAACTCTTTCAATGCTCCTCAATCTAATGTCAAATCCCGAAAGAGAAGGGGAAGAAAAAGAGGGAAAGCTAAGTCCTCTTCGTTAGTGAAGTCCCCTCCACCTAAGGAGAAATCCGAAAAGGGGACTACACCGACTGATTTACCAGTCTCTAACCCAAAGGAACCCATTTGGCAATGGGTCCCTAAACAAGCTTAGTCTGTCTTGCAGGTCAGTCATGTGTGGTACTTCGATTCCGACGCATATAGACACATGACTGGTCAGAGATCCTTCCTTTTCGACTATGTTGAAAGGTTTGAGGGATACGTTAAAACAGCCGACAAGACACCTAAGCCAATGGTGGGTTATGGGAAAATTACGGATGGGAGATACATCATCAAAGATGTAAGGTATGTCGAGGGGTTAGTGTAGGACCTCTTTGTTGTGAAGAGTCAGAATTCACTATCTTTACATGCTTTCAATAGTTAGTTTGATTTACCTTGTAAACAATTAACAGTCTTATTGCCCTTGTTTAGAGGTGTGTAACCTCGGGGGCCTTTATCGTACTTTTGTGTAACTTTCTCTTACCTATAAAAGGTAAGAGATGTTAGGGTTTTTATGCATTGAATCATATTACCAAATTGGGCAAACTTTCCACCATTGTTGCTTATTCAAGCTCATTTGATTTCAATCACAATCTTAGGATTTCCATCCATTTCTCCATCTATTTCATTGTTCTTGGGACAACAATTGGTATCAGAGCCAACCTTGTTGATTCCTTGGTTTTTGTTTTTGAATTTTGATAAGGTTTTAAAAGGTTTTTAAGTTTTGGGTTTTTCAAAACTTTTGGGTTTTCAATCCAAAAGGTGGTTTTAAAAGGGTAAAATTAAGTGTTAAGTGATTCCCCAATGATTTCTAAGCTTTTTCCTACAATTTGGGGGTCTAAACACTGATTTTTAAGAGGTTTTAAGCGTTTTTGAGAAATTTTTCGGAGTTTTCTGTGCAGGTTTTCCACATCGGAAAACAAGAGCTGAAATTTCAGCTCAAATTTTCCGAGTCGGAAATTGCATCTTCTCCGAATCGGAGAACTCTCCTTTTCCGAATCGGAAAACACTGTTTTCCGAATCGGAGAACGAGTCTCTGACTTGGGGTCTTGCTCCTGAAAAGTCTCTTTTCAAATTTCCCTTTTTCCGCACCCTACTTTTCCGAATCGGAAAATTACATTTTCCGAATCGGAAAAGGCTGTTTTCCTTATCCAGCCATTTTGAGCCAAATCCGAATCGGAAAACATCTGTTTCCAAGTCGGATTTCGCCTCTTTGAGCCGAAACTCTTGTAGTTTTGTTTCTCAAATCCGACACTAAGCTTGCTTTCAAAACCCTTTACTTTTTCCAAGCTTTTTGTGTCCCGAGGCGCTCAAAATTCCCGTTTTTCAAAAACCTTTCTTCTGTTTTAAGCCAAGCGAATCGTACGAGGAGGTCTCATTTTTTTTAATGTCGAAGGAAATCCTTGGGATAGGTTCCGAAACTCGCCCTCCCGTCCTGGTGATGGGCGAGTACCAACAATGGAGACGCAGGATGATTCACTTCCTCGACCTGCTTGATGAAAACCTGATGAAGTCCATTCGAGAAGGACCTATCCGACCGACCGTCACCGTCGCAGCCGTACCAAAGACCGATACTTGTCCCGAACTTCCGGCGTACGTGGTCGAGAAGCCTGTTGAGATGTTCAATCCCGAACAAAGAGCCCGACATCTCATTGACAAGCGTGCACTGACCCTCCTGATTATGGCTCTCCCAAACGATATGTACGCAAGAGTGGACAGTCTGACCAACGCACGAGACGTTTGGTTGGAAATTGAACAACAGATGCAGGGAGGCGACTCTGCTGTGGAGAGTCAGAAGGAAAGTGCCCTCAATGCTTACGAAGGCTTCAAAGCTAGGGAAAACGAATCCCTCATTGACTCTTATCAACGATTGAACGCTTTCGTCAACGACTTAAGACGGCTCGGGGTTGAGAAGTCAAAGTATGAAGTGAACGTGAAATTCTTGAAGAATCTCAACCAAGAATGGCAAAACATGGCCATCAACATCCAGCTTAGCCGGAATCTGGGAACATTGGGTCTACATGACTTGTTCAGTATGATGGTTCAACACGAAGATTTCATCACCGGCGGACGCTCCAAGAGAGCAGTTGATCCTCTGGCATTGTCGGCCGTGCCCTTTGGAGGACCAAACACTGCTCCCGTCCAACCAATGCCATACAACAGCGTCTCTCCCCAATACTATCCTGAAGAATACAGTCAAGAGTTCAACCCGAACTTTGGCTCAACTGTACAACATCCCGACGAACCGGTGATCATCTCCATCTCTGATGATGAACTCTTCCATGTGAATGAGTCCCTTGCCCTCATTTCACACAGCGTACAACGATTGAACGCAAATCGTGGATACAACCGTGGACGAGGATCCGGTTTTCCCAGTGGAGGAAGAATGGGGCAAGGTAGAGGAGGTCATTATCAACCTGAAAGGAGTCAGTACGGAAATCAAGGGAGAGGAAGCTATCAGCAAGGGGGTACGCCAGCTTACGATCAAGGAGGTTATAGGAATTACCAGGGAAGGTTCAGAGAAGATCAAGGCAGATACAGAGATCAGCCGAGAAGAGACAACACTTATCTTGACTATCAAGGAGGTCAAGGCCGTCAAGGAGATTGGAGAGGACAAGTCTCAGACATCAACTACCGGAACAGCTTGAGGCAATACACTCCGGAATCTGGGTATATTGATCGTCAGGGATATGAGATTGGTTATGAAGGAAGATATGAAAGTGGAAGGCTAGATCAAGGGCCAGGATACGGGTCTGAGCAGAATAGGGGTGGTCAAAGGTAAGAAGAAAGAGTGAATCATGGGAAAGGCATCTACCATGGAGGCGATTCCAGGGGAAACAGTTCCAAGAATGTTCAAAGGGAAGATCAACCGATTCACAATGATCAAGGAATTCAACGGGCAAATCCTCCTCAGGGTCCCATAACCCAAAACCCCACTCCTCAGCAAACCGCAAGTCCCACTACCACTTGTTACAAGTGTGGAAAGTTGGGACACTACGCTCGAGATTGCTCCGTAAAGTACAAGGATGCTGCGTACTTTGAGCGGAAGGCCTCACTGATGAGGAAGAAAGAAAAAGGGGTGGCTTTGATGGTAGATGAAGAGAACTGGGTATGTGAAGAGCAGAGTTCAGACGAGGAAGATCACTTGGTGCAAGGTCCCTGCTTGATGGCTGACTTTGAGGGATCGGAAGCCGTTGGACCAAGCACTTATCAGAACATAGATCCGTCTGAGGTATCCTCTATCCATGATATAACTGACACTGTGGCAATGTTGGAATCTAAAATTTGTGAACTGGAGAGATGTCTCCAAGCGGAGAGGACTCTCGTCACGAAATTTAGAATCGACAGTGCAATTTATAAAGACTCTCTCGAGGATTTGACCATAGTCTATAACCGTGAAACACTTGAGTCTGGAATTAGAGAGTCCAATTTAGCAAACAAACTTAGTTGTCTTCAAAAAGCCCATGTGGAACTTAACAGTAACCATGGGGAGCTCAAAATTAAATTCCAGTTGCTTTCGGAAGAGAGAACTCGGTTGTTTTAAAAAATACAAGAGCTTGAGGACAACAATTTTAAAAGAGGACAATCTGAACAGACTTTAAGTATCCTCACTCATCATGCCAAAAAGAATCCCTTTTACACAGCTAAACCCGGCCTAGGTCTGTCTGAAAACCACGTTTTAGAAAAAGCACCTTCTCATCTATACAACTTTGAGGATATGGCAGCCTCCAAGCCCAAACCTGCCTTAGTGGGAGGACATGTGACCGAGGAATTTGTTAGGCAGACTGTCACATATACCGAAGTCATAAACGGTGAGACCATAACCACGACCATCAGTCCAACGAACAGTACCTCTAGCAGTCCACCCACTAGCCCTACTCCCAATAAACCAATCTTTGTTCCGGCTAGTGATCCAACCAACTCTAAACCCACCTGGGAAGGCATTAAGGCCAGAACCCCTAGAGTAGCTATGCCTCCCATCAACTACACAGACCTTAACTCAAGCTATGAGACTAGGGAAATGGAACTTTCAGAGGAGACCTTAGTTATCCCACCCGAGGATACTTCCGCAACTAAGTGTCCCGACCTAGTCAGGCTAGAAAAGGAGGTGTTTGCTCTTAGGTTAAAAGCCATGGATTTGGATGCATGTCAACATCAAATCCTGAACCTGAAGGTCATTGTGTCGGAGAAAGATTCCTTGGTTCGCAATCTGGAGAAAGACTTACTTGAGGCAAATGCCGAAAGAATTAGGCTTTCTTCAGAATGTGAGACCGCAACCTCAGCGTTCACTGATTTTCAAATCAAGGTTGCGGATCTTCAGGCTCGATACGTTATCCTAGACATCCACTTTGAACTTTTAAAAGAACTTGATCATGATGAACGGATAATGTATCGCCAATCTTTAACCAACCAACGGGTGTCTAACTCCATTTTAAAAAGGAAAGTGATGAATCTTGAAAATCTCTACTTTTCAGACCCAGTTGATGATAAGACTGCTCCAATCCTCAACCATCCAATAGTCACTCCCCAACCAAAACCTGTCTTAGATACTGAGGACTATTACTCCATTATATCAGATGATGATGAACCCCCTAACTCACACCATAGGATAGCAGAACCCAAGACTGTCCAAGATCCAAATGTTGAATATGATATGAAGGTGTTTTTAGATGAGGATGATGATCCTTCAGGCTTTATTCCAAAGAAGCCAAAATCTGTTGTTGTCAAACCTGAGCAATCTGCTGAGTCACGAGCTCCTATTTCTGAGAAAAGCAATCCAGAGGGTGGAAAATGTGTAGGTACTGACAAGGGCAAGTCAGTTAAGCCACACGCACCCAAAGGACTCCAGAAAAAGCATTCAAAGTCTAACGATGCTCGTAACTCAGTCAAACCCATTAAAAGTCTTGAATTTCATTCAAGTTCCTTTGAAGTGGGTGAGACATCTCAGTTACAACCAAATCAACCTTTCAATTCCACTAAACCTAAATTTTCTAAAAAGTCATATGGAATAGGTGGTAACTCCATTCCCACAAAACCGTCATCTAACTCACACCATGCTTATCATGTAGATGCGAGGAGGAAAGATGGTGGACCGAATGTGAAGCCACCAAGAAAGGATCATCATGGGAGGAACAACTCTTTTTCTGCTTTCCCTAAGAAACACAGTCCTAGCCGTGCGGGTTTAGGCTATGTTCCACCTAGTGTAGGAAAGAATTTGAACATGTCTGTTAATTCTAATCGCAACTTGAACGATGCTTTTAATACTTTTCGCAATGACATGTGCTTTATGTTTGATAATTTCCTGCGTTATGGTGTGCCTAACTCTTTCTATGCTCCCAACTCTAATGTCAAATCCCGAAAGAGAAAGGGAAGAAAAAGAGGAAAAGGAAAATCCTCCTCGTCAGTGAAGTCTCCTCAGCCTAAGGAGAAATCTGAAAAGGGGACTTCACCGACAGATTTATCTGTATCTAACCCACAGGAACCCATTTGGCAATGGGTCCCTAAACAAGCTTAATTGTCTTGCAGGTCAGTCATGTGTGGTACTTCGACTCCGGCGCATATAGACACATGACTGGTCAGAGATCCTTCCTTTTCGACTATGTTGAAAGGTTCGAGGGATATCTTAAAACAGCCGACAAGACGCTTAGGCCAATGGTGGGTTATGGGAAAATTACGGATGGGAAATACATCATTAAAGATGTAAGGTATGTCGAGGGGTTGGGTTTCAACATGTTCAGCTCCAGCCAGTTCTGCGACAACGGATACTGGGTGAAGCAATTTCAATACGGAAGCAACGTGAATGATGAAGATAACAACGTCATCCTCAGTGTACGAAGGAATGGCAATCTTTACTCTACCGTATTCCGTTCAATCCCTCAGACTCACCCTCAGTTTGCAGCAATATCTGATCCGAGGAATGCAATCTGTTTGATCGCAAAGGCTTCAAAGGAGGACAGTTGGTTATGGCATCGACGACTCTGCCATCAGAATTTCAAAGACATGAACAAGCTGGTTTCGAAAAATCTCGTCAAGGGGCTACCGGAGACTCGCCTTTCCAAGGATACATTGTGTCCTGCTTGCGAACAAGGAAAAATGACGAGAAGCTCTCATCCACCGAAGATGGATACAAGTAGCAAAAGTCCCCTTGACATGATTCACATGGATCTTTGTGGACCTACCAGAACCGAGAGCTTAGCCAGAAAGAAATACATGTTAGTTCTCGTTGATGAGTTCTCTAGGTTTACATGGGTTGAATTCCTGCGAGCCAAGTCTGACGCTGCCGATCGAATCATTGCCTTCATCAAGCGAATTCAAGTTCTCTTGGGTCGCCGAGTGAAGAAGTTGAGAAGTGACAATGGAACCGAGTTTCGCAATGCAAAGTTGCAATCCTTTCTTGAAGACGTGGGAATCTCTCACAACTTCTCAGCAGTGCGCACACCTCAGCAAAACGGGGTAGTAGAAAGGAAGAACCGGACGTTGGTTGAAGCAGCGAGATCCATGATGGCTCATTCTGGAGTTCCTCAATCATTTTGGGCTGAAGCAGTATCAACAGCATGCTACACGCAGAATCGAACTCTAATCGTCAAGCGGACCGGTAAAACCGCCTACGAGATGGTCGAACAGCGTAAGCCTAACATCGATTACTTTCGAGTCTTTGGATGTAAATGCTATGTTTTAAACGACCGGGATAATTTGGGAAAGTTTGAACCCAAGTCTGATGAGTCTATCTTCATCGGATACTCACATAACTCTAAGGCTTATAGGGTTTTCAACAAACGGACCCGAACCATCCTGGAAAGCTCAAATGTTGATTTTTCAGAAACCGAAACTTATTCTGTAGCAAGCTCAAGTAATGTACATACTGCCTTTCCTAAACTGTTCACCGCACCACCGAGCACAGATTCTTCCACTAACTTTTCTGCTCTAGACTTCTTAGACCTCGCAGATTATGATCTACCCACACTCACGGGTCCGATTATAGTTCCTGCTCATGCTGGTTCAACTTCTACTTCCGTGACTTCCGATGCCTTCATCACTGAGCCATCTACAAGTACATCAACAAACTCAGTGTCTCAGGAATCTACTGCGGTTTCTCCCCCTGAAATCTCTTCATCTGCCTCACCGGAACCTTTCCAAGAGCAGCCTCCTCAACCTGCTCTTGCTCCCATCCCAGAAGATGCTCCACTACCTTCACCTAGCTCAGCTCAGAGAACGTATGCTCAGGTAGTGTGTGAGCCCCGGTTAGAGGCATCCCCGCAGCATAATCCAACGGCCGGATCATCAAGTAGAAACCAGCAAGAGGTCTTTGCCGTGCAAGATGAGAACGACGCCACCAACAACCGACAGGCTTATGTCACTCACCCTCACACTCGCAGATGGACAAAAGATCATCCCCCCTCCCAGATCATCGGGAGTCCCTCACAACCTGTAACCACTCGATCTGCAAAGCACACTGAAAATCTGATCCTATTCGGTGGGTTCTTGAGCGATTTTGAACCATCGGATGTTTGGCAAGCTCTCACCGATCCCGACTGGGTGATCGCTATGCAAGATGAGCTGGCCGAATTCGAGAGAAACAAAGTTTGGCGCTTGGTAGAACGACCATGGGGAAAGACCATCATCGGCCTCAAGTGGATACTCCGGAACAAAACCGACGAGAATAATCTCATCATCCGGAACAAAGCTCGCCTGGTCGCCAAGGGTTATCGCCAACAAGAGGGTATCGACTATGATGAGACATACGCGCCAGTAGCCCGAATCGAAGCGATCCGAATCTTCCTTGCGTATGCTGCACACAAAAACATGACAGTCTATCAGATGGATGTCAAATGTGCCTTCTTGAATGGAGTTCTTCAAGAAGAAGTGTACGTAGAACAACCGGAAGGGTTCGTCGATTCTCGATTCCCGAATCACGTCTACATTTTGGACAAGGCGCTTTACGGTCTCAAGCAAGCTCCGAGGGCATGGTACGACACACTCACTGACTACCTGCTAGGAGTTGGCTACGAGAAAGGTACAATCGATCCCACTCTGTTTCTCAAGAGGTCAGGTAAAGATTTAATTATCGTTCAGATATACGTGGATGACATCATCTTTGCATCTACGAAGCCTGAGATGTGCCAAGAGTTTGAGAACACCATGAAATCCCAATTCAAAATGAGCATGATGGGCGAGTTGACGTTCTTTTTAGGACTTCAAGTTCGACAACGCCCTGATGGCATTTTTATAAATCAAGCCAAATATGTTCAAGATCTTTTAAAACGATTTGATTTCGGTGGTTCAAACTCTGCGGCCACACCAATGCCCAGAAATTTTCAACTCACTGCAGATACTTCTGGTAAACCGGTTGACCAGAAAACCTATCGGGCAATCATTGGTTCCCTTTTATATCTCACGGCCAGTAGACCAGATATCGTTTTTTCCACGGGTGTCTGCGCTCGTTTTCAGTGTGATCCACGTGAGTCACATCTGTCTGCAGTCAAGAGAATCCTTAGGTATCTGAAGGGCACACCGGATTTTGGCCTTTGGTACCCAAAGGATTATGGTTTTGAACTAATTGCATATACAGACTCAGACCATGCAGGTTGTAAGCTAAACAGGAAAAGCACTTCTGGTGCCTGTCAATTTCTCGGGGACAAGTTGGTAAGTTGGTCATCCCGGAAGCAGAATTGCGTCTCCCTATCCACCGCGGAGGCAGAATATGTAGCCGCCGCCTGCTGCTGCTCGCAAGTTCTGTGGATGAAAACCCAACTAGCTGACTTTGGATACACCATGCATCGAATTCCCATCTACTGCGACTCCAAAAGTGCGATTCAGATCACGGCAAATCCGGTTCAACATTCTCGGACGAAGCATATCGACATTCGATATCATTTCATCAAAGATCACGTCGAGAAGGGTAATATTGAACTATACTTTGTTGAGAGTGACTATCAGCTTGCTGATTTGTTCACCAAGCCGTTTGACGAGAAGCGTCACTTTTTCCTCCTAAGCAAGTTAGAAATGCTAGACCTCCCCGCCTGAGGTCTAGGGGGAGTCGGGAGTTCTCATAGTGTATGCATGTGTGTAGGGGGAGTCTGTAGGCACTCTCCAGTTATTGCATGAATCGAGGGGGAGTACTACGTCCTGTATTTAATGTTTGGTGTGCTCACTAACGTTCTCGGATCCACATCACCTTGGATACCATTCTTATATTCTATTTTGTAGGTGTGGATCCTCACTATGACTTCTGGTCACTTCAGATCAGAACTCGCGCACAACCTTGTCGAGACGTACCAGGTAAGTCTCGTTTCTCGGCGGCTGGGGAAGATATGACAGCGAAGAAGAAGAGAGAGAGAGGGGAGAAAAGGAGAGAGAGAGCAGAGAAAAAGAGACCGAAGACGTTGAGGTCCAGTTAGGCGAGCCTTGGGCTCAATTAGAGGAGGCGGACGTAGAAGTAGAGCCGCACAGGTTAGAATCGGCAGTTCCTCATTCCTTGAGTCCATCCACCACAGAGGCAACCCACACTGAGACTGGGCACCCTACGGTGTCTGGTCAAGACGCTAGCCGCCAACTAGCGCATTTGCACACCCCAACCGACCACTCGACCATCTCTCAACAGATGGTCGTTTCATCTTCACACGGGGAATTAGCTCAACTTCCACCAACCACTCACTTGGAGTCTGTTGGTGTTGAAATGAGAGAGGAACCGCCCCACCTCTCGACATCTTTCCGTGCACCAGTAGTCCCAGAGCCCGTTACTGAGACCTTTAGGGTCATTCATTTGGATAGGACACTGATTGATGCTTCATCTGCCCGCCCAAGTGGCGAGGCCGGAACGGGGAGAGTTGGCGCGTCGAGTGACGCCCTTCGAGGATCCACCGGAAGCCCCGACACCGTCAACATCATCCCAGCGGTGACATCGGGCCGAGAGAGCACCTCGGTAGGACTCTACTCGTCAACTGGAGCCCAAGTGGCACCAGGTTTAGCACTTCCGGGACCGGGTCCGACAGACTCGAGCAAAGTCTATAAAGATGCTCACGCAACATCGGGGCTTCTAAGCCTGACGGATTCTGGTGGAATCCCTAAAACCACCACAGTAACAACGGGACTTGTGAGTCCGACGGATTCAGACGACATCCTAAAAGTCGTCCAAAGCAGGTTACTCGCGGTGGAGGAAGCCAACCGGGCTCGCGATGCACGGGTCGAGGCACTTGAGAAAGCCTTGGTCGAGACGGAGAGGAAACGACTGGCCGATCTTGAGGCGTCACGCAAGCTCCAAGAAGACCGGGATGCGGAGCTCTACGAGCTCAAACGGAAGATCAAGGGCAAACACTCCGAGGCTGCCCCGTCTACTGAAGCTCCCATTCCCAGGCCATCAGAAGACGTCCTCAGACTCGCCCCTCCAACTTCGGGCGACCTTCCTCCGATCCCAGGCTACGTCACTGAGGTGGAACACTTGATGCTGATCACTTCCTACACCACTCAGAACGACCGCCTGTCTGCCCAGGTCAGAGATCAAGAGGCCCAGATCGAGCTACTCCAGCAAAGGATTCGAGAACTGGAGGCCGTGTGTCGGTCCCAGGCTCAGCCTTCGAAGAGGAGGCATGATGACGCTGATGACTCCGCACCAGGTCCTCATGAGGGGGAGGTGCAAGCTGCAAAAAGGCTTCGCACCGACCTCCAACCTGGTTCCGGATCCGGTTCAACAGCTCCAGGTTCCTCAGCCGCCCCCTCGAGTGCTCCTACAGACTCCGATGCCGCCGAGGCTCCCTATGTCGACTCTGAGACAGAAGACATTCCGGACATGGGGAGTTGGCGATATGAGCGGATCCCGGAAGGGGAGTCAGTTCAGTTCCCCCAAATGACGGACACGGCTCAGATTGATGTCGTTCTCCCAGAAGCAGCACCGACGGATCCTTCAGAGTTCCAAATTCCGGAAGCAGCCCGGAAGATCTTGAGGTCGCTCGCTCAGAGTCTCAGGATATATCAGAAGGGAGACGACATTGTCCGGGATTCTGACTACCCCAACCTCTCCGCGTCATTTGTGTTTCCCACACCAGACGCTCCACGAACTGTTCACACCACTGATCCAGAAACTGCTGCTCCAACCGTCATCCAGCTCAACTGGAACCATTCAGTCATCTTCCGTCCATTCCTTGAGGAATCGTTCACCCGAATCTACCAACAAGAGAAGCTGCATGCCTGGTCCCGAAAGGTCTACTTCGGGATCTCTCATATCAAGACCAAGAGACGAAGGACAGCTTACGTGCATCAACGCATGTGCAACTGGGCCACTCATGGACGCCAGAGGATCCGACGTCGCTTTATCAAGGTAACTGCTATGCGCCCCTATAGACATGGCCATCAGTTATTCCTTGAGTACGATGTCCGCATGTACGGCACCGGTGTTCCTCGAGGCGAATTGCAGAACTGGACCTTCACGGAAGCTGATTTAGATCGGGTACATCTAGAAGACCTTCTCACGATCATCAAGTACCTCCAAGGCCCGATTCTCTGACCAGAGCACTACAGAGACGGCACAGAGATATTGAAGAAGTATGTCCGTCACGCAATCTCTCTCGCTCGAGTGACGGACTACCAGCTTGCAATTGAAAGCCGCCAGCCAAAAGTCAACCTGCTCAGGCCAAACCTGCTCGTTCCTGGTATCGATGCCTACATTCCGTATATGCCAACCAGGATACCTGAGCATGGGGTTCTTTACATCACACAGAAGAAGAGGGAGCGCAGGTTTATGAGATTCGGCGAGCTCTCCAAGTTCTGCGATGGGACCCTTCTTTATGTCTACAATGGCATGCAGAGTAGACTACTGGCGGATCAGGTACCGAGTCGGAGAATCATAGACGGAAAAGGAAAGCTGCTGGAGGCGATGAGATTGATCGAGAGGAAGCTCAAGGAACGGTTGATGTACAGACGGGCAGAGGCTGCAATGCAGATGAGAGCGCGGATAATCGGCGAGTGGGAGGAATACCTGCAGATGTCCAAGTGGGAGCCTACTCTGGAGCTTCCACCACCATTCTGACTTCTTCACAAAGGGGGAGATTGTAGGACCTCTTTGTTGTGAAGAGTCAGAATTCACTATCTTTACATGCTTTCAATAGTTAGTTTGATTTACCTTGTAAACAATTAACAGTCTTATTGCCCTTGTTTAGAGGTGTGTAACCTCGGGGGCCTTTATCGTACTTTTGTGTAACTTTCTCTTACCTATAAAAGGTAAGAGATGTTAGGGTTTTTATGCATTGAATCATATTACCAAATTGGGCAAACTTTCCACCATTGTTGCTTATTCAAGCTCATTTGATTTCAATCACAATCTTAGGATTTCCATCCATTTCTCCATCTATTTCATTGTTTTTGGGACAACAGTTAGGGTACAACATGTTTAGCTCCAGTTAGTTCTGCGACAACGGATACTGGGTGAAGCAATTTCAATACGGCAGCGACGTGAATGATGAAGACAACAACGTCATCCTTAGTGCACGGAGGAACGGCAATCTTTACTCCACCGTCTTCCGTTCAATCCCTCAGACACACCCACAGTTTGAAGCAATTTCTGATCCGAGGAATGCAATCTGTTTGCTCGCAAAGGCATCAAAGGAGGACAGTTGGTTGTGGCATCGAAGACTCTGCCATCAGAATTTCAAAGACATGAACAAGCTGGTTTCGAAAAATCTCGTCAAGGGACTTCCGGAGACTCGACTTTCCAAGGATATATTGTGTCCTGCTTGCGAACAAGGAAAGATGACGAGAAGCTCTCATCCACCGAGGATGGACACGAATAGCAAGAGTCCCCTTGACATGATTCACATGGATCTGTGCGGACCTACAAGAACCGAGAGCCTAGCCCGAAAGAAATACATGTTAGTTCTCGTTGATGAGTTCTCTAGGTTCACCTGGCTTGAATTCCTACGAGCTAAGTCTGACGCTGCCGATCGAATCATTGCCTTCATCAAGCGGATTCAAGCTCTCTTGGGTCGCCGAGTGAAGAAGTTGAGAAGTGACAACAGAACCGAGTTTCGCAATGCAAAGTTGCAATCCTTTCTTGAAGACGTGGGAATCTCTCACAACTTCTCAGCCGTGCGCACTCCTCAACAAAATGGGGTAGTGGAAAGGAAGAACCGGACGTTAGTCGAAGCGGTGAGATCCATGATGGCTCACTCTGGAGTTCCACAATCATTTTGGGCTGAAGCAGTATCAACAGCATGCTACACGCAGAATCGAACCTTGATAGTTAAGTGGACGGGTAAAACCGCCTACGAGATGGTCGAACAGCGTAAGCCAAACATCGATTACTTTAGAGTTTTTGGATGTAAATGCTATGTTTTAAACGACCGGGACGATTTGGGAAAGTTTGAACCCAAGTCTGATGAGTCTATCTTCATCGGATACTCACATAACTCAAAGGCTTATAGGGTTTTCAACAAACGGACCCGAACCATCCTGGAAAGCTCAAATGTTGATTTTTCCGAAACCGAAACTTATTCTGTTGCTGGTCCAAGAAATGTAAATGCCTCATTTCCTGAACTGTTCACCGCACCATCGAGCACAGATTCTTCCACTAACTTTTCTGCTTTAGACTTCTTAGACCTCGTAGATTATGATCTACCCACTCTCACGGGTCCGATTGTAGTTCCTGCTCATACTAGTTCAACATCTACTTCCGTGACATTCGATTCTTTCGTCACTGAGCCTTCTTCAAGCACATCTACAAACTCAGTGACACCAGAATCAGCGGTCTCTCCTCCTGAAACCTCATCCGCTGCCTCACCGGAACCCATCCGAGAACAGACCCCACACCCTGTTCTTGCACCTATCCCGGAAGAAGCTCCGCTACCCTCACCCAGTTCAGCTCAGAGAACTTATGCTCAGGTAGTGCGTGAGCCCCGGTTGGAGGCAGCACCGTAGAATAATCTGGAAGCCGGGTCATCGAGTATAAACCAGCGTGAGGTCTTTGCCGTGCAAGATGAGAACGACGCCACCAACAACCAACAAGCTTATGTCACTCTTCCACACACTCGAAAGTGGACACGAGATCATCCCCCCTCCCAGATCATCGGGAGTCCCTCACAACCTGTACAGACGAGATCTTCCAAGAACGTAGAAAATCTGATTCTATTCGGAGGGTTCCTTAGTGAATTCGAACCCTCGGATGTTTCCCAAGCTCTCACCGATCCTGATTGGGTTTTAGCGATGCAAGAAGAGCTTGCGGAATTCGAGAGAAACAAAGTTTGGCGTTTGGTAACCAGACCGTGGGGAAAGTCAATAATTGGCCTGAAGTGGATTTTCCGGAACAAGAAAGACGAGAATGACCTCATCATCCGGAACAAAGCCCGATTGGTTGCCAAAGGTTATCGCCAGCAAGAGGGTATCGATTACGATGAGACGTTTGCGCCCGTAGCTCGGATCGAGGCAATTCGGATCTTCCTTGCGTATGCCGCACACAAGAACATGACGGTATATCAAATGGACGTCAAGTGTGCCTTCTTGAACGAAGTTCTTCAAGAAGAGGTGTACGTCGAACAACCGGAAGGATTCGTCGATCCCAGATTTCCAGACCACGTGTACGTATTGGACAAGGCGCTTTACGGTCTCAAGCAAGCTCCTAGGGCATGGTACGAAACTCTCACTGATTACTTACTAGGAGTTGGCTACAAGAAAGGTACAATCGATCCCACTTTGTTTCTCAAGAAATCAGGTAGTGACTTAATTATAGTTCAGATATACGTTGATGATATTATCCTTGCATCTACGAAGCCTGAGATGTGTCAAGAGTTTGAAAACACCATGAAATCCCAATTTAAAATGAGCATGATGGGCGAGTTGACGTTCTTTCTAGGACTTCAAGTTCGGCAACGCCCTGATGGCATTTTTATAAGTCAAGCCAAATATGTTCAGGATCTTTTAAAACGATTTGATTTCGGTGGTTCAAACTCTGCGGCAACACCAATGCCCAGAAATTTTCAACTAAACGCTGATTCTTCTGGTAAACCGGTTGACCAGAAAACTTATCGGGCAATCATTGGTTCTCTCTTGTATCACACGGCTAGTAGACCAGACATTGTCTTCTCCACGGGTGTCTGCGCTCGTTTTCAGTGTGATCTACGTGATTCACACTTGTCTGCAGTCAAAAGAATCCTTAGGTATCTGAAGGGCACACCGGATTTTGGCCTTTGGTACCCAAAGGATTCTGGTTTTGAACTAATTGCATATACAGACTCAGACCATGCAGGTTGTAAGCTCAACAGGAAAAGCACATCTGGTGCTTGCCAGTTTCTCGGAGACAAGCTGGTGAGTTGGTCATCCCGAAAGCAGAATTGCGTATCCTTATCCACCGCGGAGGCAGAATATGTTGCCGCCGCCTGCTGCTGCTCGCAAGTTCTGTGGATGAAAACCCAACTTGCCGACTTCGGATACACCATGCAACGTATTCCCATCTATTGCAACTCCAAGAGTGCGATTCAGATCACGGCAAATCCGGTTCAACATTCTCGGACGAAGCATATCGATATTCGATATCATTTCATCAAGGACCACGTCGAGAAAGGTAATGTTGAACTTTACTTTGTTGAGAGTGACTATCAGCTTGCTGATCTGTTCACAAAGCCGTTTGACGAGAAACGTCACTTTTTTCTCCTAAGCAAGTTAGGAATGCTAGACCTCCCTGCCTGAGGTCTAGGGGGAGTTGGGAGTTCATTTTATGCATGCATGTGTGTAGGGGGAGTCTTTGCAGTTATCTGAGAGATTACATGTATTGAGGGGGAGTACTAAGTCTTAATCTGATTTTTGTTGTGTATGTGCTAACGTTCTCGGATCCACAACACCTTGGATACCAGTTTACACTTTATTTTGTAGGTGTGGATAACCACGACGACTTCTGGTTACTTCAGATCAGAACTCGCACAAAACCCAGTTGAGACGTACCAGGTAAGTCTCTTTTCTCGGAAATCGGGGGCTGAACTTGTAAATTTCTGTGAACTTGAAAGTTCAGGGGGCGGTAGAGAACATGTCTTGAACTTACAAGTTCGGGGACTAACTTTGCCACTTTCTGATTCTTAAGTTCAGGGACTCGTTTTGCACTTTTGTGAAACTTGTAGTCGAGGGTCTGTTTTGAAAACTTCTAAAACTACAAGTTCAGGGACTTGTTTGTAAGTTTCTTGAAACTTCAAGTCCAGGGGTGGTTTTTGCCAATAGGTGAAAGTCGGGTTAAGAGAGCCAAACAGGAGAGCCAAACAGTATTTCTTTTGCCAAACACAGTACAAACTTGGTAAAAATATAAATACTAACTTTTAAGATTTACTGTTCACAATTTTCAAACTTTTCACTTTTCTCTCTGAAATCTCACCCGATAACCACTTCGCGCTCAATTCCGAAGTCGCTCGTTTTTGCTCCGATCGTCAAACCGTTTACGTTTTTGGACTCCTGGTAAGTTTACGATCAATCCTTATGTAGTTATAACGTTTAAATCATTCATCTTAAGGTCTGGATCGAAGCCTAAACTTTTCAAACTTACCCGAAACCCAAACTTCTTGGAATGGGATTTCGGGACGTTAAATCGATCCAAAAAGGCTTCTAAACTTGTTCTTAACTGATTTAGGATGCATGTTACTAGTTTAGAACGTTAAATCGATGTTCTGTGAGCGGTTTTTGAGTTTGGAAAACGAACCGTTGTGGTTTTCCGAATCGGAAAACATGAACATTCATGTTTTCCGAACTCTTCAACGATGAGTATGCATAAATGTTTTCCGATTCGAAAAACCAGATAAATCCGATTTGGATTATCAGGTTTTCCGAATCCAACTTGTGCCTCGTTTTTCTAGTGTATCTTTTCCGATTCGGAAAACATGGAATTACCCTTATGGGTTTCCGAGGTTTTCCGAATCGCGTGTGAGGCCAAGTTCTGCTCGTTTATTTTTCTAAGTATTTTGTTTTCCGAATCGGAAAACCCATCTGTTATACATGTTCTATTTTTCTAAGTGTTGAAGTTCTCCGATTCGGAAAACCATGTTTTCCGAATTGGAAAACTTGTCTTTAAAAGTGGCATTTTTTTCTAAGTGTTGAGTGTTTTCCGATTCGGAAAACCATCTTTTCCGAATCGGAAAACCCCCCTCGTGTGTTTGCTCGTTTTCGACTCGGAAAATACGAAATACTCATTTTTGGGTTTTCGAGGTTTTCCGACTCGCGCCTAGTCGAGGGTATAGTCTTTTTCATGTAGCATCTTTCAAAACACTTAACTTGTTTCATGATTGTGACTTGACAGAAATGGCTCGTCAACCGAATGCTCCTCCTTCCCCGGTCAACAACGCCGCTGACCGAGCTCTCATTGATCCGACTGACATCCGTCCGATCCACCAGAACAACGAATATGTCGACCTGACTAACTTCGTTGTTCAAGACGAGGTGGTACTTGAGATCCTCAGGGCGCATCCACTGGCGTATGCGATGCAGTCCACTGCTGACATTCCTGTGCTTTACCTTCAGCAGTTCTGGAGGACCTCTCACGTAGAGACTAGAGATGGCGTGCAAACCATCGTGGGTCGTGTTGACCACACCGAGCTGACTATCACTGTGGAGGATCTAAGGCAAATCCTCCATCTGCCTGCCGCCACTCCCGAGGCCCCGTTCGAGCCACTAGTTTCCGGCCCCGAACTCTTCAGCGAGATACTCGCGCTTGGGGTCCACTTCACACGGAATCAGAGACCGAACGGGATCTCTCAAGTCACTCAGGGGATGCGGCCTCCCATTTGGTTCTCCTTCTTCAACATCCTGAACCGCACGCTATCATCAAAGACTCATGGAGTGGACCGTGCTTCCACCCAATTCTGGCACGTCATTCATGCTGTCGCCTACGGAAGGCGAATCGACCTTGCTCAACAACTTTGGGCGGACATGGTCAACGACGTCAGGGCAGGGCCTGCAAGGACTCGTCACATATCCATCCCTTGGATGCGGTTCTTCAGCTTGATCATCCGTGATCACATGGATCACCATCCGGCCGTCAGACGTAGATCCGGCCACCAGTGCTTCGAAAGCCAACAGATCGGCAGGATGAACAGAAGGAATCTGCGACCCGGTCAGGTAGAAATGCCTATCCCTGAAAATGTGCTTAGTATGGCGTACCGTAGGGCAGAGAGCGTTAGACTTTACCGAGCGTCCATAGGTTTAGAAGACGCGTCCACGGACTCCTCAGAACCGAGGAGCCCTACCCCGGACGCGCGACCCGTCTTTCCTAGAAGCCGTGCCACTGGCACGGCAGGCCAAAGCTCCAGTGGGGGAGCTCCTGGCTCGGGAGTGATGAGTGTGGTCGTCAGGGGAGAAGCGGGTAGAGTTGTCAGAACATTCGCCACACCGCACATGTCGCAAGCCGAGGCTTACCAGTTGATGGTCCAGAACCGAGCCCGTCGAGCACGAACGCAAACATACGTCCATGAGTCTGCAGAACAAGACGTCATGTGAGGCTACCGAGTAAAGCAGTACACCGGGATTCTCCAGCAATCCCCGGTACACTCGTCATCGGAAGAACGCAGATCGCCATCGCCGCCGCAACAACCCGATCAGACTGGTGAGGAAGTGGAAGCTTCCCCACAAGAACAAGCACACTTGCCTTCACCACCACATGCGGCGGCCGTTGCTACACAAGCAGACGAACCCTCTGGCGACCCCTCCGGCGATGACTCCGACGGTCATGAATCTTCAGAACACACTCCTTCTGACCGTCGTGAGGCCGATGATGAAGCCATAGATTCTGAGATGGTGGATTATGGATCTGATTCGGAGTTCCAAGAGTCAGAACCGGCGAAGGGCGGAAAGGCCCAAGTGAACGATGTTGATGAAGCCACCTCCTCCTTCAACGACGACAGGATTTCCGGGGATCCCGTTTTAGCTGGGGATCTAGCTTCAGATGACCGGACCGTCGGTCGTGAGGAAGAAGGTGAGGCCGAAGTTGCTACCGGCTGGGGAAGAGAAGATAGTGAGGAGGAGGAAGAGAGAGAGAGGAGAGCAAAAGAGACGGAAGATGTAGAGGTCCAATTAGACGAGCCATGGGCTCAGATTCAGGAGGGAGGCGGAGAAGAAGAGCCGCTTAGGATAGAAACGGAAGTTCCCATTACCCAGAGTCAAGTCAACACAGAGGCAACCCTCATCGAGACCCGGCACCCTACGGTGTCTGGTCAAGACGCTAGCAACCAACTAGCGCAATTGCACACCTCTACCAGCCACTCGACCATCTCTCAACAGATGGTCGTTTCAGTCAGTCACGGGGACGTAGCACAACTTCCACCGGCCACTCATTCGGAGTCTGCCGGTGTTGAGATAAGAGAGGATCTGCCCCACCTCTCGACTTCATTTGATGCACATAGAGTCGTAGAGCCACTTCCCGGGACGTTTACGATCCCTTCTATCATTAGGCCACGATCTACTGTGACACTCGCGGAGATCCCACGGGACTCCGTCGGAACGTGGAGAGTTGGTGCGTCAGGAGACGCCCTTCGAGGATCCGTCGGAAGCCCTGACACCGTCAACATCATACCAGCGGTGACGTCAGGCCGAGAGAGCACCTCAGTAGGACTCTTCTCGACAACTGGAGCCCAAGTTGCACCAGGCTTAGTTCTACCGGGACCGGGTCCGACAGACTCGAGCGAAGTCTCTAAAGACGCTCACGCAACACCGGGGCTTTTAGGCCTGACGGATTCGGGTGGAATCCCTAAAACCACCCCTGTACCAACGGGACTTTCAGGTCCGACGGATTCGGACGACATCCTAAAAGTCGTCCACACCAGATTACTTGCTATGGAGGAAGCCAACCGGGCTAGGGATGCACGGGTCGAGGCGTTGGAGAAAGCCTTGGCCGAGACCGAGACAAAGAGATTGGCGGATCTTGAGGCGTCAAGAAAGCTTCAAGAAGACAGGGATGCGGAGCTTTATGAGCTCAAACGGAGGATGAAGGGCAAACACTCGGAAGCTGCCCCGTCAACCGAAGCACCGATTCCTCGTCAATCAGAAGACGTTCTCAGACTTGCTCCTCCGACCTCAGGCGATCTACCATTCATTCCGGGGTACGTTACTGAGGTGGAACACTCGATGATGATCACTTCCTACACCACCCAGAACGACCGCCTCTCCACCCAGGTTAGAGAGAGAGACTCCCAGATCGAGCTTCTCCGGCAGCGTATACGGGAACTGGAGGCCATGTGTCGGTCTCAGGCTCAACCTTCCAAACGGAGGCATGATGACCCTGATGACTCGGCACCGGGTCCTCATGAGGGGGAGGTGCAAGCTTCTTCCAAAAAGCTTCGCATCGACCTCTATTCAGCCTCCGGTTCCGGCTCCACATCCGCTCCAGCTTCAACGGCTGCCCGCTCGAGTGCTCCATCAGAATCTGCCGCTGCCGACACTCTCTATGTTGATTCAGACACGGAGGAGATTCCTGATATGGGGAGTTGGCACTACGAGCCTGTTGGACCTCTTTGTTGTGAAGAGTCAGAAAACGCTATCTTTATCAGCTTTCCTAGTTTAATTCAGTTTGTTTGAACAATTACTTAGTTTGTATGCCCTTGTTTGAAGTTTGAAACTTCGAGGGCCTTTATTGACAATCTTGTATTCTTCCTCTTACCTATAAAAGGTAAGAGATGATTAGGGTTTTGTTGTTGAATCATATTACCACTTTTAAAAAACCTCCATTAATGAACCTATCAAGCTTTAGTGTTCTTCAATATATATGATTTCAATCCATTTCACTCACTCTTATTGATTTTTGGGACAACAATTGGTATCAGAGCCATACCTTGTTGATTCCTTGGCTTTGTTGGTTGTTTAAAAAGATTTTACAAGGTTTTAAAATTTTGGGTTTTTACAAACTTTTTGGGTTTTTAATCCAAAAAGGGTTTTAAAAGAGTTTTTATAAGTGATAAGGGATTCCCCACTGTTTTCTAACATTGTTCCTACAAATTGGGGGTCTTAACACTTATCTTTTAAGTGTTTTTGAGTGTTTTTAGTGATTTTTCGGAGTTTCTGTGCAGGTTTTCCGAATCGGAAAACGAGAGCTGAATTTTCAGTTCAAATTTTCCGAATCGGAAATTGTACTATTCTCCGAATCGGAAAATACCTCTTTTCCGAATCGGAAAACATTGTTTTCCGAATCGGGGAACAGGCTTCTGATTTGGGGTTTTGCTCCTGAAAATATCATTTTTTCCGAATCCCAACTTGCCTTTTTCCGAACTCAACACTTTCCGAATCGGAAAATATCATTTTCCGAATCGGAAAAGTGTCTTTTCCGCATCCAGTGTTTTGAGCCAAATCCGATTCGGAAAACATCTGTTTCCAGATCGGATTTCGCCTCTTCGGGCCGGAACTCTTGATAATTTGTTCCCCGAATTCGACACTTAGCCTCATTTCAAAACCTTTTAAATCTCGAAGCTATTTGTGTCCCGAGGCACTCAAAATATCTGTTTTTGAAAACCTTTTTCTTTTTAAGCCAAGTGAGTCACATAAGGAGGTCTTGTCAGTGAGAGAGAAATGTCAAAGGAAATCATCGGTATTGGATCCGAATCTCGCCCTCCCGTCCTGGTGATGGGCGAGTACCAACAGTGGAAACGTAGAATGATCTACTTCCTCGATCTGTTGGATGAGAATCTTATGAAGTCCATCCGTGAAGGGCCTATCAGACCGACCGTCACTGTCGCCGCAGTCCCTAGAACCGATACATGTCCCGAACTACCGGCTTACGTGGTTGAGAAGCCTGTCGAGATGTTCAACCCAGAACAAAGTGTTGGGTTTTTGTGGATATCCTCAGCTCAAACTGACTTGAGGATTATCTCAGATCTATCAAAACCTCGCTGGTTTGATATACCTCATAGGTTAATCAAACTGATAAAACCTATGTGATCAAAATACGCTGTTTTGATCTTATTTGTGCGGAAGCGATAAAAGCTAAAAACCCATTAAGCCTAATGATCTTTTAATCGTTATAGTTTTAATCCTATTGGTTTGGTTTAGATCAATTTACCTGGTTGCTTGAGAATAGATCCACCAATGATCGACCAGCGAACGTCCCTCTAGTAGGACTGTATGAAACCCGAACACACAAAAACGAAATCCGACGAGGGGAGGGGAGGTCGGCGTCGGCTTTTGGGAGAGAGGGAGGAGGAAACTGATAACTGGTTTTCTTAATTGAAAAGCTTAGATTTTTCCTTAACCCATAACCCTTATTTATATGGAGGAAAAAATACAGTTTGTAGGGAATCTAGTTTCCTTATTATAATTATCTCAAATCCTTTCCTTTTTAATTAGCTGGAAAAGAATTTGCATACGATAATTATGATTTATATATTTATCTAATATATAAAATCTTTATTAATTAACTATTATATATTTATTTATCTTAATAAATATATAATATCCTAATTAATTAATAATCCTCCAACTTCGGTAATTCTGACTGAAATTACCCAACTGATTTATAATACACTATTATAAATTCTAACTCTCCATTTCGGGGTTTCATCTAACTTGTTCGACTTATAGGTCCTCACAGGTGTGACCCTCAAGTGTCTTGTAACATTGGATGTGTAATCACTTGGTTTGTCAACTCTGCACATAATTCCTAACAGACTCCCACTTGTGCAAGTTGGCAATACCGCCTTTGATTTCACTGACCTAAGGAGGCCCCTAGACAGGCACTTAGGCTGACCAGGTTACAAGAACTCTTATACCCAGACTGGTGATATAAACATTCCGTAAGGAACTGGTATCTATGAAACTACTGTTCATTGATTGGGTATATCTTGGCTTTTCCCTTTGCATCGCGATATTTCATCTGTGAGTATGAGCTTGGAAAGTGTCAACTCTAAATACTCAAGATTCTGTTCTCTTGATTATCTGACTTTCACTGATAGGTAAACGACAAAGAACTAATCAGTTCGTTTGGGCATGGCCATGCACTTCATCAGTATACTTAGTCAGTCAAGATGGGCCCAGAAATATCTCTCTTCTGAGAAGAGGTGCAAATCCCATCTTGCATATCTGCCTTTGACACCACGGCTTCCGCTGAATCTAGTTACACCCTTTATAGCCACCCTGTTACGGCGTAGCGGTTGAGTGCACTAAGAATTCATTAGTCCTCATGATATCAAATCAGATACCTCAGGTGATAGGGACAACCACTGTGAGATTTACTTATGACTGTTTCCAAGAAGTAATCTCAACCGCGGATCACGTCCGATATTTGCTACTCTATCAAATATCTGTGCAACTTTTAGTCTACAACACTTGTAGCTGTTACTCAGCAACTGATCATAACTACCTAAAAGTTCACAATGACTTTAACACCTTATCATGCTCCCACAATGATAAGTTGTCACGGACAGATTTTGAATGAAAAACGGAGACTGATTTCATTCCTGGATATATTAAAAACATGCAAAAAATGTGAAGGTGATAAAGAAATCAATTTTGTATAGTCCATATTACACGCTGTAATAATAACAAGATTGAATGTCTTTTCTTTAACAACTTTCATAATGTCTATTTAACGTTTGTTAGATACTGGTCTAAAATAAAGTATCACCCATCTTTAGTTTAAACCCTTTGATTAAAGTTTACCATTTTAATCAAAGTGATAACCAAAAATACAAGTCTGTTCATACGATCTACTTGTATCTGCTAATTATTGTTCTGCAAACACCTTATAAGAACAATAACTAGACTTTTATCATATTCCATGAACTTGGAGACCTGGACTAACTTCCAGTTCCTGAATATGTAAAACTGCAACTTTCCTTAGTTGCTGTGTAGATGAATGATTTCTACCTGAAATCCGATTCCATTTGCAATACTGGCAAATCTACTGGAATCCTATATTTTAACCCAACACTTTTAATTATTGATTTTTAAGTCAGTTACGACCTTTGTTTCATGGGTCTTAAAACTTTTATCCTTTTAACTAAAAGGGTAAATTATATCTTATGAATTCTTATCCTACCTGGATTTATGAATTCCGAGATATATCAATAATTATATCTTTTATTCTTTTATCTCAGACTAGATAGAGAATAAATTGGGCTCCCACTTACTTGCATAAAAACTAACTATTACTCAAAATTTACTATTGACTTAGTCAAAACTTTGATTAGTCAATCCTAATTTCAAGTAATGAACTTTGAGAATTTTCCTTTTTATGAAACTCAACTGGATTTGGTCAAATCCTAATTCCAAACCTTGGAATCCTTCTAGTTTCATAAATACTGTTATTAACGCCATCTGAGTTAATATCCTAAATTCTCCTTTTAAAAACATTTGAATAAAACTTGATCAATCTTGATTAGTTAGTTCTTGAGAATTTCTTTTATAAAGCTTAACTGGATTTGGTCAAATCCTAATTCCAGAACTTGGAATCTTTCTAGTTTTATAAATGCTGTTATTAACGCTATCTGAGTTAATATCTTAAATTCTCCCTTTTGATCACAAAACTATTATTCATAAATGTTTTATTTACAAAACACATTCCTATAGAATCTCGTGTGTTTTGATAGTTTTTATACAAATTAGTTCAATTTCATTAAAGTAATTATAACAGGCATCAACTAGGATCTTACAGATATAAGAATATCGGGCACAATCAGATATTTCTATGTCAAGACAATAACTTTTGAAAAATAAAACCATGAAATTATAAAATATAATTATCCAAAAATGTTTAAAACATAAACCCCCAAAAATAACTGTTTTAAAACTATAAATTCAAAAAAATGTCTTGATTTAAATCATCTCGTACTTAAGATCCTCGGCAACTCCTGGGCACTTCACTTCATTTCTGACCTCCTGCAATAATCATTTGCTCTAGGTATCAGTATACTTGTAAGCTAACAAGTAAGAAGTGACAAAATAAAGCAATCATAAATTTTCTGAGGTTTACATACCTGCTTCATGACGCTTAGGGCAGTTTTGCCTCCAATGACCGATCTCATTGCATATAAAGCAGCGATTCTCGGTCCTAGCTTTGTTTGGCTTAACCTTCTTGCCCTTGCCCTTGCCTTTGCCTTTCTTGGGTGCACTCTGGATGGCCTGGACTGGTCCCTTTTCTTTACTGGTGCTAGCTTGCCCATTCTTCTTTTTCACCCCTCCGTCTTTCACCATCAAGACATCCTTAGTCTTGTTCTTGTTCCCCATATTCAGTTCAGCTGTCTTTAGCATGGAGTGCAATTCTGCTATTGTTTTCTCCATGTTATTCATATTGTAATTGACTACGAAAGGCCTGTAGTCTTCTGACAGTGAATTGAGTATGGTGTCTGTTGCTAGCTGCAACGGAACGGGATGACCTAGCCTCTCCAGATGATCTAAGTGCCGTTTCATTTTCATGACATGGTCACTTACTGATGTCCCTCTTACCATCTTGCACTCATTGAATGCTTTGGTGGCATCGTAGCGTTCTGTACGAGCTTGAGTCTGAAACATGTCCCTCAGCTGGCGGATCATGTCGTAAGCATTTGTATTTATGAGCCCTGCTTGCAGATCTGGGCTCATAGTTGCTAACATTAGACAGGCGACATCAAGGAGATCATCCGAGTGCTTCTTGTGGGCATTTCTGGCAGCAGCCGGAGCGTTTGCCGGAGGTGCCTCCCCAAGTGGCTCTTCAAGCACATACCACTTTCTCTCATGTCTGAGCACAATCATCAGATTGCGCTCCCAGTCGAGAAAGTTAGGGCCGGTCATTTTATCCTTCTCTAGGATAGATCGGAGGGAAAGATTATCAGTGCTGGTAACAGTGCTTGCCATCTACACAAAATAAAACTTTTTGTCTTAGCAACTGTAAATAGACTAATTTCCAATAAAATATCAATAAACCCTTAAATGATCAATTTATTGGACTAGGATCCTTATTTCATACGTCCTGATGTGCGTAATGTTCTTGCTCCACCAGACCCGTATTTATTTCGGTAGGTAAGGACTTTTACCAATCATGTCTGGCTGACATGACTCCTAGATCTTTTCGGGACTTATAGCAACTACCTGTGCATGTTTTAGTCCCTCTAAGTGCTTTTTGGCCCGGTACCACCCGGTGAACATTATAGTACCAAAACAGATCTCACCATTTTGGGACCTGATCACTATACTCTGGCCGGTACCACCCGGAGATAATTCGCAGAGTTATGTAACCCCTTCAGCTTCAGTTTGAACACAGACGTTGAATGTGTGATCACTTACAACGCCTATGTACTTTACGCCGAAGGTGCCCCTAGATGGGTTGCACTACTGATCTATGATTTTCAGGGTTTTGAAAAACTTTTATTTCCAGGCTTTTGAAAAACTGATTGTTATAAAGGCTACTTATGTTTTAAACTAACTGTTTCAAACATACATGTAATTTTAAAACCAACTGTTCTAAAATTACTTGCTAATTAAAACTAACTGTTTTAACAGCACATCTAGTTGATTAAAACTAACTGTTTTTGTCAACTTGCCTTTTTATTAAAACAATCACCTATAGGTTTTTAAATCAAAAACTATTGTTTTGAAAAGTTTAACGAAAAACTAAAACCTATACTCCTTTTGTGATATAAACTAGTTTTAAAGTAACAACTCTATTTAAAACTATCAACATGCAAGATATCACAAATATTTAATCAATCATGCAATCAATCACATAGTAGCCTGTTATAGTTTTTGCCAACGTTTCCTATGGACCAATAATGACCTATTATACTAAAGGCTTCAAAACTCGCGTAGCTCCCACTGGCCTCGCCGTGTTTCGTTAGTACTCCGGTAGGATGAAGAATTTTAGTAGCTCCCACTAGCCTCGTCATCGAAAAGAGAAAATTTTCTATCCTAAGGTCATTATTACATAAGGGGTTGTAAATGGCACGCAGGCCTCCCCGTAAACATGTCAAGGGTCTAAGTTGGCAAATACTACAACATACACATATATGCATAATCATACTGAAAACCATATATAGAACTCAAGCAATCACGCAATTATATAAATAAACAATATTATAATTACGATAAATAAACCTGGATTCGTCAAAATTATCTTGTCTCAATTATTGTAAAACTTAGTTTTAAACTGATTCATAAAACAATAGTTTTATAAATCGAAATTAAAATTAGTTTTATAAATATATTCCTTTTATAAATAAAATTGATTTGTAAGAGGAAAAATCCTTTTATCCAAAGTTATATCAAAACGGGTTTTACCAAACAATTTTATAATACTGGCCTTAGTGTTTTAATTAAATAGTAAAAACATAAAATTAGGCCTACGGTGAAAATAATTTCTTATCAAACCCGAAAACAACTCAACTGGTTTGAATAAATTCAACAAAATTAATTTCTGGATAAGAAAGCTTAAAACCAAACGAACTCTATTGGGTCATCACTTGGTCCAAAGAACTGGGCCTTGGGCCTGGATAACGTAACTAGGCCCAAAAACAAAAAACTTAGGTTTGGTGCAATTCGACTATCGCACGGCCCCACCGTCTTGGCGATCCGGCTGTTGGTTGATTTTCCCGAACCGCCACCACGATGCTGTGGTGCGGTTCTGGCCACCATCGATCACCGCAAAAGGCTGTCACCACCACGCTGGTGGTGTTGCCGTGGCCTATCCACAATCCGGCTACGGCCGACCGAGGTGCGGGTCTTGATCGACTGCGGTACCGTCGATCACCACCACCACTAGGCGTGGCCGTGAGGCAGCCAGTGGTGGTTGGTCTGGCGGCGATTAACGCCACCGCCTTGGCTTGGCTTTAGGGCAGCCGGCGGTCGTTGGTTGTTTTCTCTCGTTACTAACAACGCTACGCACCACCACCACCAAAGTGTTTCTGGTGGTCGAGAACACCGCCGCCACCATCACGGTGGTTTTGGCCAGGTGTCTGCCGCCACCGCTAGCTGCGGTTTGGCCGGCGATTATGAGAACCGTTGTCGATGGTCAAGAACACCGCCATCCACCACCGCCAACGCGGTTTCTGGTGGTTGTGGTGTGGCCTCGCCGCCACCGCCTTATCGCAATGGTCGACTAAACATCCGTCGGCCACCAACCCCGCTTGTGATTGCGAACCCCAGACGCCGTCATCGCCTTTCAACGCCATCGGTCACCACCAATCTGGTGGTGATCCGTTCGGCAATCGGAATTAACGCCATCACCACCATCATGGTGGTTTTTGGCTTAGCGATGGTTCAATCAGCCGCCGTCTGCCACCACACGCCACCATACGATGCCACCATCGCCACTGGCCGGCGATTAACGGACCACCGCCGTCCACCGCTGCTATCGCAGCTTCTGGTGGTTGCGGTTTTGTCCTCTTACCACCGATCTGGTGGTGTTTCACCCACGGCCACCACCATTCCTACCAGGCAGGTGGTCTTGGCCGGTGTTTGGGTCGACAACCAACGCCGCCACCACCACGCTGGTGGTGCGGTGGTGGTGCAGCCATTACCAATCTGGTGATGGTTTTTCCGGTTTTTTTTTTGTATGAACAACAATTGAAACAATAAAATCCAAAATTTACACGTAGATCATAATAAAAATCAGATTTTTATAAAGATTGATATGCTAAAACAATTAAAATAAAAATCAGATTTTTAAACTTGTTAAATAACAATTTTAACGGATCTCACGAAAGCAGATAAAACTGATAAAACTAAAACGACTATTAACAATGGCTCTGATACCACTGTTGGGTTTTTGTGGATATCCTCAGCTCAAACTGACTTGAGGATTATCTCAGATCTATCAAAACCTCGCTGGTTTGATATACCTCATAGGTTAATCAAACTGATAAAACCTATGTGATCAAAATACGCTGTTTTGATCTTATTTGTGCGGAAGCGATAAAAGCTAAAAACCCATTAAGCCTAATGATCTTTTAATCGTTATAGTTTTAATCCTATTGGTTTGGTTTAGATCAATTTACCTGGTTGCTTGAGAATAGATCCACCAATGATCGACCAGCGAACGTCCCTCTAGTAGGACTGTATGAAACCCGAACACACAAAAACGAAATCCGACGAGGGGAGGGGAGGTCGGCGTCGGCTTTTGGGAGAGAGGGAGGAGGAAACTGATAACTGGTTTTCTTAATTGAAAAGCTTAGATTTTTCCTTAACCCATAACCCTTATTTATATGGAGGAAAAATACAGTTTGTAGGGAATCTAGTTTCCTTATTATAATTATCTCAAATCCTTTCCTTTTTAATTAGCTGGAAAAGAATTTGCATACGATAATTATGATTTATATATTTATCTAATATATAAAATCTTTATTAATTAACTATTATATATTTATTTATCTTAATAAATATATAATATCCTAATTAATTAATAATCCTCCAACTTCGGTAATTCTGACTGAAATTACCCAACTGATTTATAATACACTATTATAAATTCTAACTCTCCATTTCGGGGTTTCATCTAACTTGTTCGACTTATAGGTCCTCACAGGTGTGACCCTCAAGTGTCTTGTAACATTGGATGTGTAATCACTTGGTTTGTCAACTCTGCACATAATTCCTAACACAAAGAGCCCGACACCTCATCAACAAGCGTGCTCTTACCCTCTTGATCATGGCTCTCCCAAACGACATGTACGCGAGAGTTGACAGTCTGACCAACGCACGAGACGTTTGGTTAGAAATTGAGCAACAAATGCAAGGAGGTGATACTGCTCTGGAGAGTCAGAAGGAAAGTGCGCTCAATGCCTACGAAGGCTTCAAGGCTAGGGAAAACGAATCTCTCACGGAGTCTTATCAAAGACTGAATTCCTTCGTTAACGATCTGAGACGGCTCGGGGTTGAGAAAACGAAGTATGAAGTGAATGTTAAGTTCTTGAAGAATCTCACGCCGGAATGGCAAAATATGGCAATCAACATTCAGTTAAGCCGGAATCTGGGAATTATGGGTCTGCATGACTTATTCAGCATGATGGTTCAACACGAAGAATTCATCACCGGTGGACGAACCAAGAAAGCAGTCGATCCTCTAGCACTGTCGGCCGTGCCCTTCGGAGTACCAAGCTCAGCACCTATCCAACCAATGCCATACAACAATTTTTCTCCCCAGTATCAACAAGAGGAATACAATCAAGAGTTCAACTCGAACTATGGAACAAGCGTCCAACATCCCGATGAACCAGTGATTATTTCCATCTCAGATGAAGAACTCTTCCATGTGAATGAGTCCCTTGCCCTCATTTCACACAGTGTACAACGACTGAACGCAAACCATGGATACAACCGATCACGGGGATCAGGATTTCCGAGTGGAGGGAGAATGGGACAAGGAAGGGGAGGTCATTACCAGCTAGATAGAGCTCAGTATGGAAATTCAGGAAGAGGAAGTTATCAACAAGGGGGGATCCAGGCATACGATCAAGGAGGTTATCGCAACAACCAAGGGAGGTACAGGGAAGATCAAGACAGATACAGAGATCAGCCCAGAAGAGACAACACTTACCTAGACTATCAAGGAGGTCTAGGGAACCAAGGAGATTGGAGAGGTCAGGTTTCCGAAATCAACTACCAAAGAAGCTTGAGGCAATATACTCCTGAGTCTGGGTATATCGATCGTCAGGGATATGAGATCGGGTATGGAGGAAGACACGAGAGTGGAAGGCTAGATCAAGGACCAAGCTATGGGTATGAGCAGAATAGAGGTGATCGAAGGCAAGATGAGAGAATGGATCACGGGAAAAGCAACTACAACGGAGGTGATTCCAGGGGAAACAGTTCCAGGAAAGTTTAGAGGGAAGATCAACAGATTCAAACTGAACAAGGAATTCAACGGTCGAATCATCCCCAGGGTCCCATAACCCAGAACCCCGCTCCTCAACAAACCGCAAGTCCCACTACCACTTGCTACAAGTGTGGTAAGTTGGGACACTACGCTAGAGATTGCTTCGTCAAGTACAAGGATGCCGCGTACTTCGAAAGGAAGGCCTCATTGATGAGGAAGAAGGAAAAAGGGGTTGCTTTGCTGGTTGATGAAGAGAACTGGGTTTGTGAAGAGGAGAGCTCAGATGAGGATGATCATTTGGTGAAGGGTCTTTGCTTGATGGCTGACTTCGAGGGATCAGAAGCCGTTGGACCGAGCACTTATCAAGATATTGATCCGTCTGAGGTCAGACATGTGTGGTACTTCGACTCCGGCGCATATAGACACATGACTGGTCAGAGATCCTTCCTTTTCGACTACGTTGAAAGGTTTGAGGGATACGTTAAAACAGCCGACAAGACGCCTAAGCCAATGGTGGGTTATGGGAAAATTACGGATGGGAGATACATAATTAAAGATGTAAGGTATGTCGAGGGGTTAGGATACAACATGTTCAGCTCCAGTCAGTTCTGCGACAACGGATACTGGGTGAAGCAATATCAATATGGAAGCGACGTGAACGATGAAGAAAACAACGTCATCCTTAGTGCACGGAGGAATGGCAATCTTTACTCCACCGTCTTCCGTTCAATCCCTCAGACACACCCACAGTTTGAAGCAATTTCTGATCCGAGGAATGCAATCTGTTTGCTCACAAAGGCTTCAAAGGAGGACAGTTGGTTATGGCATCGAAGACTCTGCCATCAGAATTTCAAAGACATGAACAAGCTGGTTTCGAAAAATCTCGTCAAGGGACTACCGGAGACTCGCCTTTCCAAGGATACATTGTGTCCCACTTGCGAACAAGGAAAGATGACGAGAAGCTCTCATCCACCTAGGATGGACACGAATAGCAAAAGTCCCCTTGACATGATTCACATGGATCTTTGTGGACCCACTAGAACCGAGAGCCTAGCCCGAAAGAAATATATGTTAGTTCTCGTTGATGAGTTCTCTAGGTTCACTTGGCTTGAATTCCTACGAGCCAAGTCTGACGCTGCCGATCGAATCATTGCCTTCATCAAGCGGATTCAAGTTCTCTTGGGTCGCCGAGTGAAGAAGTTGAGAAGTGACAACGGGACCGAGTTTCGCAATGCAAAGCTGCAATCCTTTCTCGAAGACGTTGGAATCTCTCACAACTTCTCAGCCGTGCGCACTCCCCAACAAAATGGGGTAGTGGAAAGGAAGAACCGGACGTTGGTCGAAGTAGCAAGATCCATGATGGCACATTCTGGTGTCCCTCAATCATTTTGGGCTGAAGCAGTATCAACAGCATGCTACACGCAGAATCGGACCTTGATCGTTAAGCGGACCGGTAAAACCGCCTACGAGATGGTCGAACAGCGTAAGCCTAACATCGATTACTTTAGAGTTTTTGGATGTAAATGCTATGTTTTAAATGACCGGGATGATTTGGGAAAGTTTGAACCCAAGTCTGATGAGTCTATCTTCATCGGATACTCACATAACTCAAAGGCTTATAGGGTTTTCAACAAACGGACCCGAACCATCCTGGAAAGCTCAAATGTTGATTTTTCCGAAACCGAAACTTATTCTGTTGCAAGTCCAAGTAATGTAAATGCCTCTTTTCCTGAACTGTTCACCGCACCACCGAGCACAGATTCTTCCACTAACTTTTCTGCTTTAGACTTCTTAGACCTCGCAGATTATGATCTACCCACACTCACGGGTCCGATTATAGTTCCTGCTCATGCTGGTTCAACCTCTACTTCAGTGACATCCGATGCTTTCGTCACTGAGCCATCTTCAAGCACATCTACCAACTCAGTGACACCGGAATCAGCAGTCTCCCCCCCAGAAACCTCATCTGCTGCCTCACCGGAACCCGTCCGAGAACAGACTCCACACCCTGTTCTTGCACCTATCCCGGAAGAAGCTCCACTACCTTCACCCAGTTCAGCTCAAAGGACTTATGCTCAGGTAGTGCGTGAGCCCCGGTCAGAGGCAGCACCGCAGATTAATCTGGAAGCCGGGTCATCAAGTAGAAACCAGCGAGAGGTCTTTGCCGTGCAAGATGAGAACGACGCCACCAACAACCAACAAGCTTATGTCACTCATCCACACACTCGAAAGTGGACAAGAGATCATCCCCCCTCCCAGATCATCGGGAGTCCCTCACAACCTGTCACTACACGGTCTACAAAGAATGTCGAAAACCTGATTCTATTCGGAGGCTTCCTTAGTGAATTCGAACCTTCGGATGTTTCCCAAGCTCTCACCGATCCTGATTGGGTTTTAGCGATGCAAGAAGAGCTTGCGGAATTCGAGAGAAACAAAGTTTGGCGTTTGGTAACCAGACCGTGGGGAAAGTCCATAATCGGCCTGAAGTGGATCTTCCAGAACAAGAAGGACGAGAATGATCTCATCATCCGGAACAAGGCTCGATTGGTCGCCAAGGATTATCGCCAGCAAGAGGGTATCGACTACGATGAGACGTTTGCGCCCGTAGCTCGGATCGAGGCAATTCGGATCTTCCTTGCGTATGCCGCACACAAGAACATGACGGTGTATCAAATGGACGTCAAGTGTGCCTTCCTGAACGGAGTTCTTCAAGAAGAGGTGTACGTCGAACAACCGGAAGGATTCGTCGATCCCAGATTTCCAGAACACGTGTACGTGTTGGACAAGGCGCTTTACGGTCTCAAGCAAGCTCCTAGGGCATGGTACGAAACACTCACTGATTACTTGTTAGGAGTTGGCTACAAGAAAGGTACAATCGATCCCACTTTGTTTCTTAAGAGATCAGGTAAAGATTTAATTATAGTTCAGATATACGTGGATGATATTATCTTTGCATCTATGAAGCCTGAGATGTGCCAAGAGTTTGAGAACACCATGAAATCCCAATTTAAAATGAGCATGATGGGCGAGTTGACGTTCTTTTTAGGACTTCAAGTTCGACAACGCCCTGATGGCATTTTTATAAATCAAGCCAAATATGTTCAAGATCTTTTAAAACGATTTGATTTCGGTGGTTCAAACTCTGCGGCAACACCAATGCCCAGAAATTTTCAACTAAATGCAGATACTTCTGGTAAACCGGTTGACCAGAAGACTTATCGGGCAATCATTGGTTCTCTCTTGTATCTCACGGCTAGTAGACCAGACATTGTCTTCTCCACGGGTGTCTGCGCTCGTTTTCAGTGTGATCCACGTGATTCACACCTGTCTGCAGTCAAAAGAATCCTTAGGTATCTGAAGGGCACACCGGATTTTGGCCTTTGGTACCCAAAGGATTCTGGTTTTGAACTAATTGCATATACAGACTCAGACCATGCAGGTTGTAAGCTCAACAGGAAAAGCACATCTGGTGCTTGCCAGTTTCTCGGAGACAAGCTGGTGAGTTGGTCATCCCGGAAGCAGAATTGCGTATCCTTATCCACCGCGGAGGCAGAGTATGTTGCCGCCGCCTGCTGCTGCTCGCAAGTTCTGTGGATGAAAACCCAACTTGCCGACTTCGGATACACCATGCAACGGATTCCCATCTATTGCGACTCCAAGAGTGCGATTCAGATCACGGCAAATCCGGTTCAACATTCTCGGACAAAGCATATCGATATCCGATATCATTTCATCAAAGACCATGTCGAGAAAGGTAATGTTGAACTTTACTTTGTTGAGAGTGACTATCAGCTTGCTGATTTGTTCACGAAGCCGTTTGACGAGAAACATCACTTCTTTCTCCTAAGTAAGTTAGGAATGCTAGACCTCCATGCCTGAGGTCTAGGGGGAGTCGGGAGTTCATTTTATGCATGCATGTGTGTAGGGGGAGCCCTTGAGAGATTGCATGAATTGAGGGGGAGTACTAAGTCTTGATTTGATGATTGTTGTGTCTGCTAACGTTCTCGGATCCACAACACCTTGGATACCATTTTATACTTTCTTTTGTAGGTGTGAATCCTCACGACGACTTCTGGTTACTTCAGATCAGAACTTGCACCAACCCTAGTTGAGACGTTAGGACTAAATTGTCCTAATTAGAAAGTTTTATTAAGGAAGCTTTGAGAGGGATTAATTAGTTGTTAATTAGCTAGTTAATTAGTAATGGGCTTGGGCTTGGGCTTTTATGTAATGGACCTATATATATGGTCTAGGGTTTGGAAAGGAATGGTGTGAAAAAATCATATTCTCATGAGAGTCGATTAGTGAAGTTTGTGTGTGTGTTCTTGTGTTCTTTGAAAGCTTTCAATAATAAAACAAGAACATTTCTTTTCTTCACTTGATTTCTTCTCTTTTCATCTCGTTGTTTGATTGTTTGGACCTATCAAATGGTATCAGAGCCAAACAAATCATTAGATTTGTTTGTTCCTATTGAATCAAACAACTAGAGATGATTTTATTGGGTTTTGAAACTTTTTTTTGAAAAGTTTCATTTTTGAGTTTTTGGGGTTTTTGGGGTTTAGATCTTGATGAAGGTGATAAAAATGGGTGTTTGGGTTGTGTTTTGAAGCATCTTTGAGCTTGAAATGATCTATTTTTCAAGTTGCTTCATTTTTTGGATCTGGAATGAAGTTTTGGGCTAAATATTCATGTTTTTCGAGTTGGAAAACTTGAATATTCAAGTTTTCCGAGTTGGAAAACTCATATTTTCCGAATCCAAAAAAAAAAAAAAAAAAAAAAAATTCCGAATCGGTGAATAGTGCTTTTCCGAATCGGAAAACACCGTTTTCCGAATCGGAATAGTAAAAAAAAAAAAAAAATTGAATAGTGTTTTTTCCGAATGAATAGTGTTTTTCCGAATCGGAATAGTGTTTTCCGATCCGGATGAATAGTAAAAAAAAAAAAAAAAAAAATTTGAGTGCCTTTTTGTTCTCATTTTCCGACTCGGAAAATACGAAATACCCTTTCGGGTTTTCGAGGTTTTCCGACTCGCTCTTGAGACGAGGGTATGCTCAAATTTTGTTTAAGTCTTGAACTACCTTGCTGTTCTTATTTTCCGACTCGGGAATCATGAAATACCCTTTCGGGTTTTCGAGGTTTCTCGACTCGCTTTTGAGTCAAGGTTATGTTCAATTTTTTTGTTAAACTTTCCCAACTCCATTTCCGACTCGGGAGACTGCATTTCCCGACTCGAGTATCATCTTCAGATAAGCCTTCAAGATCATATTCCGCTGTGATCTAGACCCACCCAAATTCAAATACTTTTGTGTTTCAAAACCCCTGCGCTTAAATAGCAACCTTCCTTTCCCAATTGATGCGCAAAGATCACACCAGCCCCGTTTTTAGCCCATATTCAGTTTTCAACCTTGAAAATTGAATTTCTCTCATTTCCCCGACTGCTCCAGATTCTTTGAAGACATGTCAGATTTTGTAACGATTTCAAAACGATGGTGATCGGATTCTGCATTTGGTTAGATTACTCAGAAGCCTGACTCTCTGCAACCATTATTCTAGAGTTTTTCCTCGATGGAATTATTCCTCCTGTGCGGTGGAGTTGAGTTTTTCCTTGGATGCCAGCTTCGGTGAATGGTACTATTGTTACGCGCTCAATTCCTAACCATTTTACCGTTGTGGAGGTTCATTTGCGATCTAGAATTTTGAGTGACGGTCGTCATCCATCTGACTAAGAAGACTAGATCTGGATCTGATTGCGTGACATTTTGGAAGATTTCAGGAAATCGACTATTTTCTGAGTAGTAGAGAGATCAAAGCAGAGCGTCTCGTTCAGTATCTACTCCCAGTTTCTCATTCCATACGGTGGTTCGGTGATCCAAGCTTCGCTGTTTACCTTGTTGTGAACTTATCAGATTTGGAGCTCTTATTCAACATGCGACCAGAGACAGATCCTTTATTTTTCTTGCTGATCTGCACGGTAACTCACACATGCATCTATCCCTTTGTTTTTCTTGGTGGGAGATCAACATAGTTGGATGAATCAACATGCTTTGGCTCAAGCTGTTGCATTCTGCGGTTATCAGACGTGTCGAGTTATTTACAGGTTGAGCTGTAGCTTGTGCAATCAGTCGCGGTTATTGGAAATCGGATCTGGTCTTTCAGTTGAAACTGGAGATGAAGAGCTACAATCGAGGGGGGGCGTGTAGATCAAGATGTAGCCGAACGCCACTAAGGTTTTCTCATGAAAGCTAGGGGGAGAAGATCAGAGATGCTTCCTTTATAAAACTTTAGGGGGAGATTGTTAGGACTAAATTGTCCTAATTAGAAAGTTTTATTAAGGAAGCTTTGAGAGGGATTAATTAGTTGTTAATTAGCTAGTTAATTAGTAATGGACTTGGGCTTGGGCTTTTATGTAATGGACCTATATATATGGTCTAGGGTTTGGAAAGGAATGGTGTGAAAAAATCATATTCTCATGAGAGTCGATTAGTGAAGTTTGTGTGTGTTCTTGTGTTCTTTGAAAGCTTTCATTAATAAAACAAGAACATTTCTTTTCTTCACTTGATTTCTTCTCTTTTCATCTCGTTGTTTGATTGTTTGGACCTATCAGACGTCCAGGTAAGTCTCCTTTCTTTGAGGATCGGTGCTGAACTTGTAAATTTTTGTGAACATGAAAGTTCAGGGGGCGGTAGAGTACATGTCTTGAACTTACAAGTTCGGGGACTGACTTTGCCACTTTCTGATTCTTAAAGTTCAGGGACTCATTTTGCACTTTTGTGAAACTTGTAGTCCAGGGTCTGTTTTGAAACTTTCTAAAACTACAAGTTCAGGGACTTGTTTGTAAGTTTCTTGAAACTTCAAGTCCAGGGGTGGTTTTTGCCAATAGGTGAGTTGGGTTAAGAGAGCCATAAGGAGAGCCAAACACAGTGTTTTTGACCCAAACACAGTGTAATTAGGTAAAAATTATATATACCGGTTTTCAAGATTAACTTTTCACAACTTTCAAAATTTTCACTTTTCTCTCTGAACTCTCACCCGATAACCGCTCTCGCGCTCGATTCGATTTCGCTCGTTTTTGCTCCAATCTTCGATCCGATTACGTTTTCAGATTCCTGGTAAGTTAACGATCAATCCTTATATAGTTATAACGTTTAATCTTATCGTTTTAAGGTCTGGATCGAAGCCTAAACTTTTCAAAACTTACCCGAAACCCAAACTTCTTGGAATGGGATTTCGGGGCGTTAAATCGATCCCATTATGCTTCTAAACTTGTTTTTAACTGTTCTAGATCAATTGTTGATAGTTTAGAGTGTTAAATCGACGTTTTTGGACCGTTTTTGAACTTGGAAAACCGAACCGTCGTCGTTTTCCGAATCGGAAAACATGAACATTCATGTTTTCCGAATCGGAAAACATGAATGTTCATGTTTTCCGAATTCAAATACGATGAATACTCATAGTGTTTTCCGATTCGGAAAACCAGATAAATCCGATTCGGATTATCAGGTTGTCCGAATCCAACTTGTGTCTCATTTTTCAAGCTTATCTTTTCCGATTCGGAAAACATGGAATTACCCTTATGGGTTTCCGAGGTTTTCCGAATCACGTGTGAGGCCAAGTTATATCAAAATGTTTCTAAGTTACACACTTTTCCGAATCGGAAAACTATGTTTTCCGAATCGGAAAACCATCCTGTTATTCATGCCTTATTTTTCTAAGTATTGGAGTTCTCCGATTCGGAAAATCATCTTTTCCGAATCGGAAAACTTGTCTTTCATATGGCTAAAATTTTCTAAGTGTTGGATGTTCTCCGATTCGGAAAACCACCTTTTCCGAATCGGAAAACCCCCCTCGTGTGTTTGCTCGTTTTTCGACTCGGAAAATACGAAATACTCATTTTTGGGTTTTCGAGGTTTTCCGACTCGCGCCTAGTCGAGGGTATAGTCTTTTTCACGCTACATTTTTCATAACACTTAACTTGTTTTTCTGTGACTTGACAGAAATGGCTCGTCAATCGAACGCTCCTGCTCCTCCTTCCCCGGTCAACAACGCTGCTGACCGAGCCCTCATAGCCCCGACTGACATCCGTCCAATCCACCAGAACAATGAGTATGTCGACCTGGCAAACTTCACTGTTCAGGACGAGGTGGTTCTGGAGATACTTCGGGCGCATCCACTGGCGTATGCGATGCAGGCCACTGCTGACATTCCCCTTATCTACCTTCAGCAATTTTGGAGTACCTCTCGTGTGGAGAACCGAGATGGCGTGGAGACCATCGTGGGTCGAGTTGACCACACCGAGCTCACCATCACTGTGGAGGACCTGAGGCGAATCCTCCATCTGCCTGCCGCTACTCCCGAGGCCCCGTTCGAGCCACTGGTCACCGGCCCCGAGCTCTTCAGCGAGGTACTCGCACTTGGGGTCCACTTCACAGCGAACAACCGACCGAACGGGATCTCACAAGTCACTCAGGGGATGCTGCCTCCGATTTGGTTCTCCTTCTTCAACATCCTCAACCGAACTTTGTCATCGAAGACCCACGGAGTGGACCGTGCTTCCACCCAGTTCTGGCATGTCATTCATGCGGTCGCCTACGGGAGGCGTATCGACTTCGCCCAACAGCTTTGGGCAGACATGGTCACCGATGTCAGACAAGGGCCCGCAAGAACTCGTCACACATCCATTCCTTGGATGCGGTTCTTCAGCTTGATCATCCGTGATCACATGGATCACCATCCGACCGTCAGACGCAGATCCGGTCACCAGCGCTTCGACAGCCAGTAGATCGGCAGGATGAACCGACGAACTCTGCGATCAGGTCAGGTAGAAATGCCTATCCCTGATAATGTGCTAGGTATGGCAGACCATAGGGCGGAGAGTGTTAGATTGTACCGAGCGTCCTTAGGATTAGAAGACGCGTCCATGGACTCCTCAGAACTGAGGAGCCCTACCCCGGACGCGCGACTCGTCTTTCCTAGGAGCCGTGCCTCTGGCACGGCAGGCCAGAGCTCCAGTGGGGGAGCTCAAGGCTCGGGAGTGATGAGTGTGGCCGTTAGGGGTGAAGTGGGTAGAGTCGTTGGTACGTCCGCCACACCGCACATGTCTCGAGCAGAAGCCTACCAGATGATGGTCCGAAACCGCACCCGTAGAGCTCGAACGCAGACTTACGTCGAGGAGACATCTCACGTTGACATCGAGCGTGACATCATGCGTGGCTACCGGGTGAAGCAGTACACCGGGATTCTCCAGCAGTCCCCGGTACACTCATCATCGGAAGAGCGCCGATCGCCGTCACCGCCGCAACAACCAGAACAGACTGGTGAGGAAGTGGAAGCTTCCCCACAAGAACAGGCACACTTACCTTCACCACCACACGCAGCGGCCGGTGCTACTCAAGGAGGTGAACCCTCCGGCGATCCCTCCGGCGATGACTCCGACGGTCACGGATCCTCCGAGCATACTCCCTCGGACCGTCGTGAGCCCGATGACGAGGCCACAGATGCAGAGATGGTGGATTACGGATCAGACTCAGAGTTCCAAGAATCAGAACCGAAGGGCGGGAAGGCCCAGGTGATAGATGTGGATGAAGCCACCTCTTCCTTCAACGACGACAGGATTTCCGGAGATCCCGTTCTTGCCGAGGATCTTGCTTCAGATGACCGGACCGTCGGTCGTGAGGAAGAAGGTGAGGCCGAGGTTGCTACCGGCTGGGGAAGAGAAGACAGCGAGGAAGAAGAGGGAGAGAGGAGAGAAAAAGAGACCGATGACGTAGAGGTCCAATTAGGCGAGCCTTGGGCTCAGATTCAGGAGGTGGGCGAAGAAGAAGAGCCACTTAGGTTAGAACCGGAAGTTCCCCTACCCCTGAGTCAAACCAATAGAGAGGCAACCCTCATTGAGACCGGGCACCCTACGGTGTCTGGTCAAGACGCTAGCAGCCAACTAGCGCACTTGCACACCCCATCCAGCCACTCGACCATCTCTCAACAGATGGTCGTTTCAGTCAGTCACGGGGACGTAGCACAATTTCCACCGGCCACTCAATCGGAGTCTGCCGGTGTTGAGATAAGAGAGGATCTGCCCCACCTCTCGACTTCACTTGCTGCACATAGAGTCGTAGAGCCACTTCCCGGGACGTTTACGATCCCTTCTAACATTAGGCCACAATCTATTGTACCACAAGCGGAGATCCCACGGGACTCCGCCGGAACGGGGAGAGTTGGTGCGTCAGGTGACGCCCTTCGAGGATCCGCCGGAAGCCCTGACACCGTCAACATAATACCAGCGGTGACGTCAGGCCGAGAGAGCACCTCAGTAGGACTCTACTCGACAACTGGAGCCCAAGTGGCACCGGGCTTAGCACTACCAGGACCGGGTCCGACAGACTCGAGCGAAGTCTCTAAAGACGCTCACGCAACACCGGGGCTTCTAGGCCTGACGGATTCGGGTGGAATCCCTAAAACCACCCCAGTACCAACGGGACTTTCAGGTCCGACGGATTCGGACGACATCCTTAAAGTCGTCCACTCACGACTACTGGCGATGGAGGAAGCCAACAGGGCTAGAGATGCTAGGGTCGAGGCACTGGAGAAAGCCTTGGCCGAGACGGAGCGAAAGAGATTGGTGGATCTTGAGGCATCCCGGAAGCTTCAAGATGACAGGGATGCAGAGCTTTACGAGCTCAAACGGCGAATAAAGGGCAAACACTCCGAGGCAGCCCCGTCAACCGAAGCACCGATCCCTCGTCAACCTGAAGACGTTCTTAGACTTGCCCCTCCGACTTCGGGCGAACTACCTCCGATTCCGGGTTATGTCACTGAGGCGGAACACGCCTACGTCATCTCATCATACACCACTCAGAACGACAGCCTCTCCGCCAAGCTTCGCGATCGGGAAGCCCAGATAGAGCTCCTTCAGCAGCGCATCAGGGAACTGGAGGCCATGTGTCGGTCTCAGGCTCAGCCTTCCAAACGGAGGCATGACGAACCTGATGACTCGGCACCAGGTCCTCATGAGGGGGAGATGCAGGCTTCATCCAAAAGGCCTCGCACCGACCTCCATTCTGCCTCCGGTTCCGGTTCTTCATCAGCTCCAGCATCTACGGCCGCCCCCTCTAGTGCTCCATCAGATTCTGCTGCCGCCGACGCTCCCTATGTCGATTCAGACACAGAGGAGATTCCTAACATGGGGAGTTGGCACTATGAGCCGATCCCAGCAGGGGAGACAGTTCAGTTTCCTCAGATGACCGACACTGCACAGATTGACGTCGTTCCCCCGGAAGCAGCACCGACAGATCTTTCAGACGTCCAGATTCCGGAAGAAGCCCGGAAAATCCTTCGGTCGCTTGCTCAGAGCCTTAGGATCTTTCAGAAGGGGGACGACATCGTCTGGGATTCAGACTACAACAGCTTTCTATCTGCATTTGAGTTTCCCACTCCAGAAGCTCCTCGGACCATCCACTCGACAGATCCAGATTCCTCCGCTCCAACAGTCATCCAGCTCAACTGGAATCATTCCCTCATCTTCCGACCGTTCCTTGAGGAGACTTTCACCCGTATCTTCCAGCAGGAAAGGCTGCATATATGGTCTCGAAAGGTTTACTTCGGGATCTCGCACATCAAGACGAAGAGAAGAAGGACTGCTTACATGCACCAGAGGATGTGCAACTGCGCCACCCACGGACGCCAAAGAATCCGACGTCGTTTCATCAAGGTAACTGCTATGCGTCCTTACAGACATGGTCATCAGATATTCCTTGAGTACGACGTCCGTATGTACGGGACCGGTGTTTCACGAGGTGAGTTGCAGGACTGGTCATTCACAGAAGCAGATCTGGATCAGGTGCATCTAGAAGATCTCCTCACGCTCATCAAGTACCTCCAGGGTCCAATTCTCCGACCCGAACACTACAGAGACGGCATCGAGATACTGAAGAAGTACGTTCGCCACGCGATCACTCTTGCGTGGGTGACGGACTACCAGCTTGCGATCGAGAGCCGCCAGCCGAAAGTCAACCTGCTCAGACCGAACCTGCTCGTACCTGGTATTGATGCCTACCTTCCCTATATGCCAACCAGGATACCGGAGCACGGGGTTCTCTATGTGACGAGGAAGAAGAGGGAACGCAGATTTATGAGGTTTGGCGAGCTTGCCAAGTTCTGCGACGGGACCCTTCTCTATGTCTACAATGGGATGCAGAGTAGACTCTTGGCTGATCAGATACCGGGCCGGAAGATCATAGACGGGAAGGGAAAGATACTGGAGGGCATGAACCTGATCGAGAGAAAGCTCAAGGAAAGGTTGATGTACAGACGCATTGAAGCGGCGATGCAGATGAGAGCGAGGATCATCGGAGAATGGGAGGAGTTCTTGCAGATGTCAAAGTGGGAGCCGGCGCTGGAGCTTCCACCACCTTTCTGACTTCTTCACAAAGGGGGAGATTGTTGGACCTCTTTGTTGTGAAGAGTCAGAAAACGGTATCTTTATCAGCTTTCCTAGTTTAATTCAGTTTGTTTGAACAATTACTTAGTTTGTATGCCCTTGTTTGAAGTTTGAAACTTCGAGGGCCTTTATTGACAATCTTGTATTCTTCCTCTTACCTATAAAAGGTAAGAGATGATTAGGGTTTTGTTGTTAAATCATATTACCACTTTTAAAAAACCTCCATTAATGAACTTATCAAGCTTTAGTGTTCTTCAATATATATGATTTCAATCCATTTCACTCACTCTTATTGATTTTTGGGACAACAGAGCCGATCCCGGCAGGTGAGGTAGTTCAATTTCCTCATCTAACCGACACAGCAGAGATTGACGTCGTTCCCCCGGAAGCTGCACCGACAGATCTATCAGATGTCCAGATTTCGGAGGAAGCCCGGAAAATTCTTCGATCGCTTGCTCAGAGCCTCAGGATCTTTCAGAAGGGGGACGACATTGTCCGGGATTCAGACTACAACAACTTCCTTTCAGCGTTCGAGTTTCCCACTCCAGAAGCTCCTCGGACGATCTCCACGACGACTCCAGATTCCTCCGCTCCAACAGTCATCAAGTTAAACTGGAACCACTCGGTCATCTTCAGGCCGTTCCTTGAGGAGTCTTTCACCCGCATCTTCCAGCAGGAGAAACTACACGTATGGTCCCGAAAGGTCTACTTCGGGATCTCACACATCAAGACGAAGAGGAGAAGAACTGCTTATGTGCACCAGAGGATGTGCAACTGGGCCACCCACGGACGCCAAAGAATCCGACGTCGTTTCATCAAGGTAACTGCGATGCGCCCTTACAAACATGGACATCAGTTATTCCTTGAGTTCGATGTTCGCATGTACGGGACTGGCATTCCTCGAGGAGAGTTGCAGAACTGGTCATTCACTGAGGCAGATCTGGATCGGGTGCACTTAGAAGACCTCCTAACGCTCATCAAGTACCTTCAGGGCCCAATTCTCCGACCCGAACACTACCGAGACGGCACCGAGATTATGAAGAAGTACATTCGTCATGCGATCACTCTTGCACGTGTGACGGACTACCAATTAGCGATCGAGAGCTGTCAGCCGAAGGTCAACTTGCTCAGACCAAACCTGTTCGTGCCTGGTATTGATGCTTATCTTCCTTATATGCCAACCAAGATACCGGAGCATGGGGTTCTCTATGTGACAAGGAAGAAGAAGGAATGCAGGTTTATGCGTTTTGGCGAGCTTGCAAAGTTCTGCGACGGGACCCTTCTCTATGTCTACAATGGGATGCAAAGTAGACTTCTGGCTGAGCAGATACCCGGGTGGAAGATCATAGACGGGAAGGGAAAGATACTGGAGGGCATGAACTTGATCGAGAGAAAGCTCAAAGAGAGGCTGATGTACAGACGTGTAGAAGCGGCGATGCAGATGAGAGCGAGGATCATTGGAGACTGGGATGAATTCTTACAGATGTCGAAGTGGGAGCCGGCGCTGGAGCTTCCACCACCTTTCTGACTTATTCACAAAGGGGGAGATTGTTGGACCTCTTTGTTGTGAAGAGTCAGAAAACCTATCTTTACCGCTTTCATTTAGTTAAACAGTTAGTTTATTTTGAACATGTTTTCGTGTGTAATGCCCTTGTTTAGAGGTTTGGAACCTCGGGGGCCTTGTTTGACAATCTTTCATTTTGCCTCTTACCTATATAAGGTAAGAGATGGATTAGGGTTTATGTGGTGAATACATTAATCATTTGGGAAATTACCTTTTATTGCAATATTATCTTTTCCACCATTGATGCTTATACTCAAGCTTTGTGTTCATCAATATTCATAGATTTCTATTCCATTTCTCCTCATTTCTTGATTATTGGGACAACAGGACGTCTTTTGGTTGTGAAACTTTAACTTTTATTTTGTGGCATGATGCCGTTATTTTGGTAAACACTGTGATGTGAACATCTTTTGGTTTCTTTTGGATGATTGTATGGATGCTATGACTTTATGCTTTGGATGAATTTCATGTTTAAATTATGTTTGCATATTATGCTTATAATTTGGATGTTTGATTATTATGCAATTAATGTTCTCGTTGAATTGTATGATAATTTGTTAACTTGTGAAAAATACTATGGTTAGAATAAGTAGTGTAGTTCTTAAGTTACAAAAACTTAGACTTTAGTAGCTCGTCACTAAATGACTTTGTTATGGTTATGTCTTAGAAACATGCCTCCAAGAAGGGAAGATCCAGAACTTGCAAGGCTCGTTTCGGAGCAAGTATTAGCCTCTCTTCCTAACATAGTTAGTCAAGTGGCGGCCGGACTCAATGTTAATCAAAACCACAACCAAGGGCATAGAGAAAGGGAGTGTACATACAAATCCTTCCGAAGCTGCAATCCTAAGGAATTCCACAGGACTGAAGGAGCAGTTGGACTACTAACCTGGATAGAAGGCATGGAATCCGTCCTCCACATCAGCAAATGTACGGAGGGGAACAAGGTAGAATACGCTGCCTGCTTGTTACAAGGACGAGCTCTAACATGGTGGAACACTCAAGTTCAAACCCGCGGACGTGATGCAACCAGTCAAATATCTTGGGAAGATTTCAAGAAGATGCTTAAGGAAGAATTTTGTCCGAGAAGCGAAATACAGAAGTTGGAAGCTGAGTTATGGCACCATGAGATGAAAGGAAGCGACGTCACCACCTACACTACCCGGTTCCACGAGTTGGCCAAGCTGGTACCGCACCTTGTGACACCAGAGCAGAATAGAGTAGATCGTTATGTCTGGGGATTATCTCCAGTAATCCGGGGAATGTAACCGCAGCAGACCCAAATACTCTGCAAGAAGCAGTCAACCTAGCAAACCGACTCACCAACAATGCAGTCCGATCAGGGACGTTTCCAAGTGACAGTGCTAAAGGAAAGAGGAAGATGGAAGAGCCTGCGAGAGGTAAGTTTGGATAGAGGTTTAATAAGGATCGAAAGGTAGTAAAGAACTTTGGAATTCAGGCGCCGGCCCCAGAAAAAGGGAAAGGGCCACAACGTGTGTGTGATAGGTGTCATCGACAACACTTAGGGAAGTGCATTATTTGTCAAAAGTGCAACCGAGCAGGGCATCTTGCGCAAGATTGTAGATCTGGAGAAAGTCGAACCTGTTATGAGTGTGGAAGCCCCGATCACTATCGAAACGTGTGTCCCAAGCGAAACCAGGGTCTCATGCAAACCCAACTCCACCAGCAAACCAAGGAAATCGTGGAGGTTTGGCTCGAGGAAGAGCATTTGTGATTGGAGCGGAAAAAGCAAAGCAGAATCCTGATGTGGTCACAGGTACGTTCCTTCTAAACAACTATCCTGCATCTGTGCTTTTTGATTCTGAAGCAGATAGAAGTTATGTGTCGTTAGAATTCCGTCCTAAGATAAATAAGAGATCGCATAATTTGAAAGAGGAGCATATAATTGAGTATTCTAACGGAGAGTTGGTTAAGGCTAATAAAGTAGTCAAGAAATGCACTCTAAGCTTAGCAGGAAAGGATTTTAGTATAGATTTAATTCCGATCAAAATAGGGAGTTTTGATATAATCATTGGCATGGATTGGATGTCTAACCACCGAGCGACGATATGTTGTGCCGAGAAGATTGTCATGGTAGCACTACCTGGAGGAGGTGTACTTGAAGTACACGGAGAGAAGCCAAAAAGAGATATCAAGATAGTGTCCTACATGAAAATGCGGAGCCACTTACGAAAGGAATGCGTGGCATTCATGGCGCACGTTGTTGATAAGGAAGCAAAAAAAAAGTGTATCCAAGATATTCCAGTTGTACGAGAATTTCCTGAAGTATTCCCGGAGGAATTACCTGGATTACCCCCGCATAGGCAGGTAGAGTTCCATATCGATCTAGTTCCAGGAGCGGCCCCTGTAGCAAAGTCACCGTATCGTCTGGCGCCATCAGAAATGCAAGAACTGTCGAATCAGCTTCAAGAGGTGTTGGATAAGGGATTCATACGACCCAGCTCTTCACCCTGGGGAGCCCCGGTCTTGTTCGTAAAAAAGAAGGACGGATCCTTTAGGATGTGTAAAGATTATAGGGAGCTGAACAAGATCACGATCAAGAATCGTTATCCTCTTCCTCGCAGAGATGACCTGTTCGACCAGTTGCAAGGAGCTACTTACTTTTCCAAGATCGACCTTCGATCCGGATACCATCAGATGAGAGTGCGAGAAGAAGATATTGCCAAGACAGCGTTCAGAACTCGGTATGGTCATTACGAGTTTTTGGTCATGCCATTTGGTTTAACGAACGCTCCAGCAGTATTCATGGATCTGATGAACAGGGTATGTCGACCATACCTGGATAAATTTGTGATTGTTTTCATAGACGACATCCTGATTTACTCTCAAAGCAAGAAGGACCATGAGCAACACTTGAGAGTGATTTTGGAGTTACTCAAAACTGAAAAACTTTATGCCAAATTCTCAAAGTGTGAATTTTGGATTCGGGAAGTACACTTTCTGGGTCATGTGGTGAACAAAGAAGGAATCCATGTTGATGCGGTAATTATCATACATAAAAAGCGTAACAAGTTTTAACCTCTAATGTCTAGCCACTGTCTTACCACATATACAGGCAAGCGTACCTGATCGTGAGTAATATAGTGTAGGAAAGTCCAGGTATCGTATCTACCACTGGGAACGGTCAAGTTATCGTAGACTAAAGTCTAGGTCAGTTTAATTAACCTAAAGCTTTTGGGGGGTTTTTATGAAAAAGGTTTTAATATTAAAAAGACAACTAATTTAATTATTAACTAAGAAAACGATTAAAGAGATTGAATTAAACCTATATGAAGAGAAACAACAGCACTTATCATGGTATAGTGAATCCCCAAGTGGATGATCTAAATAGGCTAAAGGTTTGGTTGTTTTGATTATTGTAGGAATTTAAGTCTGGGACACCCTAACATGTAGTAATTATGGTTTTTAACTAGGTTTTGGTCCTCCTAGTCCAATACTTAGGTCGTTTGTCAGGCAACCTCGCACCGGAAATCCAATCCTAATTCTATTGTATGGTTTTCTATCTCCAGGTCACTCTTGGTCCAAGTAACCACTTAACACAACTCTCTCGGTCAAGGGTAGGTTAAGGTAGGTGATTATCCTATCGGAGTCTATCTACTTTAGTCAAACAGACACACCCAACCAAAGGAGTTCAAATAACCAAACAACAAGAATCAGAACGGAACCATAACACACATTCAATCAATCAAAAACAAACCAATAAACATTAAGTATCAAATCATCATCCACAATGGTTCATCGACCATTACAAGTACCACTATTAAAAACTACTCACTAAGCATAACGAATACAAAAGAAATAGTAGAGATCGACATGATACCGACAATACAACGACGGATGATCGAAGATCGACTCCCGCAGCGTACCGGCACCACTCGGACTCTCACTCTCGTTCCTGCCTCGTAACCCGTACCGAAAATCATGCTTTGAACTGAAGGAGGAGGCTGGTATTTAAAAGAAAACGTTCAGGGGCCATCTGGCGATCGCCAGACTGCGAGTTTGGCGACGCCAGACACTTAGGTCAACCCTGGTCTTCAATTTTGTCGAATCTGGCGGCGCCAGATTCTGAACTTGGCGGACGCCAGATTGCTACTGTGTTGACTTTGTGCATTTTTCACGTTTTCTCTCCTTTTTTCGTACTTTTCCGTTCCACGGCCTCCAAATCCTATATAAACAATAACAAGCTCATTTAGTGAGTGAAATGATCATAAACGGGTGAGAAATGGGGTAAAGTTATACAATTACGCTCAACCAAAACATGTATAATTTTGGTGTTATCAAAATCCCCACACTTATGCTTTGATTGTCCTCAATCAAAAGACTGAAAGATAAGAAAGATAACTCCAAAATTATCTCCACCCAAGATCATCAAAAAGAACAAAGCATACTCACACAATCGAACACATAAACAAGAGTCATCAAGCAATCGGATACCAAGATCAACCTTTTACCCTCACAAAGTATGAATAATCATATAAAGTGTATCTCTCGGGGGTAAAAGTGTATATGTAAGTGATCACACCAATACTCGACTAATTCCCGCATGCATAAGCTTGTCACCAAATCTAATCTTCACCACTGAGAAGTTGTCAACCGTCAAGAGGACTTTAGGGTTGTAACATTAGGCTAAGGGTTAAGGGTAGGATAAAGGATATATAAGTGACTAAGGATTTTTGCAAAAAAAACTTGAAAACTCAATCAGTAATGATCCAAACAGTGAGGCAATCTGACTTTCGAACAATGAAACTTTCGGGATGAGTATTTTCTCTTTTTCTTTTAGAATTGGCCTAAGCCTATGGCTTATTTGGGGCACAATTTCTTTTTCAATCTTTTCAGCTCTCATTCTTTTCTTTTTCCAACATTCTCGACTCTTTTGATGTTTCTTTTCTTTTCTGAGTCTCAAATATTTTTCTTTTCTTTTTTTTTTTCTTTTTTTTCAGAGCAGCAACTATGTTGCTTTTGGGCTCTTTTTAAATCTCAATCCCATAAAAACTGTCAGATTTTGAAAAACTGGATCAAAACATCTCAAGAATCAAATTTAAGTTACGGCCAAAAGATAGATAAAACAATTAGGCTCAAGGATAAGGTGTATAGTGGGTAAAGAAATGAAAAGGCTAAGGCTCAAAATGGTTTCAAGGGATAAAGTACTAATGATGAGTACTTTTCAATCAAAGGCTAGGCAAATCAAATAACCTTAAGATGAGGTTATCTGACGAAGGCTAAAAGGGTTAGAAACGAAGGCCTCTATCAGTGCAATGGTGATAAATACTCCTCTTATGTGGTTCCGACAAGCATTCAAATGACAAGTTCTACCTTGGGTCAAAGTCGGTATTCCTCACAGAATAAATAACAATTAAGGCTCAAGCTCTCAATGGAATTGGGTGAGGCACTCATGGTAATCAGTATTCCAAGGCATCGTTTTACTCAACTAATCTTATTCAGTGTTCTCCTATGCAAGCAACTCAGTCTCAAAAACAATCTCAGATTTCGAAAAAAATTGGGGTCAAATCTCAAAGCTTTCAAAAATTTGAAAAATGACACACCATAAGCAAAAAGTGAATCCATTTAAACAGATAAGTCTACATAACCCCCTCCCCACACTTAAAATTTGCAGTGTCCTCAATGCAACAGTCAAAACAATTATGGAGTAATTGGGAAAAGAGAAACTTCCCGGGTTATGTGACGAAATCTGTTCTGATCTGAGAGAGTAGTCCAAAAATCGTGCTCGATCAAAGGTCATAAGTCGCTGTATCTACCAACAAAAAGAAAAAGAAAAAGTAAAAACGAACTAGCAAAAATAAACCAAACCAAAGCAATTCAAGAGTACTTAAAATCCTAAACAAACCAAACAAAATAAAATTGTCTCAAACAACCATATCGAATAAGAGATAAAAGAGAGAGATCATTAAGGGCCACGAGGTTGGTTTTGCCAATCCTCGTAAGTCGGGTAACCGGGCGGAGCATCCTCGGAGTATGGCCAAAAAGGTGATGGAGCAAAGGCGGTATTTGGTTGAATACCGAAGTGAGAGGCCATCTGGTTCATCACTCCACTTTGTCGGTTGGCTTGGTGAAGAGCCTCCACGGTGTTGTACTCCACATGTTGATGATGTCGGCCATAAGAAAGTGACTTCTCCGAGAGTCGGTTACTCAAGTCATGGTAACCCGAATATGCCGTCCATTCCGTCGGTTGCTCTCCCGTACTCGTCCCACTCGTTCCACCAACCTCATGCGTGCTTCTCGCTTGACTTCTCGGTTGAACCCTCGGTTGACTTCCCGTCCCGTAAGCTTGAGGATTATGGATCCATGCATTGTAATCCCTTCCGATCATATGCTCAACCCTTGCTACACCCATGCCACGGAGTTGGTTCATGTCGATCAATCCCATCTCCCCAAGGTTCGTCATCGAGGCAATGGCACCCGCGGTAAGGATACCGAAGTGCTTGGCCAAGAGCGTCACGTATTGGCCACCAACTATGCGACTACCCTCTCGATAACCACTAGCATTGGCAAGTTGAACGGCGATGAGATATGGAGCATTCGGATATTTGTCATCCGTGGTGAGTTGCTCAAGAAGCCATAGATCATAAACCGAAACTTTCTCCTCACTTGAAGAACGAGCATTCACCGCTTGAATGAGCATGCGGTGTAGAAGTCTATCCGAAGAAGCAAGAAAACCCTTCACCTTTAGATTACCACCATAGTCACATTCACCTATAACCGCCCAAGCCAATTGAGGATCAAAACCATCCGGCCTTTTTGCGGTCGCCCACATGTACTCCGCGAATCCGGGAGCATCAACCTCCTCTTGGGTATATATCCCCAAAGCAACGGCAAACTCGACCAAAGATAGGGATCTCCAAACTCCACGAAGTCGAAACGTCATGCATGATTGATGGAACTCCTCAAGGGCCTTGATGGCCTCGAAACGGAACGTGGCCACGAACTCAACAATAAGCTCGCGATAAAGGGTCTCGGTGATGTCGAAGACTCGCTCCCATGCATGGCAAATATAATACTCGGTGCTATCCTCGTCGTAGGCACGTTTTTCGAGTATTGCTTTGATGTTGTTTTCGACACTCATCGATCAAAGAAGGTCCTAGTCGACTCTCCTCAGAATTAGCACTTGACGGGCAAGAAGTCGGTTAACGGTATCCCGGTACTCCTCCCGTTTTGGGCATTCAACGTTGGGTCATTCATGAAGTAGGTGAATACGTGACTACCATCCGGTGCACGAAAATTGGTTGCGGTGGAAGTTGAAGATCGGGTTCTTTGTCTCTACAAAACCAAAATACCATTGTCTTAGATGATTTTTATCCAATAAATGCAAGACAAGGTTCATTCATGTCAAAACCAAATGAGACAAACACTTCCACGACTAACAAGTTCAAGCATCGCAATCATATACGAAAAATCAAACACAAAGATCAAAGAACAAAGGGGATGTGGAACATCCCCACACTTGAACTTTTAGTCCAACCTCAATTACGAACCAATCTAGCTAACAAGAAAGAGTGGGGGATTTTGATGTTCTCAAAATCCCCACACTTATCATTTAACCACAATCACTAGATTAAACAATCAAATAGCTTGTTAAAACAAGATTTCAATCACAATATATGGCATGCATCAATCTATAAGCTCTAACAATCAATGGTGTATCAAGAACAATGTCAAAACCATTTAAGCAAATAAACACCATTGATGCCCAAAACAAGATCTACATTTACGAAATCAAGCAATCCTCATGAAATTAAAGTTGGGAAACATACCTTGTTCATGTTGAATGATGAAATTGAAGCTCAAGAAAGTCGGATCTCGCAAGGATGTGAGAGGATTTCGCGGCGCCGAAGTAAACTTAGGGTTGTGGTGAAGTGAAAAAGTGAGAAAAGAGGGTTTAAAACCCGTCTGCCCCGACTTGGCATCACGAAACCCAGGGTTTCGCGTCGCCAAACAGGCGGTTTTCAAAAGTACCCTAGTTTTAAAAATATCGCGTCGCCAAACGGTCCTCTTCGCGTCGCAAGATTCGCACAATCTTACCTGGTACCAACCTCACCAACTTCGCGTCGCCAGATTTGGAAACTGGCGATCGCGAGTTGGCTACTGTTTCCAACTTCTCAAAATTGCTTTTGCACGTTGGATTTGCTCGATCTTTGTTCGTATCCCTTCCATATGGTTACCTAAGCAATATCAAACAAAAACATTAATAAAAACACACATGAAAATCATAAAAATGAAATAAAAAGAAAAAGCTCGGGTTGCCTCCTGAGAATCGCTTCGTTTTTGGACGGGTCTAGAGCTCGACCCCTCTTTTAGCTCATTTCTTGGCACGTCGGGCTGACGAGGCTCTCTTCTTTCTGAACTCCTTTTTGGAGGGTTCCGACCCATTGGTTGTTGGCTCCTTTTGATGTATCGGGTTAGGATAATCCTCCGTCTTCTTTCCATGCTCATGCGGGAGTAACGGGCGGTTTGTGTTTTTCTTGTAGGCCAGAGAAGGGTCTTCATATGGTTCATCGAGGTGTCTGACTGGCTCTTCGTTAGGATCAAAGTAAATCCGATTTTCTCCATATCCCAAGCTTGTGACTTGGTTTCGCATATCGGTATTCATTTGAGCGGTGTGCAAGAAAGATCTCCCGAGGATTATCGGGATCTCCGTGTTCTGTGGAAGATTAGCTATGACGAAGTCCGTATAATAAACAAAGTTGCCAATGCGAATTGGGACTCCTTCCGCTATTCCTAACGGCTTTGTCATGTAACCGTTCACGCCTCGGTATTGATAGTCTATTGGTATGATCTTTTTAACTCCCATTTTCCTGCAATAACCAACAGGTATCATGTTAAGTGCGGCACCTGAATCTACTAAAGCAAGACCTTTAAATTTATGATAAGAAATGGGTAAGTTGTAACTCCCTGGATCATGCTTGATAGGTGCAATGTAGATGAGATCATCCTCCGGTGCTTTCTCCTTCTCATTCTCCTTCTCCTTGCCTTTATCCTCTTTCTTCGGGATCACGAACTCCGCGTATCCGCCTTGTTTTCCATCTTCCTCCTCATCATCATCACTTGAAGCTTCGGGCACTTTGAGTCTTAGGTGTTCGAATGACACGGTGAACCCCTTCGAGTCGTAATCCGTGGCATAATCGGGCTCACTTTCAGTCTCAGTTTCCACGTATTTCTTTGTATAGATGTCCGTCCACTTCTTCTTTGATGGTTCTCCGGTCATGATGAGCATCGGCTTCACGTTCTCCACCTTCGGGTTGACTTGTGTTTACGTCGGCAACTCCCCTTGAGTCCTTTCACTTAGCATTTGCGAAACACGTCCAACCTGCAATTCCAAATTCTGGATGGTACTTTGGTGATTACGTAAGTATGAACTTACCTCATCATTTAGCTTCTTTTGCGCATCCATGAATTGGACAATCCGATCTTCGATAGAAACACGTGGTTCTCCATCCGGTCTTTGGTTTTGTTGAGTCGGTGCAAAGAAACCGGGAGGTCTCGGGATGAAATTACGATTGTTGTTCCACCTCCCTTGGTAATCGCCTCGGTTAAGATAATTCACCTCCTCGGGTGTCATCATTGGTCGGTTCGGGCAATCCTTAGTCAAATGTGGTCCATTGCACTCCTCGCATCCAACCTGCAAAGCATGAACAGATTTAATTAGTTCTTCTATTTTTCGTTCAAACTTTACCTGTTGGTTTTTCATTGCGGCTAGTTCATCGGATGGATCGAAGTCGGTTGAGATTTTCCCGGCCATCCTTGGGATTTGCAAGCGTTTGTCCGTCCTCCAATCTATGTTGTGTATGAGCATGTCTTCAAGGAGCTTGTAACCTTCCGTGGGCGTTTTGTACATAAAGACACCTCCGACAGATGAATCCAATGTAGCGCGTGAAGAATAAGCAAGCCCACTATAGAAAGTTTGGACTTGTTCACTCTTATTTAATCCGTGACTCAGGCACGAATTTAGAAGGTGCTTGAAACGTTCCCATGCTTCGGATATGGTCTCCCCGTCATCTTGTTGGAAGGATCGTATATCGGCTCTTAACTTGTCGATCTTGGATGGTGGAAAGAATCGGGAAAGGAACTTTGAACGAAGTCCTTCCCAAGATGTGATCGAACTTGGCTCTAGTGAGCGCAACCAAGCTCTAGCTTCTCCGATGAGCGTAAGAGGAAAGACTAGAAGACGAATCGCATCATCTCGGCCTTCCTCCATTTTGAATAGATCACAGATATCCACGAAGTTTTCCATGTGAACGATAGGATTGCTATCGTTTTTCCCGTCGAAGGTAAGGTCCTTGATCATGTGTAGGAGCTTCCCCGGGATTACCTTGATTAGGCCTGGCTTCGTGATCGGATTGGTGGGTACAGTTGGAGCGGCTCTCCTGGCAGTCCACATCGGTGCCTCGTCTTCCATCTCAAAAATCAAAGCTCTCGGGCAAACTTTGTCGGCTTTGGATTTCTTTTTGTTTCTTTTTCTGAATTCTCTCTCCGGCTCCTCAAATGGCTCTAACAAGTCTGCCGTGACTGAAACCACAACAAACGGTTACGGGCAACTTACGGGAAACAAAGAGATAAAATAAAAATAAAGATAAAACTAACTAATTGAACTAGAAAGCGAAAAACTTGCAAGGGAAAGAATCCCTCACAAGGATCGATTAACAAAACTAACTAAGACTAAAATCTAACAACTACCGTTCCCCGGCAGCGGCGCCAAAAACTTGATGCGGTAATTATCATACATAAAAAGCGTAACAAGTTTTAACCTCTAATGCCTAGCCACTGCCTTACCACATATACAGGCAAGCGTACCTGATCATGAGTAATATAGTGTAGGAAAGTCCAGGTATCGTATCTACCACTGGGAACGGTCAAGTTATCGTAGACTAAAGTCTAGGTCAGTTTAATTAACCTAAAGCTTTTGCGGGGTTTTTATGAAAAATGTTTTAATATTAAAAAGACAACTAATTTAATTATTAACTAAAAAAATGATTAAAGAGATTGAATTAAACCTATATGAAGAGAAACAGCAGCACTTATCATGGTATAGTGAATCCCCAAGTGGATGATTTAAACAGGCCAAAGGTTTGGTTGTTTTGATTATTGTAGGAATTTAAGTCTGGGACACCCTAACATGTAGTAATTATGGTTTTTAACTAGGTTTTGGTCCTCCTAGTCCAATACTTAGGTCGTTTGTCAGGCAACCTCGCACCGGAAATCCAATCCTAATTCTATTGTATGGTTTTCTATCTCCAGGTCACTCTTGGTCCAAGTAACCACTTAACACAACTCTCTCGGTCAAGGGTAGGTTAAGGTAGGTTGATTATCCTATCGGAGTCTATCTACTTTAGTCAAACAGACACACCCAACCAAAGGAGTTCAAATAACCAAACAACAAGAATCAGAACGGAACCATAACACACATTCAATCAATCAAAAACAAACCAATAAACATTAAGTATCAAATCATCATCCACAATGGTTCATCGACCATTACAAGTACCACTATTAAAAACTACTCACTAAGCATAACGAAAACAAAAGCAATAGTAGACATCGACATGATACCGACAATACAACGACGGATGATCGAAGATCGACTCCTGCAGCGTACCGGCACCACTCGGACTCTCACTCTAGTTCCTGCCTCGTAACCTGTACCGAAAATCATGCTTTGAACTGAGGGAGGAGGCTGGTATTTAAAAGAAAACGTCCAGGGGCCATCTGGCGATCGCCAGACTGCGAGTTTGGCGACGCCAGACACTTAGGTCAACCTTGGTCTTCAATTTTGTCGAATCTGGCGGCGCCAGATTCTGAACTTGGCGGACGCCAGATTGCTACTGTGTTGACTTTGTGCATTTTTCACGTTTTCTCGCCTTTTTTCGTACTTTTCCGTTCCACGGCCTCCAAATTCTATATAAACAATAACAAGCTCATTTAGTGAGTGAAATGATCATAAACGGGTGAGAAATGGGGTAAAGTTATACAATTACGCTCAACCAAAACATGTATAATTTTGGTGTTATCACATGTCGATCCAGCAAAGGTTGAGGCCATAAAGAAATGGGAAGCTCCGAAGACACCAACAGAAATTCGACAATTTCTTGGTTTGGCAGGCTATTATCGGAGATTCATTGCTAATTTCTCCAAGATTGCACAACCATTGACAACTCTGACACAGAAAGACAAGAAGTTTATTTGGGGAGAAAAACAGGAGGAAGCCTTTCAGCTACTTAAACAAAAGTTGTGTAACGCTCCAATACTAGCATTACCCGAGGGAACGGATAACTTCGTAGTGTACTGTGATGCTTTGCATCAAGGTTTGGGATGTGTTTTGATGCAAAATGAGAAGGTTATCGCTTACGCATCTAGGCAGTTAAAGATTCATGAGAAGAATTACACCACTCATGATCTGGAACTTGGAGCCGTGCTGTTTGCACTAAAGATCTGGAGGCATTACCTTTATGGTACAAGGTGCACAATCTTTACGGATCACAAAAGCCTACAGCACATTCTCGACCAGAAAATGCTGAACATGAGGCAGAGAAGATGGGTCGAGTTACACAACGACTACGATTGCGAGATAAAGTATCATCCGGGAAAGGCGAATGTAGTAGCCGATGCGCTAAGCAGGAAAGAAAGGGTGAAGCCTTCGAGAGCACGAGCCATGGGAATGTTAGTGCAAACAAGTTTGAAAAATCAAATACTTGAAGCTCAAGAAGAAGCATTAAAGGCGGAGAACCTGAAGAAAGAGACGCTACACCAATTAGAAAAGGAATTGGTGGTGAGATCAGATGGAGTGCGTTATTTCAAGAACAGAGTATGGATACCAGAGGTCGACCAGTTAAGATCCACGATCATGGTTGAAGCTCATCAAACAAAGTACTTGATACACCCAGGAGCTGATAAGATGTACAAAGGACTAAAAGAGCACTATTGGTGGCCCGGAATGAAAAAGGATATAGCTTTATATGTAAGTAGGTGCATGACTTGTGCTAGAATCAAAGCAGAACACCAGAAGCCATCCGGACTTTTACAACAGCCGGAAATTCCAGAATGGAAATGGGAGCAAATATCAATGGATTTTGTGACCAAATTACCCAAGACCAAGAAGGGTCATGACTCGATATGGGTAATTGTGGACCGACTCACAAAATCTGCGCACTTCTTACCAATTCGAGAGAACTATAGCATTGATCGACTCATGCAAATTTATGTCAATGAAATAGTTATGCGTCATGGAGTACCAATTTCAATCATCTCCGATAGAGATAGCAGCTTCATATCACGATTTTGGCAGTCACTACAGACGGCATTGGGTACTAGAGTTGATTTGAGCACCGCGTACCATCCTCAAACTGATGGACAAACCAAGAGAACCATACAAACGTTGGAGGACATGCTGCGTGCTTGTGTGTTGGAATTTGGAGGTAGTTGGGATGATCATTTACCCTTGGTCGAATTCTCCTACAACAACAGCTACCACACCAGTATCCAGTGCGCGCCTTATGAAGCTTTGTACGGATGCAAGTGCAGATCACCTCTAAACTGGTTGGAGGTGGGGGAAAGTCAACTAGTGTAAACACCCCGCTAAAGCGGAACCGCAAGGTGTGACAGTCTAGATTTCATAGCGATAGGAGATAAATAACACCAATCATTCATACCCAAAAGTAAATAAAGTTTACAGAGTATTACAATCCAACCATAAGTTTAAGTTTACAGACTTTAACAAAACGAAAATGACATAGTCTTGATTGGTGATTACAAAATCCCAAAATTTAGCCTTATCAAACCTTCGGATTTCCTGAAAAGCATGTTAAAACAAGCGTCAACTACGAGAGTTGGTGAGTTCACAGGTTTTCATATGCACAAAACAGTTTAAATGCAACAAATTTTTAGTGAACCTTTTTATTCACTCAATTTTTCATAAACCAGTTATAGTGAACCTTTTTGTTCACTACCGATACTAGCCTAAACATTAGTGAACGTTTTTGCTCACTCCATTTCTAGCTTAGTATCACATGTGAGTAAATTTTCCGGGTCAAGTTAATCGCATGATATTTATTCTTTGAGTCACTACTAATCCTGCCATTTATGACATGCTACGCCCCTTTCTACCTCAGCGGTGGGACTAAATCCCACATGTGTAGAATTTTTATTCAATACAGTGCACCCATATTCTCGTCAGTTCAAGGTGGGTATGTCAACCAAATAGCGCTATCCACGTGTATTATAGGCCCATTGTTATGAGTTAATAGTAGTTACCGGGGACTTTTTCATTTTAGACTCACTATATCATGCCGCATAACTTATCAAATTTAACTCACAATACATTTCATTTCGTAACATTTTCACAATTATTCACATTCGTTTGTAAACATGCTTTTCACCCCAAAACACGTAAAAACGGTAAAAAGTGGGGATGTGAATACTTACCTGGAGTAGCTTTTGCGTATCTAAACAACCGTTAGTGCGTGATTAAGTCCCGCATCTGAGTCTATATATGCCCTAACACATACGTAATTGACGTAAGTTCTAAATTCAACGGTCCATATTTAATAAGTCAATACCGATATCCTATATAATGCCTTTACTATATTTTATTATGTTCATTTTAATACAAAAATATGTTTTTGTTACTTTAATCAATGTCCAAACATATGGGGATTTCTTGATATTTGCAAAACAACCCTTTTTGAGGAAATCTGATTTTGGCAGATTTGTATTGCTTCAAAAATGCTACCATTAAGCCTAGTTCCAAAAGGAGTTAAGCTACCAAAATTTTATCCATTAATATTAGGGGTATTAACAACAATCCTACCAAATTTCATGATTTTAGGAGATGATTAACATATTTTAAAAATTCTTGAAAAATCAGTGTGCATGTATCAATCTTGAAAATACAAGTCTGTGGAGTTTGTACCATAGAGATCTCATTACTATTCCAAAATTTGAATTTCAAAAAGGATTTTAAAGTTAACTCAAATATCTAACAAATGAAACTTGTTTCACACGATTTGGATGATTTTTGAATGAGATATGACCTCATGAATTCAAGCATGTGAATCTGCCATCATTGGGCAGATTACACTCCGAATTTCATTTCATTGGTTGAACATTCAAAACTCCACCAAATCATGTGATTTCAGATTCTTTAGAAAGCCATCTCACTGAAATTGAACTTAGAACCAAGAATCATGCATTTTAGTTAAGTTATCAAGAAGATATGCATGCATGAAGTTGATATAAAATTCTGACTAGAAGCTGATGAACACTAAAAAGTTTCAACATGGTTGAGGGCTCAAAACATGGAATTTTTGAATGATTCTAGTGGGGTTTGAACCTTAACACATAAATTATTGTACCATAAAATTTTCAGAAGAGAATGAATCCAAAAACACCCTTTTTGGGTCGTACAAACAACATGCAACAAATCTGTCAGCACAATCCAGATTCCAAATACACTTTTACCCACCAAAAACACATAAAATCACCAAAATTTGGGGGTTTCTTGGATAATAAACTAAAAACCCTCAACTTATATCCAATAACTAGATGAAATACATTTAGATATCATTAAAACACATGCATGAACTATTATAAAAGTTCAGCCCCAAAAAGAGATTCAAAAACATCAAAGCAAAAGATTTTCACTTCCAATCTTGTGTTCATAAGGAGGATTCATAGAATTTTGCCTTCTTTGAATGTTCTTGCACATTTATAAGGCTCATTCTTGTCCTCAAACATCAAGATTGGTGTTTAACCATCAAAGAGGTTTTAAACCTCAAAAAGAGCATGAAAAAGCTCCAAAATGAGCTAAAATTGACACTAAAACACATAATCTACTCTTACCTTTGAACAAACAACTACTAGAGCTTCAAATCTTTGATTATATTTCTTCAAAACTCAGATTTTTGGATGAAATATGGCTGGTTTTTAGAGAGAGAAATCAAAGAGTGAGAGAGTAGAGAGAGAGAGTGAGATTTGAAATGATATGGTGTAAGAGAGAGTGATGATTTTGTTTCTTGAAACAAGAGAGAGAGAGAGAGAGAGATATTAGGGGGGGGTGGCCGGCCATGTGGGGCCCACCCAACCCTCTCACACTCTTTTTTTTATTTATTTTATTTTAAAAAAGTTAAATTTTATACTGCTAAATCAAACGCAGTACCGGGTTTTGGTGCGTTTTCGGTACAAACCGACTTTTCGAAGGTAATTTTAGATTATTTGAATCAGTTTACTTATATTTTTAATAAAGTAACATATTTTTTATAAATCAACTTTAAATTTGGCATTATAGGATTTTCGGGTGACTTTGGGCCGATACGGGCTTTTTCGGGCAGTTTTCGGGATTTTTAGGTTTTTGCCTAAATTTTTCACGCAAACTAACCTAGTTTCTTCTAATAACTTAAATGACTAATTTTTAACCTACGGAAACGCTACTGAGTGATTTAACGAGTAGCTAACCTGAAGGTCAAAACTGTCAGTTGTCACAACTAGTCAGGCCAGGCATCGTTCAGGAAACGACAGACAAGATCAAGATGATCCAAGAAAAGCTCAAGGCGGCCAGAGATCGCCAGAAAAGTTATGCCGACAATCGCAGGAAACCGTTGGAATTTCATATTGGTGATAGAGTACTACTGAAAGTACCGCCATGGAAAGGATTGTTTCGATTTGGGAAACCCGGAAAGTTGAGTCCCCGATTTATTGGGCCATTTGAGATTCTGGAAAGAATCGGACCAGTCGCCTACAGGTTGGACCTACCTCCGGAGCTCAGCGCTATTCATGATACTTTCCACGTGTCCAATCTAAAGAAATGCCTATCGGAAGAAACAATGGTCTTACCATTGGAGGGCTTCCAAATCAATGAACGGCTACACATCACGGAAGAACCGATCGGAATCCTCGATCGAGAAATCAAGCAGTTAAGGCGAAGCAAAATACCAATTGTCAAGGTCCGTTGGAACTCAAAGCATGGGCCAGAGTACACCTGGGAGCGAGAAACTTATATGAAAAGCAAGTACCCTCACCTAATTACAGGGACTGGTTGTCAAGCAGTCTAGTAAAAGTCGCCTTAATTAATGCTAAGTCGTGGGATCCTACTATTTAGTCTACTCTTGGTCCAATCAAACCACTTACCACGTCTCCCCGCGTCACCAGAGTGAAAGGTAAGGAAGGCTGATTAACCTGATGGAGTCTACCTATCTTATTGTCAAAAAAATAGATACACCCAACCAACAAGTTCAAATAGCCACAGTTTAAACATTAACTTCGAAATCAAAGACAAACATTCAATAAACCAAACGAAACTATTAATTAATTAAAAACAAAACATCATCCAACAAGGTTCATCAAAACCACAATAAGTACTAAAAAGAACTACTCACTAAACATGACTAAAACAACAAACATAATGAAAAGTAGAGACTTTATACCGACCGTGAAAATGGGAGATGATCTAACACCGGATAAACAGCTTTGGATAACAATACGCTCACGCTCAAATCTCATAAAAGACTCTCTCTTTCTCACTACTAACTCTAAAGAATATAAGAAAATTAATTTCTGGATGCTCTGAATTGAAGGGTGGAAGCCTGTATTTATAAATTGTCCTCCGCTCATTTCGCGATCGCAGAGCTGCCTCTTCGCGGCACGAACCACTTAAGACGCCCTAACTTTCCTTTTCTGCTCATTCTGGAATCTTCCATAAAGGGTTTTCACTTACTTCGCGGTGCTAAACTTCTGAACTCCAACGCGAAATAGGCCAAAAGCTGGAATCTTCTAGAATTTGCTCCCTTCGCGGCGCGGAACTATAATCTTCGCGAACGCGAAGAACCTTTGAATCCAATTTTGCACTTTTTTCCACTTTTTCACAACATTTTGTACTTTTCCGTTCAATGGCCTCCAAAACCTACAAAACTCAGATTCAATAGCTTTCGTGAGTAAAACAGCCAAGAAATGGGCTAAAATGGGTAAAACAATACAAACTGAAACGACCAAAACATGTATAATTTTGGAGTTATCAGTTGCCTTCGAGAATCGCACGCACACACACCACTTAAATCTTCAAAACACCAAAGTTCGACTTTCTGGAAATTCCAGCCCCCTTTGGCCATTTGCTGCTCCTTACTGGAGCCTCTGATGCTCGATCCCTCCGGTCAGATCGAAGAACAATGAGTCGTGAATCCGCTGTCCAAATTTCGCGACAATCCGACGGTTAATGAGGGAGAACGAGCCGATTTCCCACAGCCGCGCAATCCTGAAGGGAAATCCGAAAATTTCCCTTTTCGCTATCCTCTTGCCCTAAAACGGTTTCTTGATCAAAATAAGCCAAAATCATGTTTCTACATCATCCATGGTCAAAATCTAACGTTTATAGACATTTAATTTCATAGACTTCATACCAATTGATGATCAATTGATCACCTCTTCCAACCCTTAACCCTAACCCAAGAATTCACTCAATACTACACCAATTGATTGAGTACAAGCATAAAGATCATACCTTTAATGCGAATTATGTAGTCACTACCACAATAGATCCACCGCAATCCTTCAATTTTATCTTCTTGCTCTCCAAAGCTCTCCATCGTTGTAGCACCAATATTTCAAAAATAATAGTAACTAATAATTTTAAGAATATAACCAACATTTTTACCATTATAAATAAAATTAACATTCAAGTTACAGAAAACGTTAAATAAATTTATTACAGTTATCCCGCAAGAAATAATTAATTACAGATAAGTGATTATTTTAATAAATAGAACAAATGTCCAATCTTCGTCGGAACCGATTCCGCAGCTAGCCTCAAAGCGGGGCATTGCCTTTGCCCACACTTGATCCCGAACCTGGAAAAAGGGAAACAACTAAAGGGTAAGCTATAAGCTTAGTGAGCAAGCACTATACATATCTTACGTTACCATGCACGCACATATTACAACAGGTGCCATCACGTGCTCATCCACAATTAAATACCGCATCATATAATATAAAACACAAACGATCATAACGACAATCAATATAAATATATTCTCATGATATATATACAATTTCTCCGCCAGCTTTGGACACGGATCTGCCCCCACAACTCATCAAGGGCATGTGGTTCCCTTTTCTCGCCAGCTTAGGACGCGAGTCCGCCCCCACAACTCATCAAGGGCATGTGGTTCCCTTTTCACATAAAACACGTATACATACATACATACATACATAATGACATAAGTACATATAGTGAAACTCACCTCAAATGAAAAGTACTATTTCACAACAAGTCACGAATTGAAAACCAGCAATCTGTAATTATTTTGAACTTATAATGTTTATCAGATTCCCCACAATAACAGCGAACTTCAAGATACCCCAACTCTCCTAAAACTAACCCGGCTAACACCTAATTACCCACACAACGGAACCCGGTAGTTTCGGTGTCGAACGGATCTACACAACACTCTCGACCCCTCTCACGACCCACGAAACAGCAGCCGTCGCCGGTCAACCGCATCTGACCGCCGCTGCACACCACAGTCTCGGCAGCCCTCGCGGCGCAAGCGTAACCAGGCCACGACCTTCGCGGCACGGGCCACCCATCAGCTCAAGTAGCCGCTGCCGGAACAACCAACCACCACGCCGCCGCAACAACCACAGCTCCGACCAACGGTTGCGTAGCCGGCCAAAGCCGGCGCACCGTCTGCCGCCGTACAGCCACCACCCCTAAAACCGGTTGTCACGGCAGCCACAACAACAACAGCCGGGAACCGGCGTACCTGCCTCATCACCGGCCGTCGCAGTCGCTGGCCGATGCAACCGCCACACGCCGGCTGTCGCCGGCGCGGGACGCAAACAAACACCACAGCCGGCTATCGCCGACATGGATAACAACCACAGAAACAACAGCACCGAGCGGGCCCACGACCAGGACCAACACCATCCAGCTGTCGCCGGCGATGCTAAATACCGTCAATTCCATAAAGTCATCCGAATCTTTTCAAAGAAATACCGGCGCGGGACGCAAACAAACACCACAGCCGGCTGTCTCCAGAATTCTCCTTTTTCCTGCAAAGAAATACCGTCAATTCCATAAAGTAATCCGAATCTTTTCAAATTCAAATTTAGTCGGGAAAATCCTGAAACAACTAATGAATCAGTTGGAATGCCTGTGAGAAGCACAAAGCAACTCAGTACAACAAATGCACTATATAAAGAGCTTTAGTGATGATCACTCCCCAGGGCTTCCGTTCAATCATCGCAAATACAAAAAGTATCACTATGAACGTTCCAACAAAGAAACAAATTCCTTGTGTGTATTTGTGATGAAAGAAAACAGCATCATGTGCTTTCATAAGGCTCAAAATGTGAAAACATTTCACGACTCGATGTGTAGAAATGAAGTTCGAAGGCAGGGCAGCTTCCTTCTGTTTCAATATCGATTTTTCAAATGAAAACCTGATAGATTATGTGATGCGTCCCCGTGATGAAATGAAACATCTCCTTGTTAAGAAGGAAATGAGTAGCTAGTGGGGTAAAAACGAGAGTCGGCATTGAGCTTTGCCTTATTTCAATATCGGTCACCAAAGAATGTGAACCAATAGATTATGTGGTTGCCCGGCTAAGAAAAGGTTGGTGCAGAGTTTTATTTTTCTTTTAACTTTGTTCTCACACCCTCCAATTCTTTTAAACTTCCTCACGTCTAACCAAGCTCTCATATAACATTTTTCCGCTCAATCACTATGAGAATAACTCGACCACCTGAGTTATCTCCCCCACTCTTTGATGGAGACCCCTCTCATTTCTCAAGGATAACTTCTTGGGTAGGATTGCCGGTTCTGGTAATCCATAGAAGTTCTGTTAAGCTCACACATCCCATGAAATAAGTTTCCTAAACATGAAAGTACAATGATTCATCGGGTGAATATATGAGCCAATATGAAGCATGCTTGAACAAATATATATATATATATATATATATATGAACAATATAGGAGCATAAGAATTTCGTCAAACAAGTATATGAAATGAAGAACATGAATGATATAAGCTTGTTTGAGAAAACTGATTCATCATATGATGTGAGATATGTTCATGAAAAAACTGTGGTTCACAACAAAATAGATATTATCTATACGAACGAGATATAGATATAACAGTGAAGAACGTATCCAATCAAAGAAACAATCAAGTACAATGAGGAAATATCAAGCGAGTGTATTACCACCGAATAATATGAGCATATAGAGACGTGGTAATAACAAGACAAAAGAAGCTAAACCGGTGTGTAGGAATACTTGAAAAGTATATGAAAAGATAATACGCAAGTATTAATCTTTGGAAACACACGGTTAGAAAATATCCGTCAACTCATCATGATATGAAAACATGCAAAATCACACTTCTAATTCGAAAAAAAATCATTTGAGAATCGAGAAGTGAGTTTGAACATTTAAAAACGTTTTTCATACCTGAAAGTTGTTCATCTTTCAAATATGTAAGCATGAAAGCTTATTTGAACTCTCCCCCTAAAAAGAATATCACTTTGAAGAACTCCCCCTCAAATGGATAATCTGCAAAACAAAGTAGAAATTGGTATTCATTGAAAATGAATCCTTAGATGTTAGTCAGATAGTATCCAATCCAGAATAATTAAGCAACTCCCCCTTAAATTAAGATGCGTAACAGATTTAAGTAGGACTAAGCATGCCAAGCTTGCTGACCAAAAAGTTAAAAGGCTTTTCATCTAAAGGTTTAGTGAAAAGGTCAGCAAGTTGGTAATCTGTTTGAACAAAGAACATTTCAATATTACCTTTCTCCACATTATCTTTGATAAAATGATACCGAATGTCGATGTGTTTGGTCTTGGAATGCTGAACCGGATTTGACGTTATCGCAATGGCGCTTTCCGAATCACAGTAGATAGGGACTCTCTTCAACTTGTAGCCATAGTCTAGTAGTTGTGTCTTCATCCAAAGCACTTGCGAACAACAACTTGCGGCGGCCACATATTCTGCTTCGGCCGTAGAAGTAGATACGCAATTTTGCTTTTTCGAAGTCCAACTAAGAAGTTTATCACCAAAAAACTGACATGATCCAGAAGTGCTTTTCCTATCCAGTTTACAACCACCATAATCTAAATCTGTAAAAGATATTAGCTCAAAACTAGAATCTTTCGGATACCAAAGACCGATATCTGGAGTGCCTTTGAGATACCGTAAGATCCTTTTAACTGCCGCAAGATGTGACTCTTTAGGATTAGCTTGAAACCTAGCACAAAAACATGTGGCGAACATAATGTCCGGTCTAGTCGCAGTGAGGTACAAAAGAGAACCAATCATGCTTCTGTAAATCTTTTGATCAACAGATTTACCGGCTAAATTAGGACCCAAAAGATTTCCAGTTGGCATTGGTGTTTTAATTGGAGAACAATCAGTCATGTGAAACTTTTTCAATATATCTTTAATATATTTTGACTGATTTATAAAGATGCCATCCGGGTTTTGTTTGACTTGAATTCCTAGAAAGAAATCCAATTCACCCATCATGCTCATTTCAAATTCGGACCCCATGATTTTAGAAAACTTTGTACACAACTCTGGATTAGTAGAACCGAAAATAATGTCGTCAACATAAATTTGAACTAAAAGCAAGTCATCACCTTCTTTCTTCAGAAAAAGAGTAGTATCGATCGTACCTCGTTTGAATCCTTTGGATAAGAGATGATTAGTCAGAGTTTCTGTTGATCCAGCTCTCCTAAGACCTGATGAAATGATAATGATCCTGCTACTTTACTTAGTGAATAGGTTTTTACTTCTGTTATAGCTTGAGGAATTATCACTGAATCTGTTCAGTGTTATTCCATGTTACTTATGCTGTAACTTATTTTTATAATCATCAGGATCAGGATCAGGAGATGAACGAGTCTGTTCTGCAGTCTACTGATCCTGACCACCGAAGTGAAGACCTCTTGAAGACATCAAGATCATACTCAAAGAACCATCAGCGACGTCGAAGAATTAGCTGATGACAGGACCAGCATGCTCGTGATCTGAAGACGGAACTCGGTGATAGCAGGCTGCTCAATTTCGTATGACATCCTGAAGATTCATCAGGATACAAGTGACCCTAAACAACATCAGTATCAGGACTCTACTCACTGATCAGTATCCTGATCCTGAAGGATTAGTGTAATGTCTTAATCTAATGCACAAAAGGATTATCCGCCTTTACTGACACAAAAGTACATAAGGACAGTCTCTTTTCTGTTCCCTCCGTACTTATCAGACCTCAAGGCAACTGTTTACTCACATCCTCTTTTGCACACCATGCAAAGAGTATTTGTTTATAGTAAATAGTACAAAGGACCACTTATAATGTGACACGTACACAAAAGTGAGTCTGCATGCATTTAATGCATTGGGTATAAATAAGACTTGAAAAGATGTTCTCCATACTTCTTCTTCATCCTAAAATATACCCTAATCCTTTCTTTCTCAATTCCTCTATCTTCTTTCTTTTCTTATCTTCTCACTTTAGTGCATAGTGAAAGAAAGCTTAGATTGTTTAGTTTAGACTTATTGTCTTTTCTATTTCCGCAACAATCTGTAAATTCATATTGTTAATATAACAAAGAATTTAAAAGTGAAATTTTGTGTGATTATATTCAACCCCCCCCCCTTCTATAATCCTATACACTATCCTTACTTGAAGGTCACCTCATTGGGACCAACAAGTGGTATCAGAGGAGATACAAGCTCTCATTTTCTTCTCTAAGAAAAATCTTGTGATCCTCTCTTCTCTTAATCCATGGCTCTTCAAGCTAAGGATAACTACTTTGATACCGGCTCTGCTGGAAAACCTCCAAGGTTTAACAAAGATAACTTCTCTCTTTGGAAAACCAGGATGGAACTCTTTCTTTCTGGTTTTGATCCCCAGATTCCTTACTTTCTGGAAAATGGACCACATGTGCCCACACAAACCGTTCATGCCATTCCTGCTGCAGGCAACCAACCAGCTTTACCTGAAAGGGAACTGGTAAAACCTGTGACTGACTGGAATGATGAAGACAGACGCCTAGTCAACATTGACACTAAGGCTAGGTCTCTCATTGCCATGTCACTCCCTGATGATGTATTCCACTCAGTCTGTCACCTTCGCTCTGCTAAAGAGATTTGGGACACCCTCTGTGTTCAATATGAAGGTACTGCTGTTCTCATGGAATCAAGAAAGATTTTCTTGGTTCGACAGTACGAAAGCTTTATTCATCAGAAGGACGAAACTCTCTCCCAGCTACATCAGAGATTCAACTGTCTTCTGATTGACCTGAAGACTATCGGTACTACCTATCCTAACTCTGAGGTGGTTACCAAGTTCATGGAAGCTCTTCCTGAACATTGGGAAATATACACCTCCTGCTTAACTATGTCAAAAGACATAAAGACACTCACACTAAGTGAGTTGTACGGTATTCTTCTAAACCGTGAACAACAGAAGAAACTGAAAAAGAATCTCATAAGAGATACTAAAGATACCAAAAGTAACTCTGTTGCACTGGTCTCTGATTCAGTTCCTACTGTTGCTACTCCTTCTTCGGTAACTATTACTGAATTAGAATCCTCTGACTCTGACATGTCAGAAGATCCTGAATTCAATGAATCTCTTGCTTTATTAACTAGATCTTTTAAAAAGTTTGCCAAAAAGGGAAACTTCCATAAAAAGAAACCTCTTTCTATAACTGACAAGCCTAAATCAGAACCTGTTGATAAGGCTACTACTATCTGCTACAACTGTCAGGGCAAATGACATTTTGCTAATGATTGCAGGTACAGGAAAAGTCAGTTTGCTCCCTCTTCTGCCAAATCTTCCTCTAAGAACCCCAAATACCAGCGCCTGAAAGAAAAATACAAGAAGATGAAATTTCAGCGCAAAGGTAAAGGACTTATCGCAAAAAACTGCGATTAGGATGATGTCTCCTCTGATGACTCATCTGATGAGGAAGATACTCAAGTGGCACTGATGGCCATTATTGAGGAACCTACCTTAGCTCTCATGGCTAAGATAGAAGAGGTCCCTGAAGAGGTTCCTACTCAAGCTCCTGAAGCTTCTTCCTCTACGACTCTTGAAGCTTCTACCTCTGCGACTGATTCTCCCAGTCAGGTACCTATTCCTCTTGTCCCTCTTGAAAGCTTGACTCAGTTGGACCTGGTTACTCTTGATCTCTACAAAGCCCTGAATGGTAAAACCTCTGCTGAGAAAATGAATATTGATCTTCGTGATCAACTCAGAGAGTGCCAAGAAAAAATAAAATAACTTACTATTCTGGAAGAAAACTATAAAGACCAGGTCACTGTTAATAAAACCCTCTGTATTGAAAGGGAAACGGCTCTTGCTGCCAAAGAAAGAGCCCTGGCTGAGTTAAATGCTGAAAAAGTCACCATCAAAGGATGGAGTGACGCCTCTGAGAAAGTTGATGAAATATTAGCTTCAGGGAGAAATGTCAAAAACAAAAAGGGTCTTGGATTCACTAGTGGATGTCCTAGACCTAATCGTTCCATGCTTAAATTTGGAATGTTTGTTTCTTCTATCCCTGATCCTGATGCTCCTGAAAACATCCCTTCTTCTTCTAACACACACACTGAAGGTGCTCCTAAGAGCAAAAAGAAAACAGCCAAGGAAAAATCCAAAACTGTAACACCTTCAAAGACCAAGAGTCCTAAACCCAAGAACAAAGTTCTGGGTGGTGGTCCTTCAGTCTCAGGATCAAAATCTTTTTCTCAAAATCCTGTTCCCAGACTGAAGATCGACCTAAAGCAAAAGACTCTGGAGAAGAAACCAATTCCTCCTCTGTCCAATGCTAAAGGCATACTTGGTACTGGTCCTGCTCATCTGAAGTTCAAAGACTTCATGGACCCCACTAAACGCTTTCAATATCGCAAATGTTATCACTGTGGATTAAATGACCATATTGCGAGTAAGTGTCCTGATGCTACCAAAGCTGAAAAATCAGCTAAGGTAAAGAAAAATCCTAAGACTGATAACTCAGTCAAAGGAAAGAAGGTTGTCAAGACTGTCTCCTCAGTCAAGACTCCAGCCTCAAGTACTGGTAATTCTGTAAAGGCTGCCACTAACTCCACCAGTCCTACTGATAATTCTGGATCCATAGTTTTATGGGTACCAAGAAAAACTTAAACTCTAAATTTTACAGGATAAGGGCATCTGGTACTTAGACAGTGGATGCTCTCGACATATGACTGGTTCTAAAACTGTCCTCTCTAACTACCGTGAAGAAAGAGGTTCTGCTGTGACCTTTGGTGGAAACGGTAAAGGCCAAACCCGAGGGTATGGCACACTGACCAACGGAGTAACTACGTTCAAAAGAGTTGCTTATGTTGAAGGCCTGATGCATAATCTTCTGAGCATCAGTCAACTGTGTGATAAGAATCACAAAGTCTCCTTCTCGAAGAAAAAGTGCAAAGTCAAAAACAGACGTAAGGAAGTTATTCTCACTGGAGTGAGACATGCTGATATCTACATCATCAACATGAATACTTCCACTGACAACTTCTGCTTTGTATCTCGTGCTTCCTCTGATACAAATTGGCTTTGGCACAAGCGTCTTTCTCATCTCAACTTCAAGACGATAAATCAACTCTGCATCAACAATCTTGTTGTTGGTCTTCCTGATTTTCGCTATACAAAGGTATCTCTTTGTTCAGCATGTGAGAAAGGAAAACAGACCAGGGCTAGCTTTAAGTCCAAGCAGATTTCCTCCATCAGCCCTCCTCTACAACTTCTCCACATGGATCTCTTTGGACCTGTCAATGTCCAATCCATTGCTGGAAAGAAATATACTCTGGTAATCGTTGATGAATATTCCAGATATACTTGGGTATTCTTTCTTCGATCCAAGAGTGATGCTCCTGAAGAAATCATTCTGTTCGTCAGAAAGATGGAAAGGCTCAACAACCTTACTGTTCGATCAATCAGGAGTGACCACGGAACTGAGTTCAAAAACAGTACCCTGGAAACCTTCTTCGATCAGAAAGGTATCTCTCAGAACTTCTCATCTGTAAGAACTCCTCAACAAAATGGTGTTGCTGAAAGACGAAACAGAACCCTGATTGAAGCTGCACGATCTATGTTGAGTGAAGCCAACCTTGCCACTCAATTCTGGGCTGAAGCTGTCAACACAGCTTGCTATACTCAGAACATATCCCTGATAGTAAAGCGCTTCAGAAGAACTCCTTACGAACTCTTTCGTAACAGGAAACCCTCAATCGAACATCTCCATATCTTTGGTTGTGTCTGCTACATCCTGAACAACAAAGATAACCTTGGAAAGTTCGATTCCAAGTCTGATGATGGAATCTTTCTTGGATACTCTTCTATTTCCAAAACTTACCGTGTGTTTAACAAACGAAGACAAACCATAGAGGAAACGATTCATGTCAAATTTGATGAATCGGGTACTACCTTTCCTCACCCTCATGAAAATTCTGAAATAAATCAGTGGGCTGACTCTTTCTTTCAAGTCCCTGAAACTCCCATTATTGATCCAACTCCTCAAGACCTTCCTGATGGTTTTGAAGAAAATCCTTTACCACCCACTGAAATACCCACTCCACCTCTGATAAATGCCACTCCAATTACCCAAATCACACCAACTGAACCTGATCAATCCACTAACAGTGAAGACTTTTCTCAAACCACTGATAGTGAATTGGCTCCTACTAATCTTCTCCCTGATCCATCAGTAAATGAAGCCTCCACTTCAGGACAGGTGTATCAGCCACCTGCTCTTCGATGGACTAAGGATCATCCTATTGATCAAGTTCTGGGTAATCCCTCCTCTGGCATTAAAACTCGACGTCAATCTGGTAACGTCTGTCTTTATGTTAATTTCATTTCTGAAAATGAACCTAAAGAAATAGATGATGCCTTGCGTGATCCTGCCTGGGTCTCAGCCATGCAAGAGGAGCTAGTAGAGTTCATCAGAAACAATGTCTGGCTTCTCGTCCCTAGGCCTCGAAAACGTACTATCATTGGTTCCAGGTGGATTTTTCGAAATAAGCTTGATGAGATTGGTACGATTATTCGAAACAAGGCTCGCCTTGTGGCTCAGGGATACAGGCAGGAAGAGGGCATTGATTACGATGAAACCTTTGCTCCTGTGGCTAGGCTCGAAGCAATTCGACTCTTTCTAGCCTTTGCAACACATATGAACTTCAAGGTTTATCAGATGGACATCAAAAATGCCTTTCTGAATGGAAAACTTAATGAAGAAGTCTATGTGGCTCAGCCTCCTGGCTTTGTAGATCCTAAGTTCCCTGATCACGTCTACAAGTTAAACAAGGCTCTCTATGGGTTAAAACAGGCTCCTCGTGTCTGGTATGATACCCTCTCAACCTTTCTCCTCTCTAAAGGTTTTGTTCGTGGTAAGATAGATAGCACTTTATTTCTTAAGAAATATCCTAAGCATATCCTTCTTGTCCAGATATATGTCGATGACATTATCTTTGGATCAACCAATCCCAAACTCTGCGAAAAGTTTGAGTTGCTCATGAAATCTGAATATAAAATGTCTATGATGGGTGAACTAACATTCTTTTTAGGAATTCAGATCAAGCAATCTGAAAAGGGAATCTTTATCAATCAAGGTAAATATGTACATGGGATGCTGAAGAAATTTGATCTCACATCCTGTATACCGATAAAGACTCCAATGGCTCCTCCTCTATCACTTGACAAGGATTCCAAAGGGAAACCTGTTGATGTGACTCTCTATAGAGGAATGATTGGCTCACTGCTGTATCTTACAGCGAGTCGTCCTGATATCATGTATTCTACATGTTTATGTGCTCGTTATCAGGCTAAACCCAAAGAATCCCATCTAACCGCTGTAAAGCGAATTTTCATATATCTGAAGGGAACTCCTAATCTGGGTCTTTGGTACTCCAAGGACTCAGGGTTCGATCTAACAGCTTATTCTGATAGTGACTTTGCAGGATGTAAGATAGACAGGAAAAGCACCACTTGTGGGTGTCACCTACTTGGTGGCAAGTTGGTGAGTTGGACTAGCAAGAAACAGAACTCTGTGTCCACATCAACTGCTGAAGCTGAATATGTTGCAGCAGGAATCTGTTGTGCTCAAGTCCTGTGGCTGAGAAATCAACTTCAGGACTATGACATACAACTTTCTAAAATTCCTATCTACTGTGACAACACTTCAGCGATCGCCATCGCTAACAATCCTGTCTTACACTCCAAGACAAAGCACATTGAACTGAGATATCACTTCATCAGGGATCATGTGATGAATGGTGATATTGAACTCCATTTTGTCCCTACTGAATATCAGCTCGCTGACCTCTTTACCAAACCACTGGATGTAACGCGTTTTAATATGCTCATCAGTGAACTTGGGATGTTAAATCCTGATGATTGAAGTTTATCAGGACAAACAGTTGTTAAATCCTATAGAATAACTTTTCTCAGGACTCTTTTCTTAACAACTCCTGAATAATACTCTCATCTGGAGATAACTCTATTCAGTACTTACAAAATCTTTGTTCAAAATCCGAATACTGATGATTCTCAGGTAAGTACCTCTGCTCCTGAAACCTTATCGCATTAAATGTGATAAGAGGATTTTCCCAAATAGTACTTATCTGATAAGTACTCTAATTCCAAGAAAACACTTCTTTCATCAAAATGGAATTATCCCCTGAAAAGGTGGTTTTTAAGTTTTCGAATAAAACAAACTTTTCATCTGCACTGACACGTAATGGGATGTTTCCTGTTCCCCACGACGTGTGTCAGGCGCGTGAACGCGCGTAGAACTTCTTTTTTCATCATTACGTTTGAAATTAGCCGCTCTTTTCTCTCTCATCCATTTTCTCTCTCCTACCACGAGGTATAAAAACCTCATTCGTAATCCATTTCACTCTTTACGCTCACATTTCTCTCTCAAAGAACTCAAAGCAAGAAAAGATTTGTCTCTCGAATCTGCATTCTCAAGAACACCAAGAACACACACTCACCACATTCTTAAACAAAATCATCGTAAGTGTCTTTATATTCTTTGTTCTTTCTACAAACTAAGTTGATATTCTTCTATTAAACAACTTATTTTGATAAACGTTTTTTCCAAAAACCCTAAGATCACTTCGTTTGATCTTAGTTTTTCCCAAAATCTTCTAAGATTTTTGTTAAAACTGTTTAAATGATTATTCTTATTTCTTTTAAGAAAAATCATCAACTCCTATTTTGATATCATTTCATCAAAATAGAAGTTCTCTTTAATACCAAAACACATTCCTTTTGTGCATTTTGGTATCCAATCTATTCCCAGTATAAAGGATTTCACCACTTTTATGAACATATTTTGTGTTCATTAAAAAGTGAAGAAAAATGCATATTTTGGATTCTTAATCATCCACATATGTTATTTTTGTTTGTAACAGGATGGCTGCTACTACTTCTACATCACTAGACGCTCAGCAGGGGCGGAGCCAAGATTTTTGATGAGGGTAGTCCTGTTGTTTCAACCATTTTTATGCAAAATAGCCGGTTACTTTTAATGTGCGCCTAAGTCACTACACACGATAGGTTTTGCTTTAATATAGCCTGAAAATATATGAATCGCCTTTAAATCCCTTTATAAATTAAAATTTCTTATGTGTGGTGTTGGTACTTGTCCTACAGATTCAAGAATAAAATTTTAAATAGAAATGAACAAGTGAATCAATTTACTCTACTCAAAAGGTAAAAATGAATTAGGGGCCGTTTACTTAACGTTTACCGGGTAAGTGTTTATTGGGTCAATTTATCTTACGGGGTGAACATGACAACGACCAAAATCTTACCCAGTAAACCCAGTCTTATTCGGTAAGTGATATTGACAACTCTTATCCGGTAAACGCTTACTGGGTAAATTGTTGCATATGATACTGTTTTGAGAGACTAAAATATTATCCAATATGGTAATTATAGTATTCAATTTTACCAGAAACGCTTACTGGGTAAGTGTTTAGGTAAACGACTCATCTATTAAAACTAAAGCATACAATTAACTCATATAAGTAAGTGAGTATTAATCGGAATAAAATATTATCAAAATCTATGTAAGTATGAATGCATATTCTAATACTTAACAGTTAAGTGGGCAAGTAGCAAATTATTTTATTAGTCCCAAGAAAATACATCATCTTTACAGGCTTCCACTATATGTGCATGAGGGAAAAATTTTGTGAGGGTATGCCGGTGACCACCCCAGGCCAAAGGTGGCTCCGCCACTGACGCTCAGCTCTCCTCTGAGGCCACCACTCTACTAACTGCTACTGGAAGCCTGCCTATTGTCATCCCTCAACATGACATCCAGTTCAAGGCCAACAACCTTATTGGCCTATTCGACATTCCAACAAACAAGGCCTATCTGAAGCCTGCCAGGGACTTTCTTCTCGGCTGTCCCCTGAAGACGGCGTTCATCCTAAACCCAAAGCCCAACAAACCTCTGCTTCTTCAGCTGTGGTCAACTGCCACAGTAGCCCAGGAGAGGAACTCCAAGGGTAAAATGCATGAAGTCATCAAGTTCCAGATAAAGGAAGACATCATTTCCTTTGGAATTGGGGCCCTGCGGAACGTCCTACAATTCCCCAAGAAGAAGAAATTTCCTCCTCCTCCTTCCTCTGACGACGTCATCTCTCTGCTCGACGCGATTGGCTACAAATGGCCTGAGAGGGAAGGTGTCCCTCTCGTCAAGACTGCTGCTACTGTCCACAAGACAGGGCTGAACGCTACGTTCTACTACATATGGAACACGTTCGGTCTCTGTCTGACAGGGAAGACGGGGAGCACAGAACAATTCCCCACTGCAATCCAAAACATGGTCTATTCTACGATCAAAAATCGCAAGTTTGACTATGTTCACTGCATATGGGACGACATGGTCAAGAAGATCAAGAACAGAACCCGGGTGGTCAACGTCCCCTACACTCGGTTCTTCTCGGCTGTTCTGGCACTCCACATGGGTCCTGCATACCCAACAGAGGGGAACTTCAACAACTACGCCTTAGGCGTGAAGTTTCTGGACCAGGTTTCTCCAAAACCTGAGGATGTTCCTCTCTCTGCCGTTCTGATTGTCCCAGAACAAAATCCAGAAGCAGAAGAGCAACCCACCTCTCCTCCTACTCAAGGTATGTTTTCTTCCCTCTCATACAAACCATCTTCTTCTCTTTCCCTGCATGCTATGTCAGTAGCTAACCCATTACTGACTTCCCCAGCTGCAAACACTTCTTCGGCGCTCCTGAAGCGCCCACCTCCATCTGGATCCACTCCTCCTCCACAACCCAAACACGCCAAATCTAAGGCGCAGAAGAAAAAGAAGCAGGTTGCTGGTAAGAAATATTACCTCACTCTCCCTGCAATTTTTAAAAGAACCTCTCGTTTATCTAAATCTTCTCTACCCGCAGATACTCCTGCACCTCAACAACTAGAACCTGAGGTTGTTCATCTCGAACGCTCAGAGAATGTGGAGGGTAATCGCTCTGATACCCTCCTAGCCTCAGGTAATACTTTTAAGCAACTTATTGCCATTTCTTCTTCTGTGAAAGCTATTGAGTCTTCTAGTGCTCATTTAGCTACTTCTTTTACAGGTTCTTTTGGGGCTACTTCTCAGGATCATCCTCAACTTCAGGAAGATCCCCTCAACTTCGACGAGTTCATCTTCACGGACTCTGAGCGACAGCTGAACGCAGCAGAGCTCAGGCGACAGTCCGTTGAACGACAGCTCCAGGACGCCAGAGCTGCCCTGCAACTGCAGGAAGATGCGCACAAGGCCAGTCTCCAGGCCTTGGAGCTGGAATTGGCCTCTGCCAAAGCTGTTGCTGCTGCCGCTGAAGCCGCCGCCGCCACTGCCACTACTGCTGCTACCGCTGCCACTCCGCCACCAACGGCTGTGACGTTGACGATTCCTTGTCTGGACACTATCCATGACAAGGTCTCCCAGGTGGCTACTTCCTTCACCTCCCTTCAGGCGTCTATTGATGACCTGAAGGCCACCGCCCTGCCTGCTCTCTCTACTACAGTCACCAACAGCACCAACTCTCTCACCACTTTCCAAACCACAGTGGTTCAGAGGTTGGATGTTCAAGAGGCAGGGCTTCGCGCTCTCCAGGAGCAGGTGACTGGACTCAGCAATGCCGTCAACACCATCAAGACTGCTCCTCCACCACCGCCAGCGTTCACAAGCGCTGACAGGGACATTCTACAGTCCCTGATCACCTCTTCCTTCATCACTCGCAAACTACAAACCGACATGGCCTCTCTCCTTCAGCGGTGTATTTCAACAGCCGCCCTGGCTCAGGCACCTGTTGAGGGGGAGAGACAGCCTCTGCAGCGAGACCATTCCGTTTATTCCCCCTCCACCAAGTGGAGAACAAATGAACAAGGGGGAACGAACGAGGATGATGAGGATGATGATGATGATGATGATGATGAAGACGACGACTTCATCGTCGAGAAGATCCCTGCAACAACTCCCACTCCAGGGCCTGCACAGTCTCAGGGGGAGAACCCCGGTGCACCTGGTATGTTACCTCCACCATCCTCTCCCTCATCTTCTGATAACCTCCCCATATCTTCTCTTCTTAAATCTAAACCTACCCCTGAAACCATTACTATTACTGACACCTCCTCTGAAGACTCACCCACAAACAATCTACAATTAGTTGTCTATCAACCACCCAAACAACCTACCCCTGAATCAACACCTCAACCTACTCCTCATTCAACCCCTGAACCTGAAAACCAAGCCAACTCTGAATTTCAAGATGTAAACTTCGGTTCAGTCACTGGTGAGATTATTCACCTCATGGAGAATAGTCGATCAGAAGCTGTCAGGACTGAACTAAGCAAAATGACTTTCAGAGTAACCCCTTTAAACACTGAAACCACTCCTTTTAACCCAAACCGGTTCAATCCTGAAGCCTCTTCCTCCAGAACCCCTGAAATCCAAGCCCCTCCTGAAACTATATGCCTGTCGTCAGATGATGAATTCATCTCTGATGATTTCTCTACCCCTGCTTCTTCCCCTAGATCTCCTCCCTCTAATTCTCCACGTTCTGAAGGAGAAAATTACCCTGACACTTCTGCTGCTGTGAACAGGGATGGGCGTTTAGACGCCGTGATAGAGCGACTCGAGAGTACAAGGGTAAAAATTCCTCTTCGTACCTCTTGGGACTCCGAGTTCGCCTATCTATCACAGGAGGAGTACGAACTCGCGTTACAGGCTCAGGAGGAACACAATAAGAAGTTGAAGGAAGCTTTCCTTTCCGCTCAAGCCGCAAAACGGCTCGCGTCTGATTTTGTTGATGTAGACGACGAAATAAGTGATGATCCTGTTCTAGCACAGAAGGCCGTGCTGAAGGTCTTCAACAGAAATGCAGAGGAACAGGCTGAAGAAGTGAACTCAGAGCTTGACTGGTGCCGAGATCGTCTACATCTCAGAAAACATGGTGCTGCTATCTCAGGAATCCATCTTAGCCGAATGCGCGGCAAGAAAGCAAAAACCTGGATCACCGTCAAACGCTCAGGAGTTAAGGATGTGCAACACACTCTTGACAAGATGGACAGATACAATTTCTCAGAGTGGAACGAAATTAGAAGCCTACTTCCAAAAGCCAACAGAAACTACAGGGCTGAAGTAGAAGAAGTCATAAATGGACTTATAGCACGCATCAGAAGAACAACCGAAATTCCTAATGACTTACTCCAACCTTCTTCAGCACTGCCTCAGCCTCCTGTTCGAAGATCAGCAGGCACTTCAACAAGGAGACCCACTCCTTGCATGCCCGGGACTATTATCAAGCCACTGGATCTCTCGATGCTTGATCTTTCTTTTCCCTCAGGAGTTTCTCTCTCTGAAGGTCAAGTCATCAGAGAACCTGTTCATGGTATTTGTGTAAGCGACAACTCCAAAATCCTTCGCTTTCAGCGTTTCAGCGAGCTACACAAAGCACCCTATGAACACTTGGTATCAGTTCTCTTTATCGCACAAAAAGAAAAGAAAAACCAAGACAATAAAGAAATCATTCGCACTGTCAGAGCTCTCCTCGATCAAAGAATTGCCTTCGGAGGAACTCCTGTTCCCATTCAAGTCAAGACTGAGGTAGTTAGTGAAGACTCTGATAGTTAGGAATTTTTGTAATTTTTCTTTCAGTACTTCATGTATGTACTTGTGTATTTTCCTTACTCTTGTAACCTATATTAAGATTAATGAAAATGCAATTCAGTGCATTGTACTTTACTCCATCACAGTACTGAAAAAGATCCCTCAAAACAGTAAATGGGACATGTACCTTTATGAGTTCTATTTCCTATTGTTTCATCTAGACTTAGAAATTTTTTTTCTTTCTAGACTTAGACAATTTCTCCATTGTCTTATCACTATCATTTAGGGGGAGATTGTTGATCCAGCTCTCCTAAGACCTGATGAAATGATAATGATCCTGCTACTTTACTTAGTGAATAGGTTTTTACTTCTGTTATAGCTTGAGGAATTATCACTGAATCTGTTCAGTGTTATTCCATGTTACTTATGTTGTAACTTATTTTTATAATCATCAGGATCAGGATCAGAAGATGAACGAGTCTGTTCTGCAGTCTACTGATCCTGACCACCGAAGTGAAGACCTCCTGAAGACATCAAGATCATACTCAAAGAACCATCAGCGACGTCGAAGAATTAGCTGATGACAGGACCAGCAGGCTCGTGATCTGAAGACGGAACTCAGTGATAACAGGCTGCTCAATTTCGTATGACATTCTGAAGATTCATCAGGATACAAGTGACCCTGAACAACATCAGTATCAGGACTCTACTCACTGATCAGTATCCTGATCCTGAAGGATTAGTGTAATGTCTTAATCTAATGCACAAAAGGATTATCCGCCTTTACTGACACAAAAGTACATAAGGACAGTCTCTTTTCTGTTCCCTCCGTACTTATCAGACCTCAAGGCAACTGTTTACTCACATCCTCTTTTGCACACCATGCAAAGAGTATTTGTTTATAGTAAATAGTACAAAGGACCACTTATAATGTGACACGTACACAAAAGTGAGTCTGCATGCATTTAATGCATTGGGTATAAATAGGACATGAAGAGATGTTCTCCATACTTCTTCTTCATCCTAAAATATACCCTAATCCTTTCTTTCTCAATTCCTCTATCTTCTTTCTTTTCTTATCTTCTCACTTTAGTGCATAGTGAAAGAAAGCTTAGATTGTTTAGTTTAGACTTATTGTCTTTTCTATTTCCGCAACAATCTGTAAATTCATATTGTTAATATAACAAAGAATTCAAAAGTGAAATTTTGTGTGATTATATTCAACCCCCCCCCCCTTCTATAATCCCATACACTATCCTTACTTGAAGGTCACCTCATTGGGACCAACAGTTTCATACCATGCTCTTGGAGCTTGTTTTAGACCATACAATGCTTTGTCCAAGATGCATACATGATCGGGAAAATCTGGATTGACGAGCCCTTCAGGTTGCTCTATATAGACCTCTTCATGCAAGACTCCATTCAAGAACGCAGATTTGATATCCATTTGAAATACCTTGATGTGCTTGTGAGCTGCATAGGCCAGAAAGATTCGAATTGCCTCGATCCTCGCTACCGGTGCAAAAGTCTCATCGTAGTCAATACCTTCTTGTTGAGAGTAACCTTTAGCAACCAATCGCGTCTTGTTTCTGATAATCAATCCGGATTCATCTTTCTTATTTCTGAAGATCCACTTGGTTTTAATGATTGATTTATCTTGCGGTCTCGGAACCAAGCGATACACTTTGTTTCTTTTGAATTGTAACAGCTCTTCTTGCATTGCTAATAGCCAATCAGAATCTTCTAATGCTTGAGAGACATTCTTTGGTTCAATTATGCTCAAGAAACTTTTGTAGAGGCAGTAATTTGCAGATGCAGATCGCGTTTTAACACCATCATTGACATCACCAATCACATTGTAGAGTGGATGTGCTCTTGTCCATTTCAACTGAGCAGGAAGAGTTGCAAGATCATCTAAATTGTTCTGACTATCATTTTCATCAATGATTGCAGGAATCTCTGATTGATCATCGGGGGTTAACTCTGATTGCTCAACACTTGGAACTGGTATAGCCTGATCAAAGTTAGATGTAGAACAAATATTTTCCGATGGTCCGGAATCATTTACGCTTGAAGGTTCTGGGACATCGTGAATATCAACTCTTGGATTTCTAGAAAGTATGAGATCTTCATTATCTGCACAAATATCCAGAAAAGCATCCATAAACAGTAAATCGAGTTCTGAACTATTTGGATCAGTAATAGAATCAGAAGTCGTAGTAGAAGCTTGACTATGAATTCCGAGTTCTGAACTGTTATGTTCAGAAGTCATTGACACGGTTTCATCAAAGGTCACATAAACGGTTTCCATAACCATCTTGGTTCTCTTGTTGTAGACCCGGAAAGTCTTCGACGTTAGCGAATAACCAAGAAAGTATCCCTCGTCGGCTTTCTTGTCAAACTTACCAAGATTGTCACGGTTATTGAGAATGTAACACCTACAACCAAAAACATGAAAAAATTTGACATTAGGAACTCTACGGTTGATTATATGATAAGGAGTTTTCTTGAAGCGCTTATTGATGATGGTTCGATTTTTTGTAAAACAAGCCGTTGAAACAGCTTCGGCCCAAAAAGTAAGAGGTAATCCGGAGTAAGCTAGCATTGTTCGTGCCGCTTCCACTAAGGTTCGGTTTCGTCTTTCTACAATTCCATTTTGTTGTGGAGTATAAGCACCTGAAAAATTATGAGAAATACCAACAGATGTTAGATAAGCATCTAAAGTAGCATTTTTAAATTCAGTGCCATTATCACTCCTAATCTTTCGAACTGGAAGTTGCAAAAGAACTTGGATCCTCTTGATAAACTTTATGATCAACTCGGGAGCTTCAGATTTCATTATCAGAAATTCTAGCCATGTGTACCGTGAGTATTCATCAACCATAACTAGAATGTACTTCTTTTTACTAATTGATTGAATTCTCATCGGTCCGCATAAGTCCATGTGGAGTATTTCAAGTGGTGATTGACATGAAGATTCTGTCTTTGACTTGTGAGAACTTCTCTTCATCTTTCCCATTTGACAAGCCGGACATAAAGAATCTCTATCAAATGTCAACTTTGGAAGACCTTTCACCAATCCACCATTAGCTAGTTTGCTAATATCTGAGAAGTTTTGATGAGAAAATCTTCTATGCCATAGCCAACTTTCGCCTTTTGTTGCCTTTGTAAACAAACAAACTGGTTTCGATGAATCTATCATCGGAAAGTCAACCACATAGAGATTGTAAAACCTTCTCCCTTCAAAAATCTCAACACCATCACTATAAATGATAAGACAGTTAATGATGGAAAATAGAACAATGTTATAACCATCACAAAACTGACTTGCACTAAAAAGATTATGACTTAACCCCTCAACATAAAGTACCTTCTTTATGGATACCTTACCATTTGTAAGAATGCCGTAACCTTTGATGACCCCAGTCGTCTTATTCCCAAAACTAATTGTTCCTCCTGGTCGTTCCACAAAATTGTGCAACAACTCCTTGTAGCCAGTCACATGTCTTGAACAACCGGAATCGACATACCACATATGCCTGGCCTGTAGAAACATGTTAGTTCATCTTGGGAACCCATATCCAAATGGGTCCTTTCTTGTTAGTCTCATACATCTTTAACAAATTAGAAGATGAACCTAAAATCTTATAGTTTATACCAGACTTTGAAATTTGTGCATTCAATAAATCTTTAGGAATCCATTTGCACACAAATTTCACATCTACTGATTTATCTTTTGCTTTTGAAAGATTTTTCTTTTTAGCACTAAACACTTTAGCACGATGATCAAACGAGTAAGCACGAGATTTATCATGAGAAACACCACTAGATCTCTTCTTTTTAACATCCCTAGAGTTCAAAGAAAAAGAATTATCACCACAATGAGTACAATGCAAACGTTGCATAGCAAAAAACATCAAGGCAGACTCAAAAGAGTTTTGACACTTATTGAATCTAACATTCAGATTACATTTATTTGCATCGTCAAAAAACGACTTTTTAACAAAACTCTCATTTGTAGTAAAATGCTTTTTCTTCTTTGAATCTTTCTTCTTCCACCATAGGCCATGTCGTTTAAAACTTTTTAAATCTATAGAATCAGAAGAACTTGAGTTAATAGGTGTCTTAGGAACTGAACATACATCAGATGAATCTTTTGAAGATGTTTCAAGTGTAGCACAAGAAGTACTTCCTACCTCAAAAGTACTTGCATCAAAAATAATTGAACAAGTTTCAGACTTTGACAAAGTGCAGGAGGATTTCTCATCTTTGGAAATTCCACTATCACTTGAAACATTTACAACATTTGGTTTATCTTGTATACCAGACTTTGGTTTTTCAAAAACAGCACCAAATTCCACATCTGATAGTTTGAGTTCTGATTTAAGGATATCACCTTCAACCATACTATCTAAACTTTTGTACACAAGATAACCATCTTTGTCAATAACAACATATGTAATTAAATCAGTCACTTCAGGCTTAATACTTTGATCAAAACAAGGTAGAGTATCTTGAGACTCAAACATGGGGTTAGAAATAAAATTTATCTTTTCTTCCTCAACGCCCGCTTCGATGTCATCATCATTATCAGAATCAAAACATGGTTTGGTCTCATCAGAATCAGAATCAGACTCATAATCAGAAACGCTTTTACTATCTGAAAGAGTATTAACTTGTATAAACTCAGAAAGATTTTCACAATCCGTTTCTTTTTCAAGTTCACTTGTCTGATCTTCAGATTTAGAAGTAGATTCAGTAGTCGTTGACTCATTTTCAATATCTTTACTAAGCTTTTCAGATTCAGTTGAAAAAGACTTTACATCTTGAGAATACAAAGAGACACACTGAGTATGAGAAAACTCGGGTTTTCTTGTTTGATAACTTTGATTTAAATTATCATATTGAAAAGTACATGTGAAATCAAAGTTATTCTTTCTCTTTGGCTTTGAATCTGAAAAACTATCACTTGAGTCATCAACAACTTTTTCTTTACCTTTATCCGAAGAATCAGATAATGAATTACCAGATTTTACAAAGGTCTCATTTAATTTTGGAAAACTTAAGTTATCAAACTGATAAAGACCTTTAGGGGCTTTCTTTAAAACACCAACTTCAGGTTAACCTAACCCCATTTTCGGATTGTAAAATCTAGTATCCTTTAGATTATTTGTCAAAAGCTTAAGCGTCTGTTGAGTCTGACCTCTTTTGATATTAAGATCCTCCAACTGTTTGATTTTGGCATAAGCCTCAGATCTATCTTGAAAACAAACTTCGTATTTGATCATATATTCAGCTTTTTCAGACTCCAAATTTACTAAAGCACTCTTCATCTCAGAAATTTGAGATTCTAGTTTGGCTTTCTCTTTCCTAATCTTAGCCTTTTCAAGCTCACGATCATCAGCTAAACATTTATATAACTCACATTCATTACTGAATTCAATGACTCGAGCTCTTTCGAACTTAATCTTTTCCTTCAAGTCATCAAATTCAGTTTTTAAAATTAAAAACTGTTCTTCTAAAGAGCATTCATCATTATCAGACAAATCCGAGTCAGAAGGAGTTTGACTTACCTTATTTGTTTCTTCGGTCTCTTTGTGAAGGTTGATGGTTTCTTCCACACTTGCCATGAGATTGTAGTGAACTTGTGTGAAATGAGCAGAGTCCTCATCATCAGAAGTATCATCATACCAACATTCCTCTTCAGCCATCAAGACTTTACCTTCACTCTTGCGTTTAGCAAGTTGAGCCTTCTTAGTGTAGTAGTCAAAATCCCTAACTTTTGGCGCTCTACAATCTTTGACAAAATGGCCTGGCTTGCCACAATTAAAACATACATTTCCTTTCTCATCTGTCATGCCTTTCTCATAAGTCTTCCTCTCCGGCCTTTTCTCATATTCTTTTGGCTTGTACTTATCTCTTTTGTAGTTCTCGAACTTGGGTTTAGAATAGAACTTCTTCTTCCCATACCTCTTGTGAATGGAACTAGACAAAAGAGCAAGTTTATCCGCAACTCTCTTCAAATCAACATCAGATTCTGAGCTATCATCCTCAACAGTTTCCGAATCAGAATCAGACAACTCGGTGACTAAGGCCTTTGAATGACTTTTCTTCTTTGAACTAGCACTAGAGAGCACACTCTTGTTCTTTTCAGTTAGAAGAGCCAAAGAATCAGTAATGCTCTTCTGTTTGGTCACAATATCTTTGACCTTCACTTCATGTTGACTAAGAATGGAATATAGATCATGTAAGTCTTCTTCCGCCAAGTTCTTGTTCATTTGAAGATTAACCGAGTAGTGATCCCATTCTGGATTGAGATTTTTCAAGAACTTAAAGTTTATCTCGGAAGTGGACTTGTTCATTCCATTTCTTTTCAGATCATTCAAGATGATATTGAACCGACTGTAAGAATCAGCAAGTGTTTCTCCCTCTAAAGCCTTAAAGCCTTCATAAGCTCCGATTGCTTGGTTTAACTTCGCTTGGATTGATCTTTCCGTCCCTTGAAACTGTTTTTCCAACTCATCCCACAACTCTTTTGCTGTATTTCTACTATCAACACGATTAAACAAATCGTTCAGAATCGCCATCGTGAGTAAAGTAAGAGCTTTTTCATCAAGTTCAGCTCTAATCTTTTCAAGTTCATTGAAATGCCGAAAGAGTTTGAACACACGTCTTGGTTCAATTGCGGGAGTAGTGGCAGTCTCGGGTGTCCCCGGAACATCAACGTATGGCCTAATCGAACCTTCTTGGATGCTCACCATGAGTGTCTTATCGATATTGTTGAGAAACTGAATCATCCTCACACGCCATTGAGGATATTCGCCAATCTGAAGTACCGGAAGCTTTGACTTTGAACCCATACTCAATAGATCTCTAGACATCTTTGTAGAACTTGAAAATGATCGAAAATTCACTGAAACTGGTAGATTTCTTCTGGACTTCTAGAATCTGAGGATCTGTAACTAATCTGAACACTTCTTTTGATCAATGAAAAGGTTAGTGACAAAAGTCAAAAAGTCAACCGAAAAGTCAACCGGTGAATAGGGAAATCCCGAGAAAAAATATTTTTCAAAAATCTGAAAGTTGATTTTGACCGCGAAATAGAAATCTTAGTCCAAAAATGCAACCTCTCGAAAATCACCAAAATCTCGGAAAAACCGGCATTTTCGGGAAAAAATGACCTTAAAAATGACTGAACTTTTTCACCGTAAAATCAGATAAGAAGTCTAAAAAAGTTTACGTGAAAAAACGCCCGAAAAACGCTTCCAGACTCTTAACTCTTAAATGCCCGAAGAACTTTTTTTTTTTTTGCTTAACTCTTAAACTATTCCGATTCGGAAAACACTACATTCCGAATCGAATTTTTTTCAATTTTCCGAATCGGAAAAACAATTTAGGCAGAGTTCCGAGATAAATTCGAGTTGGTATTTGGTCAAATTCCGAATCGGGAAATGAGGTTTTCCGAGTCGGGATTTGAGTAATACCAAGTCGGAAAATGAGTAAAACTAACTACGAACACAATTTCCGAATCCAAAAATTTTCCGATTTGGAAAACTTCAAAAATTCCGATTCGGATTTTACACAAATTCCGATTCGGATTTTATGAATATTCCGATTCGGAATATATGAACACCAATTCGGAAAACGCGTGAAAAACCGAGCAGAAGGTAAAAAACTCAAAAATTACTGCTCAAATCACCAAATTTTGACTCCAAATCACTCACAAACACAGTAAAAACATCATTTTAACCATACACAATCAAATTCACATGCAAACAATGATCAAATGAAGAACATCAAACCTCAAAATACCATTTTTGAAAAAAACACAAAAAGCTCAAGAAATCATACCAATTTCAACGAATTTCCAGCTCTGATACCACTTGTAGTTCCAGATTCAAGTTCTAATCAACATGCAACAAGTAGAGAATGAATTGGAAAGCCATATGTCATTGATTCTTGGATGAATTGATTACACACACTAATACACCAAGAACACACACACTTAAGCACAAAAACTCTCTCAAATCAATCTCATTTACAATCAAGTATGTTTTGCATGTCACACTACAAAATGACTTCACATTGGTTATTTATACCCAAACACTTACAACCCTTACATTTTACTACAATTACAAAATCTGCCCTAAGAATACAAAACTCTTACAAACTAACATATAAAAGACTAAAACAATAAAAACAAACTTTGACTTTGTAGTCCACTTTGACTTTGCCTTTGTCTTCACTTTGAGCACCAACTTGTGATCTCGGATACAATCCGATTTTGCATCCAACAGGTTCCAACTCTTTTATAAACTTTTCTTTTTCTAAAAAAATCTCCTGGTTTAAGTCCAACCACACACACGCTCGCAAACATGTGTGCTGATTCTCTTATGTTTGGAATTATGTACAGAAGTTGACAAACCAGTGACCTTACATCCAATGTTATAAGACACTTGAGGGTCACACCTGTGAGGATCTGTAAATCAAATAAGATAAATCCCAGTTTGGAGAGATTAGGTTTATAATAGTTAATTATAAACCAGTTGGGTATTTTATGGAAGAAAACCCAAAGATACAGGTTTGAAATGGTACATATATATTTATTAGATAAATAAATATATATAGATTTATTAATTAGTAAATTATGTATTTAAGATAAATACATAATAGAATATTAATTAATAAAAGAGATAATTATCAAGTTTAATGGAAATCCTTTTCTTTGGGGAACAGAAAAGATAATTACCATAAATAATTATCATAGATAATTACCATAGATAATTATCAGTGTTATATGGAAACTAGGAAACCTGACCTTATAAATAAAGGCTTAAGGTTTACCAGTTATTCATTCGATTCATTCATTTATTCAAACTAGAAGAAAAATCTCTCTCTCCTCTCTCTCTCTTAGAAACCGGCGCCAGAAACAAACCCCACGGAGTTCAGGTTTTTCGGTTGACGTCTCGTAAAACAGCTTGTTTCGGGATCTCGGGATTTCAGCCAACTAGAAGGCGTTTTGTCTGATCGATCACGGGTGGATTAAGCTCAAGCTATCCAGGTAAACAAATCAAACCTTCTTGTAGGATTAAAATAACTAAATTGATTAAGATCGTTAGAATATTACGGGTTTTAATTCTTAAAGCTTCCGCGTTAATCGAACCAGTTAGGTTTGATAAAGTTTAAACCTTTGGGTCAGTTTGACTATTAGGTTTTACCGTGTATCACATCCAGTTAGGATTGAGATTCGTAGAGAACCTTGTATCAGTTTGGTGTGAGGGATCCACAAAAACCCAACATCTTAAACTTAGGCTCTGATACCAAGTTGTAGCACCAATATTTCAAAAATAATAGTAACTAATAATTTTAAGAATATAACCTACATTTTTACCATTATAAATAAAATTAACATTCAAGTTACAGAAAACGTTAAATAAATTTATTACAGTTATCCCGCAAGAAATAATTAATTACAGATAAGTGATTATTTTAATAAATAGAACAAATGTCCAATCTTCGTCGGAACCGATTCCGCAGCTAGCCTCAAAGCGGGGCCTTGCCTTTGCCCACACTTGATCCCGAACCTAGAAAAAGGGAAACAAATAAAGGGTAAGCTATAAGCTTAGTGAGCAAGCACTATACATATCTTACGTTACCATGCACGCACATAGTACAACAGGTACCATCACATGCTCATCCATAATTAAATACCGCATCATATAATATAAAACACAAACGATCATAACGCCAATCAATATAAATATATTCTCATGAGATATATATAATTTCTCCGCCAGCTTTGGACACGGATCTACCCCTATAACTCATCAAGGACATGTGGTTCTGTTGTCCCTAAAAACAATGAAATGCAATAGAAATGGATGGAAATCCTCTAAGAATGAGATGAAATCAATGAAGCTTTTATAAAACACTCAACAATGGTGAATAATATGCCCAATTTGGTATGTAATGGATTCCAACAACACAAAAACCCTAAACATCCTTTTCCTTTTATAGGAGAAAGGAAGTTACAAAAGTTGTCAACAAAGGCCCTCGAGGTTCCAAACCTCAAACAAGGGCTTACACAAAATAAGATTGTTTACGAAACAAGGAAACTAAACTAGAAAGCATTTAAAAGATAGTTGATTCTGACTCTTCTCAACACTTGGGTTCTACAATCTCCCCCTTTGAGAAGCAGTCAGAATGGTGGAGGTAACTCCAGTGCAGGCTCCCACTTGGACATCTGCAGATACTCTTCCCACTCGCCTATGATCCGTGCTCTCATCTGCATCGCAGCCTCAGCTCGTCTGTACATCATCCGCTCCTTAAGCTTCTTCTCGATCAACCTCATTGCCTCCAGCAGCTTTCCTTTGCCATCTATGAATCTCCGACTCGGAACCTGATCCGCCAGCAGTCTGCTCTGCATGCCGTTGTAGACATAAAGGAGGGTCCCGTCGCAGAACCTGGAGAGCTCCCCAAACCTCATGAACCTGCGCTCCTTCTTCTTCTGAGTCAGGTACAGGACTCCATGCTCAGGTATCCTGGTTGGCATGTACGGAATGTAGGCATCGATACCAGGAACGAGCAGGTTTGGTCTCAGCAGGTTGACCTTCGGCTGGCGGCTTTCTATGGCAAGCTGGTAGTCCGACACTCTCGCAAGAGAGATTGCATGACGGACATATTTCTTCAGAATCTCCGTGCCATCTCTGTAGTACTCTGGTCGGAGGATCGGGCCTTGGAGGTACTTGATGATCGTGAGAAGATCTTCTAGATGCACCCGATCTAAGTCAGCTTCTGTGAAGGTCCAGTTCTGCAGTTCACCTCGAGGGACACCGGTGCCGTACATGCGGACATCAAACTCCAGGAACAACTGATGGCCATGTTTGTAGGGGCGCATAGCAGTTACCTTGGTGAAGCGACGTCTGATCCTCTGGCGTCCATGAGTGGCCCAGTTGCTCATTCGCTGATGCACGTACGCAGTCCTTCGTCTCTTGTTGCTGATGTGAGAGATCCCGAAGTAGACTTTTCGGGACCAGGCGTGCAGCTTTTCTTGCTGAAAGATGCGGGTGAACGTTTCTTCTAGGAACGGACGGAAGATGATGGAGTGGTTCCAGTTGAGCTGGATTACAGTAGGAGCATCGGTTTCTGGATCGGTAGAGTGGACTGTCCGTGGGGCCTCTGGAGTTGGGAACCTGAGAGCTGAGAGGAGGTTGGCGTAGTCAGGATCCTTGACGAGGTCATCTCCCTTGTGATAGACCCTTAGACTCTGAGCGAGCGACCGCAAGATCTTCCGGGCTGCTTCCGGAATCTGGAACTCTGAAGGATCAGTCGGTGCTGCTTCTGGGAGAACGGGATCAATCTGGGCCGTGTCCGTCATCTGAGGAAACTGAACTTTCTCCCCTTCCGGAATCCTCTCGTATCTCCAACTCCCCATGTCCGGAATGTCTTCTGAATCGGAGTTGACATAGGGAGCTTCGGCGGCATCTAAGTCTGTGGGGGCGCTCGAGGGAGCGGCTGAGGAACCTGGAGCTGGAGCTGATGAACCGGAGCCGGAACCAGGTTGGAGGTCGGTGCGAAGCCGTTTTGCAGCTTGTACCTCCCCCTCATGAGGACCTGGTGCGGAGTCATCAGGGTCATCATGCCTCCTCTTCGAAGGCTGAGCCTGGGACCGACACACGGCCTCCAGTTCTCTAATCCTTTGTTGTAGCAGCTCGATCTGGGCAGCTTGCTCTCGGACTTGGGCGGACAGGCGGTCATTCTGAGTGGTGTATGAGGTGATCATCATCAAGTGCTCCACCTCAGTGACGTAGCCTGGAATCGGTGGAAGGTCGCCCGAAGTCGGAGGAGCGAGCCTGAGTACGTCTTCAGATGGCCTAGGAATGGGAGCTTCAGTAGATGGGGCAGCCTCTGAATGTTTGCCCTTGATCCTCCTCTTGAGCTCGTGTAGCTCCGCATCCCGGTCTTCTTGAAGCTTGCGCGACGCCTCAAGATCGGCTTGTCTCTTCCTCTCCGTCTCGGCCAAGGCTTTTTCGAGTGCCTCGACCCGCGCGTCCCGAGCCTGATTGGCTTGCTCTACAGCTAATAACCTGCTTTGGACGACTTTAAGGATGTCGTCCGAATCCGTCGGACCTATAAGTCCCGGTGTTGCAGGGGCGGTTTTAGGGATTCCGCCCGAATCCGTCAGGCTCAAAAGCCCCGGTGTTGCGTGAGCATCTTTATAGACTTTGCTCGAGTCTGTCGGACCCGGTCCCGGAAGAACTAAACCTGGTGCCACTTGGGCTCCAGTTGACGAGTAGAGTCCTAAAGAGGTACTCTCTCGGCCCGATGTCACCGCTGGTATAATGCTGACGGTGTCGGGGCTTCCGGTGGATCCTCGAAGGGCGTCCAATGACGCACCAACTCTCCCCGTTCCGGCCTCGCCACTTGGGCGGGCAGATGAAGCATCTACAAGTGTCCTAGACAAATGAACAACCCTGAAGGTGTCTATGAGTGGCTCTAGGACTACTGGTGCTCTGAAAGACGTCGAGAGGTGGGGCAGAGCCTCTCTCATTTCAACACCGGCAGACTCCAATTGAGTGGCCGGTGGAAGTTGAGCTAATTCCCCGTGAGAATGTGAAACGACCATCTGTTGAGAGATGGCCGAGTGGCTGGTTTGGGCGTGCAGATGCGTTGGTTGGCTGCCAACGACTTGACCTGACGTCAACGAGTGACCGGTCTGTTGAGGGTTGCCTCTGTGGGGGTTGGACTCTGGGCTAGGGGATATCCACATCTAACCTATGCGGTTCTTCTTCTACATCCGCCTCCTCTAACTGAGCCCAAGGCTCGCTCAACTGGACCTCTACGTCTGCGGTCTCTTTTTCTCTGCTCTCTCTCTCCTTTTCTCCCCTCTCTCTCTCTTCTTCTTCTTCGCTATCTTCTCGACCCCAGCCGGTAGCAACCTCGGCCTCACCTTCGTCCTCCTGACCGATAGTTCGGTCATCCGACGCCAGATCCGCTATAAGAGCGGGATCACCAGAAATCCGGTCGTCGTTGAAGGAGGAGGTGGCTTCATCCAAATCTATCACCTGGGCCTTCCCGCCCTTTGGTGGATCTGACAGTTGAAACTCGGAGTCTGATCCGTAGTCAACTTGTTCTGACTCTGATGCCTCGTCATCGGGCTCACGACGGTCCGTAGGAGTGTGCTCAGAAGAGTCGTGACCGTCGGAGTTGTCGCCAGAAGGATCGCCAGATGGTTCTGCTGCCTGAGTGGTGACGGCCGCCGAGTTAGGTGGTGGAGGAACATGTGCTTGTTCTTGTGGGGAAGCTTCCACGTCCTCCCCAGTAGGTTGTTGCGGCGGCGTCGGCGATCGGCGTTCTTCCGATGACGAGTGGATAGGTGACTGCTGAAGGGTGCCCATATACTGCTTTACCCTGAAGTGACTCGTGTACTCGCGCAAGCGGACGGCATCAGTAGGCTCCTCGACAACTGTAGGAGTGCGAGCACGAGTGGCACGGTTTGAATCATGGTTTGATATGCACCGGCTCTGGAGGTGTGCGGTGTGGCAGACGTACCGACTATTCTACCCGCTCCTCCCCTTACGTCGACTCTCATCACTCCCGAGCCAGAAGCTCCCCCACTGGAGCTCTGGCCCGCCGTACCTGAGGTACGGCTTCTAGTAAGGACGGGTTGCACATCTTGGGCAGGGCTCCCCGGTTCTGAGGAGTCCGTAGATGTGTCTTCTAATCCTACGGAGATTCGGTACATCCTAACGCTCATAGACCTACGGTCTGCCAAGTTCAGCACGTTGTCCGGTATGGGCATCTCTACCTGTCCTGACTTCAGATTCTTCTTGTTGGCTCGTCCAATCTGCTGGCTTTCAAAGCGGAGATGGTTTGCTCTGCGTCGGACAGCTCGGTTCTGGTTCATGTGATCTCGAATGACCAGACTGAAGAAGCGCATCCAAGGATGGATGTGTGCTTTGTGCGTCCTGGCCCAGCTCTGACATCACCGATGATGTCCGCCCAGATTTGCTGAGCAAAGTCGATCCGCCTTCCGTAGGCGACCGCATGAAAGATATGCCAGAACTGGGTGGATGCCTTGTCCACGCCATGGGTCTTTGAGGAGATCGTCCGGTTGAGTATGTTGAAGAATGAATACCAGATTGGGGGCAGCATTCCCTGAGAGATCTGGGAGATTCCTCTCGGCCTGTTGTTCTCAGTGTAGTGACTCCGACAGCGAGTACTTCGCTGAACAGCTCAGATCCAGATACGAGAGGGTCAAATGGTGCCTCCGAAGTAGCAGCTGGCAGACGAAGGATTCTGCGAAGATCCTCCATAGTGAGGACCAGATCAGTCTGGTCCACTCGGCCGACGATGGTTGAACTCCGTCCCGGTTCTCAACACGGGAAGTGTGCCAGAACTGCTGCATATAAATCATCGGGACATCAGCAGTGGCTTGCATCGCGTATGCAAGGGGGTGAGCTCGGAGAATCTCGAGAACAACGTCATCTTGGACTGTGAAGTTCGCCAAGTCAACGAACTGGTTGTTCTGGTGGATCTCAACGATGTCTGCCGGGTTGATCAGTGCGAGATCAGCAGCGTTGGCGACTGGAGAAGTGGGAGCAATCGGTTGTTGATCAGCCATTTCTGTAATACCTCAAGTGTTAGAAATATTATAACGTGAAAAGACTATACCCTCGACTAAGCGCGAGTCGGAAAAACTCGAAAACCCAATAATGAGTTTTTCGTGTTTTCCGAGTCGGAAAACGAGCAAAGTATACGAGGGGAGTTTTCCGATTCGGAAAAGAGTATTTTCCGAGTCGGATAACTCAACACTTGGTAAAAATAGCATTTTGATAAACCAGACAAGTTTTCCGATTCGGAAAAGGGTATTTTCCGAGTCGGGAAACTCCCACACTTAGAGAGAAAACATGTAGGTTTTCCGAGTCGGAAAACATGGTTTTCCGATTCGGAAAATGTCAACACTTAGAAATTTTGGCAAAACTTGGTCTCTCGAACGAGTCGGAAAACCTTGGAAACCCATAAGGGTAGTTCCATGTTTTCCGAGTCGGAAAAGAAGCAATTGAAAACCGAGACCAAGTCCGATTCGGAAAACCACGTTTTCCGAATCGGAAAACATTCAAGAATACTTATCGTTTTCCGATGCGGAAAACTTGAATGTTCAAGTTTTCCGATTCGGAAAACTTGAATGTTCAAGTTTTCCGAGTCGGAAAACCGAGACCGTTCGAGTTCTCCACTTAGAAACCGCTCAAAAATCGTCGATCTAAGGCCCTAAACTATCAACATTCATCCTAAATCAGTTTATAACAACATTATAAGTAACAAAGGATCGTTTTAACGTCCCGAAATCCCATTCCAAGAAGTTTGGGTTTCGGGTAAGTTTTAAAACTTTTAGGCTTCGATCCAGGCCTTAAAACAAACGATTTAGATGTTAAAACTATATAAGGGTTGATCGTTTACTTACCAGGAATCCGAATATGTAAAGAAATCGACGATCGGAGCAACAACGAGCGAAAACCGGAATCGAGCGCGAAGTGGGTTCGGGTGAGAATTCAGAGAGAAAAAGATGAAAATTTGAATTTTGTGAAAAGTAATTCTTGAAAACCGGTATTTATATTTTTACCGAATTACACTGTGTTTGGGTCAAAAACACTGTGTTTGGCTCTCCTTTTGGCTCTCTTAACCCGACTTTCACCATTTGGCAAAAACCACCCCTGGACTTGAAGTTTGAGAAACTTACAAACAAGTCCCTGAACTTGTATTTTTAGAAAATTCTCAAAACAGACCCTGGACTACAAGTTTCACAAGATTTGCAAAACGAGTCCCTGAACTTTAAGAAGCAGAAAGTGGCAAAGTTAGCCCCCGAACTTGTAAGTTCAAGACATGTACTCTACCGCCCCCTGAACTTTCAAGTTCACAAAAAGTTACAAGTTCAGCCCTCGACTTCCGAGAAAAGAGACTTACCTGGTTCGTCTCACTGGGTTTAGAGCGAGTCCTGGTCTGAAGTAACCAGAAGTCGTTGTGAGGGACCACACCTACAAGATAGAATATAAAAGTGGTATCCAAAGTGATGTGGATCCGAGAACGTTAGTGAGCACACCAAATAGTATATACAGGACTTAGTACTCCCCCTCGATTCATGCAACATCTATAGGATTCCTACAGACTCCCCCTACACAATGCATATAAAATAAGAACTCCCGACTCCCCCTAGACCTCAGGCAGGGAGGTCTAGCATTCCTAATTTGCTTAGGAGGAAAAAGTGACGCTTCTCGTCAAACGGCTTGGTGAACAAATCAGCAAGCTGATAGTCACTCTCAACAAAGTATAGTTCAATGTTACCTTTCTCGACGTGATCTTTGATGAAATGATATCGAATGTCGATATGCTTCGTCCGAGAATGTTGAACCGGATTTGCCGTGATCTGTATTGCACTTTTGGAGTCGCAGTAGATGGGAATTCGATGCATGGTGTATCCAAAGTCAGCTAGTTGGGTTTTCATCCACAGAACTTGCGAGCAGCAACAGGCGGCGGCTACATATTCTGCTTCCGCGGTGGATAAAGAGACGCAAGTCTGCTTCCGGGATGACCAACTGACTAACTTGTCCCCGAGAAATTGACAAGCACCAGAAGTGCTTTTCCTGTTAAGCTTGCAACCTGCATGGTCTGAGTCTGTATATGCAATTAGTTCAAAGCCAGAATCCTTTGGGTACCAAAGGCCAAAATCCGGTGTGCCCTTCAGATACCTAAGGATTCTCTTGACTGCAGACAGATGTGAATCCCGTGGGTCACACTGAAAACGAGCACAGACACCTGTGGAAAAGACGATATCTGGTCTACTAGAAGTGAGATATAAAAGGGAACCAATGATTGCCCGATAAGTTTTCTGGTCAACCGGTTTACCAGAAGTATCAGCAGAGAGTTGAAAATTTTTGGGCATTGGTGTGGCCGCGGAGTTTGAGCCACCGAAATCAAATCGTTTTAAAAGATCTTGAACATACTTGGCTTGATTTATAAAGATGCCATCAGGGCGTTGTCGAACTTGAAGTCCTAAAAAGAACGTCAACTCGCCCATCATGCTCATTTTGAATTGGGATTTCATGGTGTTCTCAAACTCTTGGCACATCTCAGGTTTTGTAGACGCAAAGATAATGTCATCCACGTATATCTGAACAATAATTAAATCATTACCTGACTTCTTGAGAAACAAAGTGGGATCAATAGTACCTTTCTTGTAGCCTACTCCGATTAAGTAGTCAGTGAGAGTTTCATACCATGCCCTCGGAGCTTGCTTGAGACCATACAGCGCCTTGTCCAAAACATAGACGTGATTTGGGAATCGAGAATCGACGAACCCTTCCGGTTGCTCAACGTACACTTCTTCTTGAAGGACTCCATTCAGGAAGGCACACTTGACGTCCATCTGATATACTGTCATATTTTTGTGTGCAGCATACGCAAGAAAGATTCGGATTGCTTCGATACGGGCTACGGGCGCGTACGTCTCATCATAGTCGATACCCTTGTTGGCGATAACCCTTGGCGACCAAGCGAGCTTTGTTCCGGATGATGAGATTATTCTCGTCGGTTTTGTTCCGGAGTATCCACTTGAGGCCAATGATTGTCTTTCCCCATGGTCGTTCTACCAAGCGCCAAACCTTGTTTCTCTCGAATTCGGCCAGCTCATCTTGCATGGCGATCACCCAGTCGGGATCGGTGAGAGCTTGCCAAACATCAGATGGTTCAAAATCGCTCAAGAATCCACCGAAAAGGATCAGATTTTCAGTGTGCTTTGCAGATCTGTGTTTACAGGTTGTGAGGGACTCCCGATGATCTGGGAGGGGGGATGATCTTTTGTCCACCGTCTAGTGTGAGGATGAGTGACATAAGCCTATCGGTTGTTGGTGGCGTCGTTCTCATCTTGCACGGCAAAGATCTCTTCTAGGTTCCCACTTGATGAGCCTTCAGCTGGTTGAACCGCGGGGCAGACTCTAACCGGGGCTCTCTAACTACCTGAGCATATGATCGTTGGGCTGTGCTCGGGGAAGGTAGTGGAGCTTCTTCTGGAATTGGATCAAGAACAGGGTGCGGAGTCTGTTCTTGATCAGATGCCGGTGAAGCTGCGGATGAAACGTCAGATGGGGGAGCCACGGACTCAGGTGTCACGGAGTGAGTTGAAGTGCTGGAGGAGGGCTCCGTGACGAAGGCATCAGATGACACTGTGGTTGTGGTCGAACCTGTTGGAGCGGGAACTACGATTGGACTCGTTAGAGTGTGCAGATCGTATTCCGCGAGATCTAAAAAGTCTAAAGCAGAAAAGTTAGAAGACGGATCTGTGCTCGGTGGTGAAGGGAACAATTCAGGGAAGGATGCAGACACACTACTAGAACTAGCATTCAGATAGGTTTCAGATTCAGAGAAATCAACATTTGAGCTTTCCAGGATAGTTCGGGTCCGTTTGTTGAAAACCCGGTAAGCCTTAGAGTTATGTGAGTATCCGATGAAGATAGACTCATCAGACTTAGGGTCAAACTTACCCAAATTATCCCGGTCATTAAGAACATAGCACTTACAACCAAAAACTCTAAAGAAGTCAATGTTTGGCTTACGCTGTTCGACCATCTCGTAAGCGGTTTTACCAGTCCGCTTTACGATTCAGAGTCCGGTTTTGTGTGTAACATGCTGTGAAACGGCTTCAGCCCAAAACTGTTGAGGAACTCCAGAGTGAGCCATCATGGATCTTGCTGCTTCGACTAACGTACGGTTCTTCCTTTCACGACCCCATTCTGTTGAGGTGTGCGAACTGCTGAGAAGTTGTGAGTGATCCCCACTTCTTCGAGAAAGGATTGCAGCTTTGCGTTGCGGAACTCAGTACCGTTGTCACTACGTATTTTCCTCACCCGACGACCCAAGAGAACTTGTGTGCGTTTGATGAAGGCTATGATTCGTTCAGCAGCTTCTGATTTGTCTCGAAGAAATTCAATCCAAGTGAACCTAGAGAATTCATCTACGAGAACCAGCATATACTTCTTTCTGGCGAGACTTTCGACTCTCATAGGTCCACAAAGATCCAAGTGTATCAAGTCGAGGGGACTTTGGCAATTCGTATCCATTCTCGGTGGATGAGAGCTTCTAGTCATCTTTCCTTGTTCGCACGCAGGACAGAGAGTGTCCTTGGAAAGGCGAAGCTCAGGTAGTCCCCTGACTAATCCCTTAGAAACCAGTTTGTTCATATCTTTGAAGTTCTGATGGCATAGTCTGCGGTGCCATAACCAACTGTCCCCTTTTGATGCTTTTGAGAGCAGACAGATCGCATTCTTCGGGTTAGCTTCAAACTGGGGGTGAGTTTGAGGGATTGAACGGAAGACGGTTGTGTAGAGATTGCCATTTCGCCTGGCGGAGAGAATACATTGTTGTCTTCATCGTTCACGTCACTTCCGTACTGAAAGGTCTTCAACCAGTATCCGTTATCACAGAACTGGCTGGAGCTGAACATGTTGTACCCCAATCCCTCCACATAACGTACACCCTTGATGATGTACTTTCCATTGGTGATTTTTCCCGACCCTAATATCGGCAACGGCGTTCTGTCGGCAGTCTTTATGTATCCTTCAAACTTCTCAACGTAGTCGAAGATGAAGGACCGCTGCCCAGTCATGTGTGTGTGAGCCCCCGAGTCAAAGTACCACACATGACTGATCTGCAAAACAATCAGGCTTGTTTAGGGACCCATTGCCAAATGGGTTCCTTAGGGTCAGAAACAGTTGAATTGGTCGATGCAGTCTCCTTTTCGGATTTCTCCTTAGGCTTAGGGGACTGCATTGACGAGGATGGTTTCCCCTTTCCTCTTTTTCTCCCTCTTCTCTTTCGAGACTTGATTTTAGGCATATCAGCATTAAAAGAATTATAAACACCATAGCGCAGAAAATTGTCAAACATAAAGCACATGTCATTACGCAAAGAGTCAAAAGCATGAGTTAAATGTTGATTACGTTTTACAGACATGTTTGAATTAATTCCTACGCTAGGTGGAGCATAGCCAAGACCCGCATGGTTAGGACTACGCTGCTTAGGGAAAGCTTGAAAAGAGTTGGGTCTTCCTTGGTGATCCTTCCTTGGTGGCTTCACTTCCTGTCCACCATCCTTCTTCCTCCCATCTGCATGAGCATGGTGTGAGTTAGATGACGGTTTAATAGGAGAAGAGTTGCCACCCTTTCCAGAAGATGTTTTGGAAAATTTAGGTTTTGTGGAAGAGAAAGGTTGCTTTGGTTTTAACCGAGAGGTCTCACCCACTTCAAAGCTGCTTGAATTCAGGTCAAGACTTTTAATGGGTTTAGCTGAGTTATGAGCGTCATTAGACTTTGAATGCCTTTTCTGGAGTCCTTTGGGTGCGTGAGGCTTAACTGACTTCTCCTTGTCAGTACCAACACATTTTTCACCCGTAGGGTTACTGTTCTCAGAAACATGAGCTCGTGACTCAACAGACTTCTCAGGTTTTACAAAAACAGATTTTGGCCCTTTTGGGATAAAGCCTGAAGGATCATCACCTTCATCTAAGAACACCTTCAGATCGTACTCAACGTTAGGATCATGGATAGTCTTTGGTTCGGTTATCCTATGGTGTGAGTTGAAGGGTTCATCATCATCTGACAGCAAGGTGTAATAATCCTCTGGATCCGTAACAGATTTGGTTTGGGGTTCAACTATCGGATGGTTTAGGAGTGGAGTAGTCCTATCATTAACTGAGTCTGAAAGGTTTTCAAAGTACATGACTTTTCTTTTCAAAATGGAATTTGACACACGTTGGTTGGTTAAGGCCACACGATAATTGATCTTTTCATCATGATCAAGTTCTCTTGCAATTTCAGAGTGAACATTTAGGAGAACATATCGTGCCTTAAGATTCGCAACCTTAATTTGAAAATCAGTAAAGGTTGAGGCTGCGGTCTCACATTCTGAAGACATTCTAACTCTCTCGGCATTTGCCTCGATCAAGTCTTTCTTCAAAGTGTGAACCAAGTTGTCTTTTTCAGAAATAAGCACTTTCAGATTCAGTATCTGATGTTGACATGCGTCCAGATCCATGGCTTTTAATCTAAGTCCAAACATTTCCTTCTCTAGTTCAACTAGGTCGGGACCCTTAGTTGCGGAAACATCCTCTGGTGGGATAACTAGGGTCTCCTCTGAAAAATCCATCTGCCTAGTGTCATAACTAGTGTTAAGGTCTGAATAGTTGATGGGAGGCATAGCTACCCTAGGGGTCCTAGCCTTGATGCCTTCCCATGTGGACTTAGTGTTTGTTGGATCACTGGCTGGGACAAATATAGGTTTGTTGGGAACGGGACTTGAGGGTGGACTACTCGAAGAACTATTGTGGACTTATAGTTCTGGTAATGGTTTCACCATTTATTACTTCCGGTAAGTGACGGTCTGTCTAATAATTCTTCGGTGACGTGTCCTCCTATGAAGGCAGGTTTGGGTTTGGAGGCGGCCATGTCCTCAAAGTTGTATAGATTAGAAGGTGCTTTTCTAAAACATGGTTTTCTGACAATCCTAGTCCGGGTCTGGCTTTATAGAAAGGATTTTTGTTGGCATGCTGCGTAAGAATGCTCAAGGTCTGCTCAGATTGTCCTCTTTTAAAATTGTTATCTTCAAGCTCTTGAATTTTTGAAAACAGTTTAGTTCTTTCTTCTGAAAGTAACTGAAATTTTAGTTGGAGCTCACCATGGTCACTGTTAAGTTCCTCATGGGTTTTCTGAAGACAACTGAGTTTGTTGGACAAATTGGACTCTCTGACGCTAGACTCAAGAGTCTCACGATTATACACTATGGTCAAGTCCTCAAGAGAGCTTTTGTATATGGCACTGTCGATTCTAAATTTCGTGACGAGAGATCGTTCCGATTGGAGACATCTCTCAAGTTCACAAATTCTAGATTCTAACATTGTCACATCATCAGTTAAGTCTGGGATAGTGGATACCTCAGAAGCGTCGAGGTCTCGATATGTGCTGGGGCCAACAGTTTCAGGTCCTTCGAAATCTGCCATCAAACACGGACCCCCAACTAGATGATCTTCCTCGTCTGAGCTTTCTTCCTCACATACCCAGTTTTCCTCATCGACTAGCAGAGCAACTCCCTTCTCTTTCTTCCTCATCAAAGCTGCTTTCTTCTCAAAGTATGCAGCATCTTTGAATCTGATAGGACAGTTGCTTGCATAGTGACCCAGCTTGCCACATTTGAAGCAGGATGTAGTGGCACTAGCGATCTTTTGAGGGGCTGGGTTAGGACCACCACTGTTCACTGGAGCTGGAGGAGCATTCAACCTTTGATCACCAATTTCAACGGGACCTTGTTGATGTCCTTCTCTCGGAGCTTGCCTAGATGAACTACTCTGATGGTTCCCGTCTTGATAGTTTCTGTTACCCTGAGCTGACTGACCATCATATTCCCTGTAGTTCCTCTCCTGTTCTTGACCATATCCCGGACCACTTTGACCACCTACGAATCCTCCATATCTGCACGTCTTCACGTCTTCCATCTTGACCACCTTCATACCCGCTACTATATCCTTGACGGTCAATGTATCCCGATTCTGGAGTGTAGTTTCTCTGGCTTGGCGATAGTTGATATGAGAAACCTGTCCTCTCCAATCTCCCTGGTCTCCAGGGCCTCCCTGATAGTCCAGGTAGGTGTTATCTCTGTAGTTTCCTCGAGCTTCCCTATACTGGCCTTGATCACCACGGTACCTTCCTGGATGCTGATTCTGATATCTGTCCCCTTGCTGGTATCCTCCTCTTCCTTGATTCCCAAACTGAACTCGTTCCTGCTGGTAGTGTCCACCTCGGCCTTGCCCCATCCTTCCTCCACTGGGATATCCAGATCCCCTGGGTCTGCTGTATCCACGTTTGGAATTCAGCTTCTGTACGCTGTTAGAAATGAGGGCAAGAGACTCATTCACATGAAAGAGCTCATCATCAGAGATTGAGATGATCAATGGATCATCTGGATGTTGATAGCTTGGACTGTAATTCGAGTTGAACTCTTGGTAGCTTGAACCATAGTTCCCGTTGAACTCCTGATTGTAGTTCTCCTGATAGTGCTGAGGTGGTGAGTGGTTGAATTGCTGAGGAGATGAGTTGCCGTACTGTTGGTGCTGGAAGGGTGCTGAGCTTGATCCTCCACATGGTACTGCCGAGAGTGCCAGAGGATCAACAGCATTTTTGAATTTGCCTCCCGTGATGAATTCCTCATGCTGAACCATCATGCTGAATAGGTCGTGTAGACCCATGATCCCCAGATTTCGGCTCAGTTGCAAGTTGATTGCCAGATTCTGCCATGCCGATGTCAGGTTCTTCAGGAACTTAACATTCACCTCGTACTTTGACTTTTCTATCCCGAGTCTTCGTAGATCATTTACGAAGGCGTTCAGTCGTTGATAAGACTCGGTGAGGGATTCGGTTTCCCTGGCTTTGAAGCCTTCGTAAGCGTTTAAGGCACTTTCCTTTTGACTCTCGAGGGCGGTGTCACCTCCTTGCATCTGCTGCTCTATTTCTAACCAAACGTCTCGTGCGTTTGTCAGACTATCCACCCTTGCGTACATATCATTGGGAAGAGCCATGATCAGAAGGGTCAGTGCACGCTTGTCGACGAGGTGCCGGGCTCTTTGTTCAGGGTTGAACATTTCAACTGGCTTTTCAACTACATACGAAGGTAGTTCGGGACATGTATCTGTTTTGGGAACAGCAGCAACCGTGACAGTTGGTCGGATTGGGCCTTCGCGGATTGACTTCATGAGATTACCGTCGAGCATGTCTAGGAAGTGTATCATCCGGCGCTTCCATTGCTGGTACTCGCCCATCACCAGGACGGGAGGGCGAGTTTCGGAGCCAATGCCCAGGATTTCCTTCGACATTTCTGAGAAAAGAAAGAGACCTCCTTGTAAGATTCACTTGGCTTGGACACAGAAAGGTTTTGAAAAAGCTGATGTTTCGAGCGCCTCGGGACACAGAAAGCTTGGTGAAAGTAAAAGGTTTTGAAAGCAAGCTTAGTGTCGAATTTGAGACACAAAACGGCAAGAGTTTCGGCTCAAAGAGGCGAAATCCGACTTGGAAACAGATGTTTTCCGATTCGGATTTGGCTCAAACAACAGGATTCGGAAAAGCAACTTTTCCGACTCGGAAAATGAACTTTTCCGATTCGGAGAAGGTGGGTGCGGAAAAGGAACTCGGAAAAGAGAGAGACTTCTCAAGAGCAAGACCCCGAGTCAGAGACTCGTTTTCCGATTCGGAAAACAGAAGTTTTCCGATTCGGAAAAGGAGAGTTCTCCGATTCGGAGAATGAGCAATTTCCGACTCGGAAAATTTGAGCTGATATTTCAGCTCTCGTTTTCCGATTCGGAAAACCTGCACAGAAAGCTCGAAAAATTTCTCAAAACCACTTAAAAACCTCTTAAAAATCAGTGTTAAGACCCCCAAAATGTAGGAAAATGCTTAGAAAACTATGGGGAATCACTTAACACTTATTTTAAGCCCTTTTAAAACACCTTTTGGATTGAAAATCCAAAAGTTTTGAAAAACTCAAAACTTGACAAACCTTTAAAACCTTTTAAAAACAAAACCAAAAGCCAAGGATTCAACAAGATTGGCTCTGATACCAATTGTTGTCCCTAAAAACAATGAAATGCAATAGAAATGGATGGAAATCCTCTAAGAATGAGATGAAATCAATGAAGCTTTTATAAAACACTCAACAATGGTGAATAATATGCCCAATTTGGTATGTAATGGATTCCAACAACACAAAAACCCTAAACATCCTTTTCCTTTTATAGGAGAAAGGAAGTTACAAAAGTTGTCAACAAAGGCCCTCGAGGTTCCAAACCTCAAACAAGGGCTTACACAAAATAAGATTGTTTACGAAACAAGGAAACTAAACTAGAAAGCATTTAAAAGATAGTTGATTCTGACTCTTCTCAACACTTGGGTTCTACAGGTTCCCTTTTCTCGCCAGCTTAGGACGCGAGTCCGCCCCCACAACTCATCAAGGGCATGTGGTTCCCTTTTCACATAAAACACACATACATACATACATAATGACATAAGTACATATAGTGAAACTCACCTCAAATGCAAAGTACTATTTCACAACAAGTCACGAATTGAAACCAACAATCTGTAATTATTTTGAACATATAATGTTTATCAGATTCCCCACAATAACAGCGAACTTCAAGATACCCCAACTCTCCTAAAACTAACTCGGCTAACACCTAATTACCCACACAACGGAACCCGGGAGTTTCGGTGTCGAACGGATCTACACAACACTCTCGACCCCTCTCACGACCCCCGAAACAGCAGCCGCCGCCGGTCAACCGCAGCTGACCGCCGCTGCACACCACAGTCTCGGCAGCCCTCGCGGCGCGAGCGTGACTAGGCCACGACCTTCATGGCGCGAGGCACCCATCAGCTCCGCCAGCCGCTGCCGGAACAACCAACCACCACGCCGCTGCAACAACCACAGCGGCAACCAACGGTTGCGTCGCCGGCCAAAGCCGGCGCACCGTCTGCCGCCGTACAGCCACCACCCCAAAACTGGTGGTCACGGCAGCCACAACAACAGCTGGGAACCAGCGTACCCGCCTCATCACCGGCCGTCGCCATCGCTGGCCGACGCAACCACCACAGCCGGCTGTCGCCGGCGTGGGACGCAAACAAACACCACAGCCGGCTATCGCCGGAGTGGATAACAACCACAGAAACAACAGCGCCGAGCGCAGCCACGACCAGGACCAACACCATCCGGCTGTCGCCGGCGATGCTAAACCTACCACCAACGCAACCCGGCCCTTACCACCGTAGCCACACCACAGATTGGTGGTGGTGGCGAGTGGTAGTGGCCGTATCAAAACCACACCACCAGATCAGTGGTGATGGGCGTCCCTTGATCGCACAAGTGGCCGGAAAAACAACCGACCTCAGCCGGACCACCAGAACGGTGGGCCGTGCGGTGGTCGAACTGCACCAAAACCACCAGACCACAGTTTGATGGTGGTGATGGTTAATGGTGGTTACGCGGTGGCCAAATGCCACGCGCAGAAAACCGAGGCCGCACTCACCGGAGGACCAAACCACCGTGGCTGCACCACCAGCGAGGTGGTGGCGGTATTTGCGATGGCCACGGCTAAATCACCACATCGGTGGTGGCCGGCGGTTTATGAATCGCACGACGGCGGTTGTGGGGACGGCTGTTCGTTCCGATCGCCGGCCGATGGCGGTGATGTTTCGATCGCCAAACGGTGGTGGCGTTGGCCGTTTATTCCGATCACCGGCCAGATGGGGTAGGTGATTGATGACGGTGATTGCGGTGGTAACCATGGCCGAATCGCAACTCAACCACGGCCAACCACCAGGTCGGTGGTGGCCGGTGGTTCCAGACCACAGTGGTGGTGACGGTAGCGATGTCGCCGACTGATGGTGATGGCGGCGGCGTTTTTGGTGTTTCGATCGAGACGATGACGGTGTCAATTGAGTTGCCGCTGTTGCCGATGGATCTAGTCCGCCGATCAACGGCCTGGTAATAACCGGATCGCCACCCAACCGTAGCCAAACCACCAGACGGGTGGTGGCCGGCGGTTTCCAAATCGCACGATGACGGTGGCCGATTGCCATCGACGTCGTGGCAATGGCGATGTTTGCTGTTGACAGCGGTGGCGGTGGCGTTTTGTCATCGTCGCCGGTTAACGGCATTAGTGGCGGTCACCGATCGCCACCTGTGGGTGGCGGTTATCGGTGATGGATGATGATGATGATGGCTCTCGCGGCGCGAGCAGGCCTGAGACAAGGGTTTCGCGGCGCGAACCAGTCTCAACCTTCGCGGCGTGAGCCGTGCCCTCGCGGCGCGAGCGAGGCTGCAAAGCCATCCGTCTAGGGTTTTTCGTTCGGGCCAAGTTCGTATCAGGCCCCAAGGCCCAGTACTTTGGACCAAGTTATAGCCCAAAAGGGTTTATTTGGTTTTAAGCAATTTTATCCAAAATTCCTTTTTGTTTAAAATAATTTGGGAAATTTTAAAATCCGTATTGTCAAACCAGTAATTTGACCCGATTGGTCAAATGAGCCTTGTGTCGTGATTCGACCAGTTGGTCAAATCACAACATAGTTTATGGGCCAATTTTTTAATATTCAAACCAGTTGGTTTAGAATATTCGGTTTGGTTAATAAATATTTCATAAAATTGTTTTCTTGTTTTATAAAATGAATTTGTCGTATATAAATCTTATTTTATAAAATAATTTTGGACTTATAAAACAGCTAGTTTTATGAATAAGTTAAAACCAGTTTTTTACGAAAAGTGAAATAAGATAATTTTAACGGATCTGGTTTTGTTTTACGATTTATTATATGTTGCTTGATTATATGCCATGTATAAATGCGTATTTGTTATATACCTGTGTGTGTATATATATTAAGATTATAGCGTTTGCCAACTTAGACCCTTAACTTGTTTGCGGGGAGGCCTGTGTGCCATTTACAACCCCTTTGTAAAATGACCTTAGGATAGTTATTTTATTTCTTTCGGGATTCCCATCAAAAGATGCCAAGGCCAGTGGGAGCATGCGAGAAGGATAGAGTATTCGTTCTGGAGTCCCAACAGAGATGCCAAAGCCAGTGGGAGGTTCGCGAAGAAATAGAAATAGTAATAGGTCATTTAGTGGTCCTTAGGAATACAGTTGGCAAAACTATAATCCGTTTTTATATGCGTGGTTGTTGCTTTACTTAACTGCGTGGTTGTGATATTAATATGCCTATTGTTTTAAATAAGAGAGAGTTTTAAAAACTGAGTAATATCACAAAAGAAAAATAGGTTTTTAATTTAAAATTGCCAATTTTTCAAACCTTTTTAAAACGGTAGATTTTATTTAAAAACCTTATAAGATGATTGTTTTCGCAAGTTGACAAAAACAGTTAGTTTTAATCAACTAGTATGCTATCAAAACAGTTAGTTTTGAATTAGCAAGTGGCCTTAAAACAGTTAGTTATAGAAGGCGTGTGTGTTAGAAAGAGTTAGTTTAAAAACACAAGTAACCCCTCAAACAATCAGTTTTTCAAAAACTATTAGTTTTTTCATAAAAACTGGAAATTAAAAGGTTTTTCAAAATCAAATCAAAACCCCGAAAAATCATAGATCAATAGTGCAACCCACTTTGAGGCACCTCCGGCGTAAGATACGCGGGCGTTGGAAGTGAGTACACCTTGAACGTCCGCATTCAAACCGAAGCTGGGAGGGATTACATGACTCTGCGCAATATTTCCGGGTGGTACCGGCCAGAGTAAAGTGTTTAAGTCACAAAATGATGAGATCTATTTTGGTTCTGATAAGTTTACCGGGTGGTACCGGGCCAAAATGCACTTAGAGGGACTGAAACATGTACGAATGATTATCATTGTCTCGAAAAGATCTAGGAGTCATATCAGTTAGATATGATTGGTAAAAGTCCTTACCTACCGAAATAATACGACCTGGTGGAGCAAGAACATTACGCACATCAGGGCGTATGAAATGAAGGATCCTAGTCCAATAAATTGATCATTTAAGGGTTTATTGATATTTATTGGAAATAGTCCATTTACAGTTGTTAAAACCAATTTTTTAAATGTGTAGATGGCAAACACAGTAACCAACACAAACAATCTTTCTCTCCGCTCCATCCTCGAGAAAGATAAGCTCACTGGTCCTAATTTCCTTGACTGGGAGCGCAATCTGATGATTGTGCTCAGACATGAAAGGAAGTGGTACGTCTTGGAAGAGCCTCTGGGAGACGCCCCTCCAGCAAATGCATCGGCTGCTATCAGGAACGCTCATAAGAAGCATTCCGATGATTTGTTGGATGTTGGTTGTCTTGTGCTTGCAACTATGAGTCCAGATCTGCAAACAGGGCTCATAAATACGAATGCTTATGACATGATCCGCCAGTTGAGGGACATGTTCCAAACGCAAGCGCGTACATAACGTTACGATGCCACTAAGGCATTCAACGAATGCAAGATGATCAAGGGGACCTCAGTAAGTGACCATGTCATGAAAATGAAACGGCACTTGGATCACTTAGAAAGGCTCGGGCACCCAGTTCCGTTGCAGTTAGCAACGGATACGATTCTCAATTCACTGTCAGATGATTACAAGCCCTTTGTAATCAACTACAATATGAATAACATGGAGAAAACAATAGCTGAATTGCACTCCATGCTAAAGACAGCTGAGTTGAATATGGGCGCCAAGAACAAAACGAAAGATGTACTAATGGTGAGAGATGGAGGGGTGAAGAAGAAGCATGGGAATGGAGGCACCAGCAAAGGGAAGGGTCCGGTACATGCCATCCAGAGTGCACCCAAGGTTCGTGAGAATGGTAAACGCAGGGGCAAGGGCAAGAAGGTTAAGCCTAACAAAGCTAGGACCGAGAATCGCTGCTTCACGTTTAATGAAGTCGGTCATTGGAGGAAAAACTGCCCAAAGCGTCATGAAGCAGGTATATAAACCTCAGATATTTATGACTGCTTTAAAATATGTCACTAGTATACTGACACCTAGAGCAAATGTCTATTGCAGGTGGTCAGAAGTGAAGAGCCCAGGAGTTGCTAAGGATCTTATATGCTAGTTTATTTCAGTTCTTGTCAAGACAAATTTATTTTTGAGCCTATGTTTTAAAACAGTTGTTTTGGATGGTTATATTTAAATTTTGTGGTTTTAAATTTAAAAGTTATTGTCTTGACATTGAAATATCTGTTGTGCATAATAATCTGATTGATTTGATAAAAGATCCTAGATATTACCTATCACTCTGAGAATGTTACTTTAATAGTTTTAAATTGAAGTAATTCTATATGAAAACAATCAAAAACACACGAAGTACTATTTCATAGGAATGTGTTTCTGAAATAAGACATTTATGAGTAAAGGATTATGAAAGCATTTTATGATCAAATTAATTACTCAAATGTTTTAGTGAGAATTTAGAATATCAGTATTTATAATACTAAGAAAAATTCCAAGTTTTGGAATTAGGGTTTTATGAAATCCAGTTAAGTTTTATAAATAATAAAATTCTCAAGAATGTTACTTAAAATAGAATTGATTAATCAAAGTTCTTGACCAAATCAATAGTTAAAATTTTGAGTAACAGTTGGTTTTCATAAGTCAGTGGGAGCCCAGTTAATTCTCTATCTAGTCCAAGATAAAGAATAGATGATGTAATTATTGATTAAACACATCTAGGAATTCATAATCCAGGTAGGATATGAATTTATGAGATGTACAATATACCTTTCAGTCAAAAAGGTAAGATAAAAGTTTCAAAGTCTTTGAAACAAATTAAGAGTCATAAATGACTTGAAGAAAATCAATAATTAAGTTGTGTTGAATACTTAAAGATAGGATAAAACCAGTGAAACTTACCAGTTTGGTAGAATGAATATCCTATCAGATTTCAGGAAGAAATCACTTATCTACATAGCAACTAAGGAAAGTTGCAGTTTAGCCTTACATATTCAGGGTAACTAGGAGTTTTTCCAGGTCTCCAAGTTCAGGGAATATGGTAAGTGAAGACGTCTAACCTTGTTTAAAGTGTTTGCTAAACAAGGGTTAGCACAATCAAGTAGATTGTATCAAAAGATACAAGCTTGAATTGTTTTTGGTTGTTATTTTGATTAATTTGGTAAACATTAATCAAAGAGTCTAAACTAAAGAAAGGTGATACTTTATTTTAGACCAGTATTTAACAAACGTTAAATAGACATTGTAAAAGTAATTAAGAAATGTTATTAATTTTGTTATTATTATTACAGAGTGTAATATGGACTATACAAAATTAGTTTCTTTATCACTTTTTGTATTTTGCATGTTTTATTATCCAGGAATGAAACTAGTTTTTCAGTTTTTCATTCAAAACTTGTCCGTGACAACTTATCATTGTGGGAACTTGATAGGGAGTTAAAGTCATTGTGGACTTTTGAGTAGTTATGATCAGTCGTTGAATAACAACTACAAGTGTTGTAGACCAAAAGTTGCACAGATATTCGATAGAGTAGCGAATATTGGACGTGATCCGCGATTGAGATTACTTCTTGGAAATCGTCATAAGTAAATCTCACAGTGGTTGTCCCTATCACATGAGGTATTTGGTTTGATATCATGAGGACTGCTGGATAGTTAGTGCGTTCAACCGCTACGCCGTAACAGGGTGGCTATAAAGGACGTAACTAGATTCAGCGGAAGACATGGTGTTAAATGCAGATATGCAAGATGGGATTTGCACCTCTTCTCCGAAGAGAGATATTTCTGGGCCCCTTGACTGACTAAATATACTGATGAAGTGTATGGCCATGCCTAAACGAACTGATTAGTTCTTTGTCGTTTACCTATCAGTAGAGGTCGGATAGTCGAGAAACATAATCTTGAGTATTAAGAATTGACTGATTCCAAGCTCATACTCAAAGATGAAATATCGTGATGCAAAGGGAAAAGCCAAGATATACCCGTTTTATGAGCAGTAGATTCATAAAAGATGTTTCCTTCTGGAAATAAGTTATCACCTATCTGGGTATAAGAGTACTTGTAACCTGGTTAGCCTAAGTGCCTGTCTAGGGGCCTCCTTAGGTCCGTGTGGTCAAAGACGGTATTGCCAACTTGCACAAGTGGGAGTCTGTTAGGAATTATGTGCAGAAGTTGACAAACCAGTGACCTTACATCCAATATTATAAGACACTTGAGGGTCACACCTGTGAGGATCTGTAAATCAAATAAGATAAATCCCAGTTTGAAGAGATTAGGTTTATAATAGTTAATTATAAACCAGTTGGGTATTTTATGGAAGAAAACCCATAGATAGAGGTTTGAAATGGTACATATATATTTATTAGATAAATAAATATATATAGATTTATTAATTAGTAAATTATGTATTTAAGATAAATACATAATAGAATATTAATTAATAAAGAGATAATTATCAGGTTTAATGAAAATCCTTTTCTTTGGGGAACAGAAAAGATAATTACCATAAATAATTATCATAGATAATTACCATAGATAATTATCAGTGTTATATGGAAACTAGGAAACCTGACCTTATAAATAAAGGCTTAAGGTTTACCGGTTATTCATTCGATTCATTCATTTATTCAAACTAGAAGAAAAATCTCTCTCTCCTCTCTCTCTCTTAGAAACCGGCGCCAGAAACAAACCCCACGGAGTTCGGGTTTTTCGGTTGACGTCTCGTAAAACAGCTTGTTTCGGGATCTCGGGATTTCAGCCAACTAGAAGGCGTTTTGTCTGATCGATCACGAGTGGATTAAGCTCAACCTATCCAGGTAAACAAATCAAACCTTCTTGTAGGATTAAAATAACTAAATTGATTAAGATCGTTAGAATGTTACGGGTTTTAATTCTTAAAGCTTCCGCATTAATCGAACCAGTTAGGTTTGATAAGGTTTAAACCTTTGGGTCAGTTTGACTATTAGGTTTTACCGTGTATCACATCCAGTTAGGATTAAGATTCACAGAGAACCTTGTATCAGTTTGGTGTGAGGGATCCACAAAAACCCAACATCTTAAACTTAGGCTCTGATACCAAGTTGTAGCACCAATATTTCAAAAATAATAGTAACTAATAATTTTAAGAATATAACCTACATTTTTACCATTATAAATAAAATTAACATTCAAGTTACAGAAAACGTTAAATAAATTTATTACAGTTATCCCGCAAGAAATAATTAATTACAGATAAGTGATTATTTTAATAAATAGAACAAATGTCCAATCTTCGTCGGAACCGATTCCGCAGCTAACCTCAAAGCGGGGCCTTGCCTTTGCCCACACTTGATCCCGAACCTGGAAAAAGGGAAACAACTAAAGGGTAAGCAATAAGCTTAGTGAGCAAGCACTATACATATCTTACGTTACCATGCACGCACATATTACAACAGGTGCCATCACATGCTCATCCATAATTAAATACCGCATCATATAATATAAAACACAAACGATCATAACGCCAATCAATATAAATATATTCTCATGAGATATATATAATTTCTCCGCCAGCTTTGGACACGGATCTGCCCCCATAACTCATCAAGGACATGTGGTTCCCTTTTCTCGCCAGCTTAGGACGCGAGTCCGCCCCCACAACTCATCAAGGGCATGTGGTTCCCTTTTCACATAAAACACACATACATACATACATAATGACATAAGTACATATAGTGAAACTCACCTCAAATGCAAAGTACTATTTCACAACAAGTCACGAATTGAAAACCAACAATCTGTAATTATTTTGAACATATAATGTTTATCAGATTCCCCATAATAACAGCGAACTTCAAGATACCCCAACTCTCCTAAAACTAACCCGGCTAACACCTAATTACCCACACAACGGAACCCGGGAGTTTCGGTGTCGAACGGATCTACACAACACTCTCGACCCCTCTCACGACCCCCGAAACAGCAGCCGCCGCCGGTCAACCGCAGCTGACCGCCGCTGCACACCATAGTCTCGGCAACCCTCACGGCGCGAGCGTGACCAGGCCACGGCCTTCACGGCGCGAGCCACCCATCAGTTCCGCCAGTCGCTGCTGGAACAACCAACCACCACGCCGCTGCAACAACCACAGTGGCGACCAACGGTTGCGTCGCCGGCCAAAGCCGGCGCACCGTCTGCCGCCGTACAGCCACCACCCCCAAAACCGGTGGTCACGGCAGCCACAACAACAACAGCCGGGAACCGGCGTACCCGCCTCGTCACCGACCGTCGCCGTCGCTGGCCGACGCAACCACCACAGCCGGCTGTCGCCGGCGTGGGACGCAAACAAACACCACAGCCGGCTATCGCCGGCATGGATAACAACCACAGAAACAACAGCGCCGAGCGCCGCCACGACCAGGACCAACACCATCCGACTGTCGCCGGCGATGCTAAACCTACCACCAACGCAACCCGGCCCTTGCCAGCGCGATTTGCACCACCACTGCCGCCTACGACGATGCTAAACGCCACCACCGACGGCGCAACTCACACACAACAGACGCCTTCGCCGGCGTGTGACGTCGACGTACGGCGTTACCGCCGCCACTCACGTCTGCCGGTCGCCACCACCGATCGCAATCGCTACGGCGGCGACCCCCGAAAACCCTTACTATGAGTTACGTAAAAGAAAAGGGGTAAACCTTACCTACGCGATATGAAACGGAACCAACCACCTACTTCTGACGACCTCTTTTTGGCGCTCTCTCTCTCTCTCCTGCGACTTCTAATCTTTCCGGCGACCACCCTCTAGTTCCCTCTCTCTCTCACTATCTTTTTCTCCAAGGGAAACAACTAGGGCACAAAAGAGGCTATCTAGGGTTTTTTATCTGATTTTTAAAAAAACAAGTACTTGGGCTCCCTATTCTAGTCTTAGGCCCACACACATCTAAACCCAAAATAAAAGAATTTCCACATAAAATACTACCCACAAATAAACAATATAACCATCAAAATTCAATTTAACATATACGGTTTTTGGGGCGTTACAACTACCAACTCTCTCTTTCTCCCAACTCCCTAATGATCGATTTCAGTATAAGAGGGGAGTGAAGGGTTTCCTTTGGCTTATATCCTCCTAATCAACCCTTAAGTTCCATAATTAACAACTTAACCCCTCAACTTCAAGAAACAGTAATACACAAAATAAGTTTAACTTAATGGAAATCCGTTAACTTGCGTAAAAGGGAAAAAGGGGTGACACATCCAGACTCTCATGCCTTTTTTACCACTCCCTCGAAATCCTTATCTATAAGCCACACATAATAGAATTTGAAAGGGGTTGGACCGAAATCAAACTGGTGGTCCGTAAGCAGGATCGGTACATGATCCGACCACTTCCTTTCCAACACTCTCACAGACAAGTTCTTCCAACGATTTCCGAATTGGCTAGAGACAAAGAATCTTTCAAGTTCACTGAGCTTCAAGCCGTCAGCGTTCACTCTCGTAAATTTATTTCCCCCATCCAAACATCTTCTAGCTTGTTCCTTTGAATAAACTCACTAAACTCTAATGAGCCTCTATCACAAGTTATCGAATTAACTCTCTCATGAGTCTCTTGGACCTCGCTAAAATCCTCGAAGAAAACCCAACTTACCTCTTCTTTATCACACATAATGAGCCTCTATCACAAGTTATCGAATTAACTCTCTCATGAGTCTCTTGGACCTCGCTAAAATCCTCGAAGAAAACCCAACTTACCTCTTCTTTATCACACAATTTGTCCAATTTGCACTAACGTTCTACCCTCTTCCTTTGATTGTTATGTCCATAAATATTAACACATCCAACCAAACCGTCCTTTTTGTCCTATTTCCATATCACGACAAAAAATTCATTGTCCGTTATGACAAAATCACAGTTGAATAAATTTTTGTTCCATATTGTAAGGAGACCTCCAGAGTTACATTCAATTATGGGAAAATTGCATCAAAATAGAACCAACTTTCACTTGATTCCTATTTTGGGGAACCAACTTTTAAAATTATCATTTAAGGGTTTAAACCAAACTTTTTGTTTATTTAAGGACTTGGTTAACCGGTAAACTAGCATGACTTGACACATATTTATTTTAAAAAAATATGAGATGGATATTTTATTGCCAAATCATCATTTTAAATAAGAAAAAAAAAAAACAATAATTAATCGTGTATGTCACAATCAAATAAAAAACTAAGTCTTCATTGTCCCCTACCTTCTTCATCGCAACCCTAGCCTTCGTCTCAACATTTTGCCGATTCACTCCAACGATCGTTGTCGTCGGTGCCTCTCCTTCTCTGATATCACTAGTTCTCAATCTCCGGCAGCCCTGCCCATTCTCCGGAAGACGTTGTTTCTTCTCCGACAATGGTGTTGTTTCTCCTCTCTCGGCGACGTTGCTCGTTCTCTAGAAGGCGTTCCTTTTTCTTCTACTTCTTCTCTGCTTTAGTTGCGTACTTCTTCTATCTTCTTCTAGAGTTGCACAGTCAATGGCTTGGCTTCTTTTTCATTAAATCAATCCAACAAATAGAAAACATATTTTAGTTAAAAGAAAATGAATTAAAACTATAGATAAAACAATATGTAACATCCCAAACTCTTTAAACTCATTTTTAATAGAAAGTAACCAAAATTGTTGTGGAAGCTTAATAACATTAATATTTTAAACCAAAACCTTGATAATTCCATTAAAGATATAAAATCCATTAAGTAACTCGAAATAATAAAAACATTCATAAATAGACTATTTCGGTTTGTAAATTCCAAAACGGGAAAAGACCAATATAAGTGTTATCAAAATATTTGTCCCAAACACCAAGAAAATTCCAATCCCAATCATAACGTGCAATTGCTGAGCTACATGACCCTCCAGACTCCAAAGCCATCAAACTGGCGTCTTTCCTTTTCTTACTGGATGACGTATCTGCCACTAAAAAGATTAAACAACAACTGTGTAATCTTACATTTACCTAAACCACACATCATCATGCATACATAACCATAAATACATAGCAACTACTAGCATGCAACATAACCCCTTCCTTATGGCTCAATACCATCAAGGAAGAACATATGATACGAGGCCTCTTAATCCACAATTAGTCCCCAAGAGGTGTTACTACCATCTTGAGTACTGTCATAACCCTTTATTGCTTTACATGCCAAAACACACATATAATCACATATGCATTAACAATCACATACACATAACCATACATAACATAGGTAGAGTACTCACTTGTCGAGATGCTAATAACCAAGCACGTTCACAAATAGGTTCAACTTGTACCACCTATAGATATACACATGCACACATCAATACTTGATCCAAAAATAGGTTATAAAGTCTAACCCAATCCTCTTACGGAAGTTAACATAGTAAAACTAGTCCAATTTCTACCAAACTTTACCTAATGCCCTTTTTCACCATCCCTTAGAAGAGGACATTCAAGAAAACCCCAAACGAACCCGCACGTAAAAGTGCAAAACCATTCCAGACCAATCGGCGGGTTATCGGTGGCTTGTTACCCACGAGTAACCCGTCGTTGCCCCCTACATGGTTTTCCTCCACGGTTAATCGCCGAAGAGACGAAGTTTTCACCTCCAACCTCCCTTTTCTGCCATTTCTTGACCCAAATAAAGTTCACATATAATCCCTAATGAACTAACATCACACTAGACACATTAATCCAAACTAACGATGTGTATGAATCCAAAATACCAATTCATCACACGATTACAACAAATGACCATCAATTGATCCCAAAACAACCTAAACCCTAACATTCACTCAAATACACAATCCAACGATTAAAGGGGTTTAGAATTCATACCTTACGAGTAATTCCAACTTGGTACTTGATTCTCCGTCGATTGCCTTCGAGAATCGTACACACATACACACATCACTTAAATCCCCAAATCACCAAAATCGTTTTTCCTGGAAATTCAGTAGACTTCGGATGGTTGCTGCTCGCTACAAGAACCTCTAATGCTCAATCCCTCCGGCCGAATTGAAGAAAAAGAGTCGTGAAGCTACTGCCTAAATTGCACAACAATCCGACGGTTAACGAGGGAGAACGAGCCAATCTCCCACCACTGCACAAACCTGTTGAAAAATCTAAAAATCTCCCTTTCTCTCTACTCTAGCTCTAGAAACGTATTAGGCTACAAATGAAGGGATTAGGGCTTCCATCCCCCTTTATATGCCATCCCTTTTAACCCCTACACTTTAGAACTTGAACACCTTAGCCCCTAAAGTCTTAAAATTTTGCTTAAACGATTACGTTTCTAACTTAACCGTCACCAACGTCAACATAACAGAAAATATAGAAATTAGGGTGTTACGCAATCACTTCTTTTCAATCAACAATATGGCTACATGACATATTTAGTAAAATTATCATTCATCAAAACATAAAAAATCGGATCATGTTAGCAAGTAAATATATATACTATAACTTATGATATCGTCAAAACAATTGATTTTAAAGAAAATTTGATCATGATCTTCGTTGGTATAAAAAATTAATGTAGAAATTGACAAGACGTGGAATATTATTAATTTTTAGTTGATGTTTTAATTTTTAATTATTTTTATTTTAAAATATGATGTGGAATTTTATTTTTGAAATAAAAAAATTATATGTGTAACGTCCCATTTCCCAAGTTAGTGATTTAACTGACTTTGGTTAACTTAAGTTAACTTTTAGTGTCTTTTATGTAAATTCAGGTAGGGGGACTAGAATGTTATTTGTGATAGTAGAGGGTTGTGGATGACCTATGTTTATATACTAGTTTAGAAGCCCCAAACCCTTTTGTTGGTGGAACGTTTTTCAGAGAGAAAAGTGAAGAGGGTTTGAGAGCTTTAAAGGAGACTAGTGCAATTGGAGGTGAATTTGAGTGTTTGTGGTGCAATTGATCATCGAGTGATCATTAGAACGGGTTTCCTAACGCAAGGTAAGCATCAATTTCACTTTCTTCATGTTATTTTGCAAGATTGATTCATGTCTTTAGTTAGGGTTTTGGTTGGAAAATGGGGATTGATGATCTTTGGATCATCAATTGAGTGTTGTATGGCGATATGATGATTAAGGGTTGTTAAATTACGTTAAGGGATCATCATATACGCCTTATTTGGTCTGATTAGTGAGGAAAACGAGTTTTGGGGTTTTGGGTTCGAATTTCGTTCAAAATCGCGTTGAAGAAGATGGTGCTGTCAGGTTGGCGCTAATCTCCGCGCTGATCTGATTAGCGCCAAGATCAGCGCCAAACCTGCTGATGGGTTTCTGACCTAGTGTCGGCGGTACGTCGCGCGCTGATTTGTTTAGCGCCATGTTTAGCGCGGAGCAATTTTGCCTTGGCGCTAATCTCCGCGCTGATCTGATTAGCGCCAAGATCAGCGCCAAACATGCTGTTATGTTTTGAGTTGTTTTGTTGCGGCGATCTTTTGAGGTTTTCTTTTATGGAAATCTCTTAGGGATATTTATAGTAGAATTTGAGAGCCATTGAGATAGATATGCTTTGTCTACGGCTCGAAGGTTGGGTACGATTTTAGAGTCATGTCGAAAGGTTGTTTATATGTACGTTATATGTATGTTCTAGGTGCGTGAACTCTTAAGTGTGATATATATCAAGGGTGTAGCTCTCAGACTCCATTGTCAGGTGAGTACATTAACCCTTATACGTGGCTCTATGTACGAATTGCATGTGATGCGTATGTGGTTATGAGACTAGCATGTTTGTGTGATGGCGTACCCATTGTAGTGGTGGTGGCCACCGTGGGTATAGTCCTTGTGTTAAACTGATATCAGTATGTGTGTGGTCCTTACCGGCGTGTACCGTAAGGCCATGGGTGATAGCATGCCTAGTTCTCATATGCGTGGTGGTTTGTGATATATTGTTCATGTGTTTGTGGTTTGTGCTCACTAAGCTTTCAAGCTTACCCGTCTGTGGATTCCCCTTTTTAGTTGCAGGTTCCTTCGGGAAGGTTAAAGGGAAGGGCTTGGCTTGAAGTTCCGATCTCCCAAGAGGCTCAGTTCTGTTTGGTGGTTTGAGAAACAGTTGTTTTAAATTTTTTTAGCAATGGTTTCATAAGATAGTTACACTTTATTGGTTGAACCTCGTTTTGAGGATTTTGAGTTGAAAGTCTTTTGAATGCTGTTTAAACCTTTAAAGTTATAAAAGTATCTTTTTGGACAAATTTCCGCTGCATTGGTTACTTTTATTTTATTCCGTTAATTTTCCGTTAAATTTGGTGAAAAATGGTTTGGGTTGTTACAATATGTCATGTAGCACTATAGATATGATGTAGAATCCTAGTTGGCATAATAAATCGGTGATGTCATCATTAGTAGGTTAAAAAGGTAAAGGCATGGATTCATACACCCCACCTGTAACACCCGTATTTTAAACCAAATTTTTTTTTTAAAGGAAAACTTATATTAAGAGGAATATTCAAGAAAAACCGTTCATCTAATTAATCGTTTAAACAAAATAACCTTTCGTCTAAATCAGTAACTATCTAAAAATCCCTTAAGCTTTATAAAATAAATGACTAAATAAACCATCGATAACTAGTCGGAATGCCAACGCCAGAATCGTCAAGCCGGAGCCTTGCCTTTATCCTTATTCGTACTTGCACCTAAAAAAAATATGAAATCGTGGGGTAAGCACAACCGCTTAGTGAGCAAGGATTCACATACAATATATCGCAACAAATATATATACACATCTCATCCACTTTAAAACATCACATCTTAACGATTTCCCGCTCTTCGGACCATCCCGCAGTCCGGCCTTAGTGGTTACCCACTCTTCGGTCATCCCGCAACCCTGCCCTAGTGGTTACCCACTCTTCGGGTCATCCCGCAACCCGGCCCAACATATCATATCAACATATATATTAATTACCACATATTGCACATAAAACCCACTCACCTCGAACGCGCAAATGATCAATCACAACGAGTATATTGAGTTCTCAACAGCTACTACTCTGAAATAACATCATGTATAAATATATATGCACATATACCTTCGTAAGAAACCATCTCCTAAATCAACTCAATCCTAACTATTATCTATCATTATCTGCCTAGATTTGGTAAACTCAACTACGTGCAACATCTCTAGTTTACCGGTAACTACAACGGTGCTACGACGATACACGGGTCTAAACCCGGTTGTCAGTTTGACCCGCTAAACTGCTACCGGACAGCCGTGGCTTACCGGACAATTACCTCGAGGGTGGCGGTAGCGAGAATTCACCACCGCCTTTTCCGAATACCCAACAGCACATATATATATTAAAAAAAAGAGGCTGTGACGGGGCGAATTTCCACCACCGCCAGCCCAAAACATCACCTGATAGCACCAAGTCGGCGATGGCAGCGGTATAACCCCCACCACCGCCAACCATCATCAAGATCCACTAGTGGCAACAGCAGCGGAAAGTTTCCGCCACCACCGCCGGTCGTCCTACACAACAGCAACAGCAGAGAACGGCAGCAGCTACCGTGGTAACCGTCGCCGGCTGTCTAACCTACTACGGTGGCAGCAAAATACAAGCCACCACCGCCGGTCCTCACTTCACAAAACAAACAGCCGGCAGCAGCGGTGTGTGCCACCACCGCCGCCGATCAACTGCAGCAGAACGCCGACAGCAGTGGTGTGAACCACCACCACCGCCGGTCACCAGAATCCGACGGCAACATCCAAGGAACCGGCTGCCGCCGGCCATAGAGATCAACAGCAGCAGCAGCGTTCATCGCTGCTCCTCCCCACCGGACGTCACCAACAACGGCGGCAGCAGCTTGCGCCACCACCGCCGGCGTCCATGGAAACCTAGCGGCGGTCAGGCCACCACCAGCCAAGGCCGGCGACGACCCACCCCCTCCCGCTTATCGAGAAGAACGAGACACTAGGAGCGCTTACCGTTAACCTCCGGCGACGCAAGAACTCTCCGGCGACGCAAGTACTTTCCGGCGACCTCCAACGATGTCTCTTTCTCTCTCGATCTCAAAATCCCTCTCTCTCTCACTGATTTTTTTCTTTATCTCTCTTCCTCTCAAGACCCAACAAAATTAAAAGTCTGATAACCCCTTTCCCCTATTTAAAATAGCTAAAGGACAAGACCCTTACCTTATCACACTCAAATACCTCAATATTATAATATTTTTTTTATCTATTACTTTTCCAACAAGACACTAATAAAAACAAATCTGATATCCCATGTGGTTCCTATTTAAACAACTAATGGGCCTAAGACCTCCCATTTGGACTCAAATACCTTAACCCAAATATTTTAGTTTGATCTTTAATTAACACAATTATCAAAACAAAACAAAAAATATACAGATAATTAGAATCACAACTAATTCTTACATAATTAAAACTATCTGGTTTGGGGTATTACAACTCTCCCCCACTTACCGGGATTTCGTCCCCGAAATCAATCGGAGAAAAGCTCCGGGTAATGCTCTCGTATTTCAGCTTCTGATTCCCAAGTCCACTCGGAACCCCTCCGGTGCCGCCGCTGCACCTTTACGATTCCGATTTCCTTGCCGTACACTATCTCCCCCACTCGGATTCTGGATCCGCACCAACTGACCCGCAGCCTATGTTGTCGACCGATTCAGAAACATCCAATCACTCCAACTACCACGTCGTCTCCGTTCAGGGGAACGCGTAAGAAAAAGATGCGGAACCACACCCCGAAGATGTCAATGATACACCCTCGGTACTCGCGCTCGACTACATGCACTTTCTCCGTGGCTACGCCAATTGTCATAGGTCTAACTAGCTTACCTAGCTCTATTTGGAGGGCCTTACAAAACCTATGCGACACATAGGACCCAGTGGCCCCCGTGTCAAAGAGTACTAACGCAGGCTTTGGAGCTAACAGGAAAGATATCTATACCTCACATACAACATGCTATTATCTATCTACACAAGGCAAGAATTTATTTAAACTAAACCTAACAAGGGTATACCTGTAATCTCATCGAGTGCCGCCTGAGCCTCTTCAGCAGTCATCTGGAAAGCCCGTCCTCGTGTAACCGGTCCGCTCTTTCCCGTAGTGGTACCATCAGTAATCCTAAGCGTCGCTGGGGCCGGGGCCTGAACTGGTGCTCCATTCAGCTGGGGGCAATTGGGCTTGATATGCCCGGGCTGATAGCAGTGAAAGCAGGTCTTCACTGTCTCTTTGCAATCGTGACTGAAATGGCCCGGCTTGCCACACTTGTAGCATGACAACTCTTGTGCCCTACACTCACCCCTGTGGTTCCGCCCACATTTGCTGCAAGCTGCAGGTTCGCCCTTAGAATCGCCCTTCGCTCCCTTATACTTCTTAACTGGCCCCGACTGATCATCCGCCTTACGCTTCCCCTGCCGCTTCTCCTCTAGGTGAATCTCCTGAGCTCTCGCTGTCTCCACCATGTCGCTAAAGGTCTTGCACCTCTTCGTGGTTACTGCCCCTTTAATTTCTGTCTTCAGAACCCCTAAGTATCGAGCCATCTTCAGAGACTCGTCGTTCGCATAGCCCGGTACGAAAAGAAGCTTTTCTAGAAATTTGGCGGTGATCTCATTCACCGTCTCCGTCGTCTGAGTTAGGTTCAAGAACTCAGCTGCTATCCGCTCTTTCTCAATGCTAGGAGCGAACTCCTCATCGAACATAATCTTAAACTCTTCCCAAGTCAGTGCAGTGATCTGTGCCTCCGTAAATCTCTTCAGGATCAGGTCCCACCAATCTTTAGCCGCGTTCCGGAGTAGGTTCACCGCAAAAAGAACCTTCGAGCCCGCCGGGCATCCGCTAGTGCGGAAAACCCCCTCCACAGCCGAATACCAGCGATAGCAAGCAACGGGGTCCTTCTGCCCCTCGAAGAATGGTGGTTTGCATGTCATGAAGTCCTTATAGGTGACCACCCGACTCTGAGACTGTGCTGTGCTCCCGCTCCCCGAACTCCGTGCCGTAAGAGCTGCATCGATACGTTGATCCAGGGTCTGAACTAGCTCCTCCCTCATCTGGTCAAATAGCCCTGGCAGTGTTTGTTGCAGAATCGCAGTAATTTGAGCAGCAAGCTGGTCTGCCTGCTCGGCCTCACTCCCACTGGGATTATTCCTAGTTTGCACCATTCTGAGGGTGCAAGAGAATCTTAGGTCTTAACTACGATAAGGCAGTTTAGATTACATCGCGATGCCTAACCGTATCTTTAAGCTACTAGTGCTCATGCAAGTTTCTACCTCTAGTCTTAGTGCGCATGCAAAGTCATAGATAAGTTCACACCTTCCACATAAGCACTATACATATTAGCTAACCCCATAGATGCTCATCCCTAACTGTCATCAATGAGTTAAAGTCTCCAGGACTTAATCAATCCCAACACTACACAGGTGTTTATAGTAACACTATTATTGGCGCCGTATTACTATAACCATCCATTCATGATAGTCAAATCAAGATCACCGGGCACCAATCAAACAAGAACATGCCCGATAACCCATCCTTAACATACCAAGGTGTCTACGTTTGGGTTTGATACCATCCTACCCAAACCTTAACTTATCGACTAAGCAGGTACTCGCAACATAACACTATCCCACATAGCTCATTATATCAATCCACATAATACTATGCATAATAACACGTATACACAATTCACTTCTATATCATGCGTGTATATATATATATAAATTTAAAAGCTCAACTATTGCTCACCTCCGTCTTGACAGTTCCGCTGGCCATTCCGATCCTAACTACTCCCAAAATCACCTAGTTTAAGTCCAACCACACACACACCCACTAGTGTGTATGCTGATTCTCTTAAACCTAGGCTCTGATACCAAGTTGTAACACCCGTATTTTAAACCAACTTTTTTTTAAAGGAAAACTTATATTAAGAGGAATATTCAAGAAAAACCGTTCATCTAATTAATCGTTTAAACAAAATAACCTTTCGTCTAAATCAGTAACTATCTAAAATCCCTTAAGCTTTATAAAATAAATGACTAAATAAACCATCGATAACTAGTCGGAATGCCAACGCCAGAATCGTCAAGCCGGAGCCTTGCCTTTATCCTTACTCGTACTTGCACCTAAAAAAAATATGAAATCGTGGGGTAAGCACAACCGCTTAGTGAGCAAGGATTCACATACAATATATCGCAACAAATATATATACATATCTCATCCACTTTAAAACATCACATCTTAACGGTTTCCCGCTCTTCGGACCATCCCGCAGTCCGGCCTTAGTGGTTACCCACTCTTCGGGTCATCCCGCAACCCGGCACAACATATCATATCAACATATATATTAATTACCACATATTGCACATAAAACCCACTCACCTCGAACGCGCAAATGATCAATCACAACGAGTATATTGAGTTCTCAACAGCTACTACTCTGAAATAACATCATGTATAAATATATATGCACATATACCTTCGTAAGAAACCATCTCCTAAATCAACTCAATCCTAACTATTATCTATCATTATCTGCCTAGATGTGGTAAACTCAACTACGTGCAACATCTCTAGTTTACCGGTAACTACAACGGTGCTACGACGATACACGGTCTAAACCCGGTTGTCAGTTTGACCCGCTAAACTGCTACCGGACAGTCGTGGCTTACCGAACAATTACCTCGAGGGCGGAGGTAGCGAGAATTCACCACCGCCTTTTCCGAATACCCAACAGCACATATATATATTAAAAAAAGAGGCTGTGACGGGGCGAATTTCCACCACCGCCAGCCCAAAACATCACCTGATAGCACCAAGTCGGCGATGGCAGCGGTATAACCCCCACTACCGCCAACCATCATCAAGATCCACTAGTGGCAGCAGCAGCGGAAAGTTTCCGCCACCACCGCCGGTCGTCCTACACAACAGCAACAGCAGAGAACGGCAGCAGCTACCGTGGTAACCGCCGCCGGCTGTCTAACCTACTACGGTGGCAGCAAAATACAAGCCACCACCGCCGGTCCTCACTTCACAAAACAAACAGCCGGCAGCAGCGGTGTGTGCCACCACCGCCGCCGATCAACTGCAGCAGAACGCCGACAGCAGTGGTGTGAACCACCACAACCGCCGGTCACCAGAATCCGACGGCAACATCCAAGGAACCGGCTGTCGCCGGCCATAGAGATCAACAGCAGCAGCGTTCATCGCTGCTCCTCCCCACCGGACGTCACCAACAACGGCGGCAGCAGCTTGCGCCACCACCGCCGGCGTCCATGGAAACCTAGCGGCGGTCAGGCCACCACCAGCCAAGGCCGGCGACGACCCACCCCCTTCCGCTTATCGAGAAGAACGAGACACTAGGAGCGCTTACCGTTAACCTCCGGCGACGCAAGAACTCTCCGGCGACGCAAGTACTTTCCGGCGACCTCCAACGATGTCTCTTTCTCTCTCGATCTCAAAATCCCTCTCTCTCTCACTGATTTTTTTCTTTATCTCTCTTCCTCTCTTTCTTTCCTCTCAAGACCCAACAAAATTAAAAGTCTGATAACCCCTTTCCCCTATTTAAAATAGCTAAAGGACAAGACCCTTACCTTATCACACTCAAATACCTCAATATTATAATATTTTTTTTATCTATTACTTTTCCAACGAGACACTAATATAAACAAATCTGATATCCCATGTGGTTCCTATTTAAACAACTAATGGGCCTAAGATCTCCCATTTGGACTCAAATACCTTAACCCAAATATTTTAGTTTGATCTTTAATTAACACAATTATCAAAACAAAACAAAAAATATACAGATAATTAGAATCACAACTAAATTCTTACATAATTAAAACTATCTGGTTTGGGGTATTACACCACCCTATGGATCAAGACACCCCATTCTACAATAATTATTATCTAATATTTTAAAAAAATATCTAGAAGTTTGAGTCAGCATTTAATTGTTTCTCTTTCTCTTTTTTCTCTCTCTCTCTCTCTCTGTCTCTCTCTCTTTAATATTCTTTTTTTTTGTTTCTTTTCCTTTTTATTAAAAATTACTAATCAAAGTTAATGTATTATAGTTATTATAAAATAAAATTCAAAAAAATAAACTAGAAACACAAATGTCTTGTTACTTATAAGAAATAATATATTGTTTTACTCTCTCCATCCCAAAATTATTGTCCAATTTTGACTTTTGAAAGTCATTCTTTGTCGACTTTGACCTTAAATATTTTTGTTTGTGTTATATAATACTTGATGCAAAATATATGAATGAGTTGTTTTTAATGTATTTCCATTGTTATAATTTTCAACAAGTATTATATAACACAAACAAAAATATTTAAGGTCAACGTCGACAAAGAATGACTTTCAAAAGTCAAAAATGGACAATAATTTTGGGACGGGGCAGTATTATATAACTTTATAAATTTCAATAATGTGTATTTTAGCATATAATTGTTTTATCTATTTAGAAAGGGTTAATTACATGGATATGTATCGAACTTGTCACGTTTTATCATTGTATGTACTCAACTTATAAACTTATCATTGTATGTATCGAACTTGCTAGACTTGCCATTGTATGTATCCAACTTTATCAAAACCTATCATTGAATGTATTCTACTTGTCATGAAAGTGTATCGAACTTGAGGTTTGATAAAGTTGGATACATACAATGGCAAGTCAAGCAAGTTCGATACATACAATGATAAGTTTATAAGTTGAGTACATACAATGATAAAACGTAACAAGTTCGATACAAGTTCGATACATCTCCCACAGGTAACCAAAATACCCACCGGTGCGCTCCAGACCGGTCGCTCTCCGGTGCCGGCAACCGCTCCTCGGCGGTTTCCGGTGAGATTAACAAAGCGCGGCAAAAATGCATTTGGGCCGCTCTAGGCCCGGCCGCGCGGAGCGGCCCAATCCTCGTCACCGATCTCAAGTCCACGTGTCGCCCTACCATTAGTCTACCTCAGTCGCTCCTAAGACACATCAACCGCTCCATGGCCAGCCGCATGGAGCGGCTCCCCTCCACGTGTGTCTCTCCCATTCGGCCACGTGTCAGATCCTTAGAAAACCCTTACCCTAAAATCCACCTTTTTCATTATAAAACAGCCGACACCCCACATGCATCCAACCCACACCAATCTCTTTTCTTCTCCTCCTCTTCTTCTTCACTTCTATCGGCTGTATTAAACAAATAGAGGGGGGACCAAAAAAAAATTCTTGTTATTTTACTAGTAGAAAATTTGGGGAGGGGACCAAAGTGTTTGTTAAGTGTGTTTAATTATAAGGTTATACATTCCACGCACGTGAAGTTGTCGGCTATTGGTGGTGAAGGTTTATCTTGTCAACTTGTTCTTCATGGAAAACCAAGTAAGTTTTGTTTTTTAGTTTTTGTTAGACATATGTTAAAAGTTGTTTGCCCCATTTTTAAAAGTCGTTTAGAAGGGTTTTAAAAGTGTATGCTTGTTATGTTGTTAAGTTAGTTGTAAGTGTATGCCCCGTTTTTAAAAGTCGTTTAGAAGGGTTTTACGCTTATGTTATGTTTCTGCTGGTTTCCGTTTTTATGTCTAAGTTTATGTATTAGTTTACCATGAATGTATTATAGTACTATGTGTTTGTTATCCTTATAACTATCATGTTACTTTTTATTAATGCAAGGAAAGTCTAAAAACATTGACATGGGTTACACATACAATTATCTTTCCTTATAACTAAAATGTTAGAAGCTAAAATAAGTTACTTTTTATTAATGCAAGGACATGGGTTACACATTAACCGGCTAATTAAAGCGTACATTTTCGTAACTACTATTAAGATCGACAGTTGCTATTGGCTCTAGCTGACTGCTTCCTCTAGTTGATGATGGAATCCACGGACATTGCGTGCTCAAATGTCCGTATTCTTCACACCTAGGACACTTCTGCTGTGAACGAATTTCACCGCGAGATGGACGACGTTTGACCTTCTTTGGTCTTCCAACTGGTCTCTTTATTATCAACGGTGGAAGTAGTGTCGGTAGAGGGTCTTGTGGAGACTGCCATGTTTCTGGAGGTCCGACTGGATTGATTACCCCACGGTATGTTGCCTTGTACAATTGGGACATGTAATAATTCACCGTAATCAAATCAAACACATCCCTTCTACCAGCAAGTTTTTCAACGGCAATGGCATGACCGCACGGCAACCCAGACACCTGCCACTTGAGACATGTGCAACGACGGTGACGCATATCTGTTAGTAATTATGTGCAGAGTTGACAAACCAAGTAATTACACATCCAATGTTACAAGACACTTGAGGGTGACACCTGTGAGGACCATATAAATCGAATAAGTTATATGAAACCCAGAAATGGAGAGTTATGATTTATAATAGTCAATTATAAATCAATTGGGTAATTTCAGTCAGAAATCCCAAAGTTGGAGGGTTATTAATTAATTAAGTAGATTGTATATTTATTTGATGAAATAAATATATAATAATTGATTAATAGAATTATATATATATATATATATATTAGATAAATATATATATATATAGATAATTATCATAAGTAAATTCTTTTCCAGAAAGAAAAGAATGAGATAATTACAATAAGGAAACTGAATCTTGTTCAAACTGTATTTTTCTCCATATAAATAAGCCTTATGGGTTTAAGGACTTTCATTGAACCAACTCATAATCAATTAATCAGTTTCCAGTTTTCTCTCTCCCTATTTTCTCTCCAACCGCTGCCGGCCTCACTCCCCGCGCAAAACCAGTTCGGTTTTTCTACTTCTTCGGGTTTCAGTTCAGCTAGAGGAACAATTCGTTTGGTCGTTCATTGGTGGACTAATTCTCAAGCAATCCAGGTAAATCTTTGGAACCTATAACTGTTAGGGTTAAATAAAACAACGATAAGATCTGTGGATTTTTCTTGGGTTTTATATCCTATTCGCTTCCGCATTACATCGAAACAGCGTGCTTTGATCGTATAGATCTTTGACCAGTTTGGTTATTAGATTTATGGGATTCATCGAACCAGTTAGGTTTCGAGATCCACGATGATCCTCGAGTCAGTTTGACCCGAGGGAACCCACAAAAACCCAACAATATCAACCTCCGCGTTGTTGCCGTAATCGCAGACCTCCCATCGGTCGTAGCCAATTCCATGAGCAGTCCATCTATAGGACTTTTCAATCCTTTTCTGGATCTTTAGTTGCACCCATTCTGTTAGTTCGTGGTTTAGTTCGTCTGCAAAATATACAATATACAGGTTTAGAAACTATTCTATTCAAGTAAAAAACAAACATGTCTAACGTAAAACTAAAATATTGATTTTTTCTATACCTCCTTTACGTCGACGAATAAAGTACCACTCTTGTTGGAATTCTCTAAAGTACTCCATTAGTCCGACAATAGGTAATTTACGAGCATTCGTTGACAGTGCGTTGATGGACTCTGCACTATTCGACGTCATAATGTTAAAACGTTGCGCAGGAAAATGAGCCCTTGACCACCTTTCCACCCGAACGTCTCGCATCAATTGAGCACCTTCAGGTATGCCGACTTGAAGAATAGTCATCATTCACTCAAACACTCCCGGGATGTAAGCCTTGCAAGCCTTCTAGTATAGGGTCTTGAATTGTTTTATCCGTGGGGCTTTTGATCTCACATTCATGAGCAAATGTCGACAACACAAGGCATGGTATGTGTTTGGAAAAATGGCGGTGATGGCTGCGTTTATAGAAGAAGCTCTGTCCGACATAAACACCAACCCACTTGGCTCGCCGATACATGTTTTTAACGTGTTCAGGAACCATGTCCACTCGTCTGCTGTCTCGGACCTACCTACACCAAATGCAACGGGCACAATGTTGTTGTTTCCATCCATGGCCACAACCAAGAACATAGTACCCAAATATTCCCCCTTCAGGTGCGTAGCATCTATTATAAGGACAGGTCGCAGGTTTTCTAAGAATGTATGTATCTGCGTAAAAATAGATGTTTAGATACTAGGGTTAACCAAACGGTATGTATAATGTTAAATTTATAGTCTATTAACGTATCGAAACACCAAGGGCAACGAAACACTCCGCAAAACTCCCCGCTGGAGTCTGTCCTTATTGCCGTTCTGGTACCTGGATTTACACGCTACAGGTTATACAAATACATGGGGAGCCGAGTGAACGACTCTACATGGCTGCCTCTAATTAACGTTATCGCCCTCCATCTCGCACGCCACGCGGTGGGATACGGGATCGTAACTCCATACTATCCTCGAAAGTCTTCGATCATATCTTTTGGCGTTAGTACTCTGCGGGCATTTATAAATTTATATTTAAAAATGTTGCCCAGTAACCTTTTGTTAGCTTGACGGTGGTTAGGGTTCAGCTGCGTTCGAGAACAGGTGTGTACATCAACCAACTTTGTAACCATAAACATGCCCCCATCTCCAACGAAGTTCGCTTTCATCATCCACTTACAATGCTCGTGGGAACATTCAATGTGGTACCTTTTGGTACAGGACCTTAGTGTCTTATACTCAAATTATTCTTCTAGAAATTTCAGCCCGACCTCTAAAATCATTTTCTCTTTCGAATCAAAAACTTTACCATCCCTAAGCCTTTTACTACGTCTATAAAGTACGCCTTCATTGTGCGTCAGCAAGAAATCTGGAGTTGGCTGAAAGTTATGAGGCATACCAAAATAATCATCTATGCCCGGTCGTAAAATGGAGGGTTGCACACCTTCTTCGTCTTCTTCATCTTCTTCATCCGATAAACCCGTGTTGAAAACATGGGATTCATCATTCGCACATCCGGCGAACTTTCTACGCTCGTATTCGTCTTCGTCTTCGTCTTCTTCTTCTTCCTGCACTTCCTCTTGTTGATGTTGCTGCGTCTCTGGGACAACTTCTGGATAACTGTCACTAAGACCGTATCCAGAGTCTGGACGATATGATGTTTTGCTTTCATGTTGGTTTTGTGACTAAGTATCCACATACATTGGTTCTTCGTTGATAGTATTTGAAGTACCAGCGTCATCCCCTTCGTCAGAACGGTATACATCAACGTAAATACTAGAGGTTCCTCTGACATTTTTGCGAAATGCATAAAGACGCTAACATCTTCATCGTCGGTTAACTGATACATTCGGCCCTCGTTCTTGTAGAATAAATTCATTTGCCCACTTGAAGGGTTGATTTCGCATTTCCAGCTACAATAATCAAGCATATATTGAAATGTAGTGTTTAATTTCAATTTAACACCTTTTGTCACCGTCGCTTCAGCGTAATCCCATCAACCGGCTCCTTCAACCCATTTCCCACCGGAACGAAGGTATAGCCTCGCTTTATCGCCACCGGAACTCATTTTCAGAAACAAATCAAACTTTGTGAAAGAAAGAAATATAGCAAAGAGTTACGTGAAAGAAAGAAATTTGTGTGTTTTAAAACTTGTGTTTTTGATATAACACTTCTTCAATTTATACTAAAAAAGGGAAAAGTCCAAAAAAACCCAACAAACTATTCCATTTTGAATGGTTAAGTCCTTAAACAATTTTTTTGAACAAAAAAACCATTAAACTTTCTCATTTTGAATGATTAAGTTACTAAACTATTCTTTTGAACAAAAAAACCATTAATCTTTTTCATTTTGAATGATTAAGTCCCTAAACATTTTTTCCACCAAATAAATCATTGAATTTATAAAAGTTTGCTACTTATATTTGTTTAACTTAAACTAACGTTGTTATATTTTACTTTTAAAACCTTCATAGTTGGTTACATTTAATTTTTTTTTTTATTAAAAGGGGGTAAGTAACCAATTTTGAAAGTTTAATGGTTTATTTATCGAAAAGAAATTGTTCGAGTACTTAATCATTCAAAAGAAAAAAGTTTAATGGTTTTTTCATTTAAAAAAATAGTTTAGTGACTTAATCATTCAAAATGAGAAAGTTTAATGACTTTTTTGTTCAAAAAAATTGTTTAGGGACTTAACCATTCAAAATGGAATAGTTTGTTGGGTTTTTTTTTTACTTTTCCCAAAAAAAATACAGATACAAACATCATCTTGTGAACAAACAGTAATAATCTTGTGAACATATCACGTGATTTTTAAATAAAGGGAATTTTTGGTACAATAATTTACACAACTAGGGAATCAGATTCCCTAGCTGATTACCTTTCACGTGAATAAAGTACAATAATTTAGGGTTGAGAGTCAGGGTTTTCTAGAGAGTAAACACGTGGGCCAATGGGAACGGCCCACGTGTACTAGGCCGCTAGGCGGGGGCGGGTGAGGAACGGGTGGTGCTTAGGTGGCGGGGAGGTGGCGCTGAGGTGGCAGGGAGGTAGCTCTCACGTGGCTGTGACGTGGAGGGGGGAGCCGCTCCGCGCGCTGCCCTTGGAGCGGCTAACGTGGGAGAGAGCTGGTGAGGTGGACCAATGTAGGAGCGACACGTGGACGGGAAAGTCGGGAACGGTGACGAGGCATGGGCCGCTCCGCGCGGCCGGGCCTGAAGCGGCCCAAATGACGTTTTTGCCGGATTTCGGTTTTCTCACCGGAAACCGCCGTGAAGCGGCTGCCGGCGCCGGAGAGCGGCCGGCTTGGAGCGCACCGGTGGGTATTTTGGTTACCGGTGGGAGAGAGTGGGTAGGAGGTAAATTGGGTATTTATTTTTGGGTAAAACAATTATTTTCTCATAAAAAAATTAACTTGTAGATATTTAATCATATGTTTTATATATATATATATATATATGTATATGTGTGTATGAAGGAAAATAAATTAATAAGCTCATAAGCCCTAAATAAAAGTAACACTAGTATACGACCTAGAAAACCGAATATCTAATATATATAGATTGTTGGGTAGGAATATATATATAATTAAAAAAATCATCGTTATAAAGGTATCACATTTCTATAAAAGAATTTGTAAAATTTATTATTATTAGATTTTTAATTTATATTTTTTTAGTATAATATTTATTTTAAGAAAAATAAAAAAATAAATGATTTTTGAATGTAGTCAAAATTAGTTTTACATTGTAATTAATTGTTAAAGTAAGAAAACATAGAAGTTAGAGAAAAAAGTTGAACATTAATTAAAAAAAGTAAAAAAGAATCATTTAATATGTAGTAATTTAAGAGTTATATAGGGTAGGGTATTGTAGGGTAGGGTGTCTCTCTCAACACCCTTTTATTTTCTTACACACATAAAGTAATTTCTTAAATGCACTAAATTTGTTTTACTTTTTTTATAGTTTGACTGTATTAATTATTTATCACTGCTCTCCATGGTAGCAGCAGAAGCTCAATCCAATACATGGGTCGAATGCACAATGTGTACAACTTGCGACAACCCATGTCATCAACCCACCCTATCTCCGCCGTCTAATCCAAGCTTCGGCGGCCACGGTGACAGGGCAGATGTATAGCAAATGAATGGGGGACAATTGACCCCATAAACAAAAAATTCTACTGAGTAGTTTTCTATATAGCCACAATAATTGACCATTTGACACCCCCAAAAAATGAGTTTGGCCCCCAATTAAAACAAACAAGTGATAAAACATGATTCATTCATTACTATTAGCCCACTTCCCATTAAATAATTAATTAAAGAAAAAGCCCAATTAATTTTTTTAATACATATAGATTTTTTTTATCTTCTGTCCTTAACCCATATTATTCACTAGTACAAAAAGGGGTTTTATAAACGGTTATTTTGGGTTTTATACACGGTTTTGGAACCGTGTATAAGGCTAGCGTTTATAAAAGTCTCCATTTATACACGGTTCAAAACCGTTTAAAAAGGATCCATAAACCGTGTATAAATGTCATCATCTTACACGGTTTTTTAGATGAAATAGTTTAGAAAAACTTGCTAACCGTGTATAAAAGTGGTCTAATCATATACGGTTTTTATGTTAAAACCGTTTCAAAAAAGAACTATTAAGTATGTATAAACACTACACAAAAGATGACAGTTAAGCAGTGGAACCCATTTGTGACGGTTCAACAATGAAAATATGGTTCATTATATCACATAACAGGTGCACTATAACGAAAACCAATAACGAAATTAAATGCAAATGCTCATTAAAAAACCCACACTTTATATTTAAACAAAATACAAATTACAATATTTTATCTCACAATTATTGAGTAACAATCTAATTTAAGAATATAAGTGGGACGTCAAAATAATTGACGGATTACACATGAAAAATCTTGCTCATCTTGCCATTATGCCTCCCTATAAAAGGAAATTCAACACCTCCTGCAACAAATATCAGAACTTTTTGTTAGTTAAGACACTTTAGAATAACACAACAGCAGAAGAAAGAATTTGTCTAGCATATATACGAACACAATTTAATCAAGATCATCTCATACCAACATTTAACTAAAATTTAATTATTCTAGATTGAAGCTAATGAAGGCATCTGAATACAAATCAAACCAAACACAAATACATATAAGCAACTTTAATGCTAGTATGTTACAACTTTCTAAGTGTTAACAATAACCATAATATTGTATAACAAAATCAAATAAGTTTGTATCTCTAATAGTTTAATATAATCATAGTATCTACAATTCTTTTTTAAATCTCCTACTTTCTAGTCCTTGTCATGTTCATTCGGTAAGGTAAATCCATCAAGTAAGCACTTACCAAGTATGCATTAAGTAAACAACCCCTTAGTATCTAGTAAGCAAACTCTAAATATATTAAATTATTTATATACAAACAAAAATACCTTTGTTAAACAAAGATTTATTCCCATTCTCCAGCTAAAGACTAAAAGTGCACCAGTTATTTGATGGGGTTCTCACATAAGTCCTACAAGAATAACAAGATTACAAGTCCAATAAGTAAGCAACTATAACACCATTGATTTCACACTTCTAATGCTATGGTTATATGTTTATATCTACAAAACTTAGCAGATAACTCCCACATATTTTTAAATAATGGATGATGCATAAATCAAAAATTAAAGACACGTTATACAAAGACAGAGAAAAAACATATACAAGAAAAAGTGGTACAGTTTAATAGACATATATTGATAACAATAACAGGTAGAATGAATTACTAGAAATACATTAGGAAAGAAACATACAAACTGTTTACCGATAAATATTTGCTCGCTAGAAAGATGCAGAGGGAGGTAGGGACCCAAAGTTCCTGCAAAAAGGATTATACACCAATCAACTTCATTACAACTTGGAACTCTAAGCATTTTTTTGTTATTTTTGCAAATTACAATGAAATAGGAAATAAATGACCCTTACCACGATGGAAGCTAAGAACCCTAACCATTTTTGAACAAAATCGATACCCTATTTGGAGATGATCGATGATGTATGAGTCGTACCCGTTTTGAGATGAGTTAATGATGTATAACAGATGAGAGGATCCTCTTAATCGATGATGATTTGGCTATTCTATCTCTTGATCGATGATGATTCGGCTGCTTTCGTCGTGGATGAGATGACATGTATGAGCCGAAAGGGTGAGAGAGAAGGGGTTAGGGCACTATTGAGAAAGGGGGAAATGGAATGGGCAGTAAACAAAAATCTTGCCACTAATCTTTTTAATTTTTTAATTTCAACTTTTTAGTTTGGCGCTTTTTTTGTTTTGTGTTTTAAGTTTTAAAATTTGAACTCTTTTTAGAAACAAATGAATTTTAAAACATTATAGACTTTTGAGGGAAATTTAAGTTTTGCTAAAATCCCGATTAATAAATTAATTAAATTTGATTTTTAATAAGATTTAATTTAAAATAATAATGTTTACATAATAAATATTTTAATTTTAGACATTTAGATAAACGGCATCTTACATAGTCCCTACTAAATATTTACACCAATTAACAAGGGAAAAAACGATAAGAACTTGAGAAACCGTGTATTGGGTAAAAAACGACACATTATACGTGTGTGTATATAAATATATGTATTTTGGAAACCTTACTAGCCTTTTATACATGTTTGTTTATAAAGAAAACGTGTATAAAGATTATCTTTTGAAAACGGTTTTTATTCTATAACTGTGTATAAAAATGACACCCTTTATATGCGGTTTTGTATATATAACCGTGTCTGAAAGGTTGTCTTTTATAAACGGTTTTTATTCTAGAACCATGTATAAAAGTGAAACCCTTTCTACGCGGTTTCTTTATAAAGAACCGTGTATAAAAGAAAACTTTTATAAGAGGTTTTTATTCTAGAACCGTTTATAAAAGTGAAACCCTTTATACACGGTTTCTATATAAACAACCGTGTATAAAAGGTAACTTTCATACATGGTTTTATCACGCCAACCGTTTATGATTGTCGACTAACATTTATACACGGTTTTAAAATTAAAACTGTGTATAAACCTTCATTTTAGCAACGGCTCAACATAAACCGTTTATAAAAAGGTCCGGATCCAACTATTATAAACGGTTTTTGTCGTTTTTATAAAAACCGCGTATAATACGGCGCGTATGAAAGTCATATTTGTAGTAGTTTCCCATCCCCAACTTTCACTTCCTCGTTTTGTTAGCAACTCAAATAACAAGCACCGTTGCAGTTTTTTTTTCTTCTTCTTCCTTTTGTTTATTTGAATAGATATTTAAAAGTTATCTATTTGTTAGTTATTACACATGCTTATTATTACTAAGATAAACAATAATTTTAAACTGTTTAATTGTTTAACTTGTTTCCTAAGGCTTTTTGAAACCAAATTTTTTATTAACTATTAGGAATTGTTAATTGATAAATTGTTAGAATTTGCTTACTGGTTGGTTGATTATTAGTTGTTCCTCAAATTTGGGTTAGTTGATTTGTGTGGTTATTAAGTGATTACTATTTATTATTTCGCTAGAATAATGCAAAACTTTCTTAAAATAAAAGCATCAACATCTAGAATTGGTAGCAGTCTTTCCCAACCTAGCGCTACTTCTTCGATGCCTATAGAGATTGATTTGAATGATCTTCCTTGGGATCCAATCGAATGGAAAATATTACATTGTATCACCCTAATCATAGAGATGAAATACGACGAAAATATTTGATTAGAGGACCTTGTCAGCCACGTGGTCAGGACTTTCCAATAACTAACTTTCCAATAACTAAGGGAAGACGGTTTGGCCGGCTTGGTTTGATCATTACACCCCGACCCCCATCTCTAAAGTTTTTGGATCCGCCTCTGCACGGTGGTGATCAGAGTTACTACAATTCACCTCCCCCAAATTCTCAAGGGCCTCACTACATCTATCATCATCCGTCTAATCCAAGCTCTGGCACCCACGGTGGTGGTCGGGGTTACTACAGTGCACCCCCTCCAAAGTCTCAAAGGCCTCACTACACCTACCATCCGCCGTCTAATCCAAGCTCCGGCGACCGTGGTGGTAGTCTCGGTTACTACATTCCACCTCCCCAAAGTCTCAAGGGCCTCATTACACCTACCCACCACCATCACCCTCCAATAACAACTACTCTATCCCTGACCCACCCAACCCAATCATGCCTTACTTCCCCTACTACTAAAACCGTTCTCAGCCGGCAACATCCCCCGTCGTATCAAATCGCGCCGCCGCCACTATGTTGTTAATTTTGTTGTGCTTGTTGGCTGGTAATCTTGATGGTTAGTATGGGTAATCTTGATAGTTAGTGTGTTTAGTTTGTTTTAGTTTGATTAATTCCTAGTTAGTAGTTTTTTGTGTCATGTTTTTAGGGAAGAAGTGGATTATATCCCACATTAGGTTTAGTTGGTAGTTTGCTAGTGGTAATATTAGTGGATTTGTTTTTGCTTTATAAATATGTATTTCATGGAGTTTAATTAAATTAATGATATTAATATTGTATTAGCTTATATATATATAATTTTAAAATACATTAAAATACGTTAAAAATACATATATAATCGTCGTATAAATATGGTATACAATAAAATAATTAGTTCAAAAAATATTCAATATTGAGCTCATTTTGAAGGTATGGACGATACAATTATAATGGTGTAATTTATTAAAATTAAAATGTATTTTTTAACATATTTTAGTCAATATACGATTATATGTATTAATAATAAAATATAGAAAACTTAAAGGTGTAAACTTAATAATTATAAAGGTTTAAGGGGGTAAAACATAAATTATATACATAATGCGTAAAGGTCATGTGAGTGTAACAATTTATGTGAGGGTGTGAGGAGCCGACAAAGGGGGTGGAAGTTGCCGGGGTGACAATAGTAGCCACCTTAAAATATGTTTGTACTTCCATTTTTTCAAACTCCTTTTTTATTTAAATCATAAATGATTGTATTAGAGAGGTCCTTGATGTTAATAATAATGGAGCTTTAATTGTATTTATTTAGTATATGGTTATAATGAATGCTTATCACATCATTATCACGCGTTATCACGTCATTGTCACGCATTATCAGGGTGTGATCATGTCGTTATCACGCATTATCACAGTGTGATCACGCGTTATCACATCGTTATCAAAGTGTTATCACGTCGTGATAAATGTTATCGTAGTGTTATTATGTTTGAATACCATTAATCAAAATAATATAAATTTTATGAAAAATAGTTAATTACATTACAACTCTTAATGATTTATTTATTTCAAAATTAAAGAATGTGGGTTAATTAAGGTAGAGGTTTACAATCATTTCGCAAATAAAAAGTGTTCTCGTTTGAACCCTTCCCTATATATATATATATATATATATCTTTAATATATATTAAAAGAAATAACCCTTGAAAACAATTTTTTTCAAGGTAACTGAATTTCAAGATTACAACTTCTAAAGCTCCATGTACTGTTATATTTGATGAAGAACATGAACTCGTCGTTGGTCTTGTACCTGATGAAGAACACGCTGGTCTTGTATTTGGAGAATAGGAACAAACTGATTCCTTCCCCTCCTCTTTGTTCGTGATTAGGTTAAAGCAAACTCAAATTGACTTAAATTGATATCACCTACAACGATATCGGGAATGAAAGAAACATAAAAGCCTGTTTTGATTTGATATGGAATAGAGGAAAGAGCTATGGATGTACATCAACACAAAGATATGAAATTGAGATACAACAGCTCCATCATCTTCTTACCCATGTACTGCAAACACACGATCTTCCTCACAAGTTACTTCTATCTTTCTTCTTCTTTCTTCAAATTAGATGTCTTCCTTCACATTCTGCACTCCCAAATTTCTCCTAATTTCTTCAATTTCGGTAAGGTATGTTCTTCAAATTCTTCAATTTTGGAAATTAGTTCTTAATCTGCTTGGCACGTTTGTTCAAATTTCGGAAATTAGCTCTTAATCTGCTTCACATGTTCTTCAATTTCAGAAATTTCAAAAATTAGGGCTTAATTTTTCTATGATTGCTCAATTAAAGGGCTTATCAGTATTTGTGTAATTTGCATATGATGTAGTTGGTTGCATAAATTGTTGACTCGAATTTGCATAAGAACACCATAGGTAAGTTCTGCAATGCCAGTAATCACACAAATCTTGTTAATTCTTTGATTCCAGTGTTTTTCACTTGACTTCGTTGAAGACCCATAAATCATACAATCTTCATTTGTTTTTTAATTGAATCAGTTCATTGGGGTCATCTGCAACATCTAAGTTGTTTGGCTTATTCTAATTTTAATATAAATTCTAATGAAATTGAATGCAAAAGGAGTAAGCGTGACTGTAATAGTTCCTGCCTATTGAGATTTGAGATATCTCAATGGTTTTCCAAGATGCAATATTTTTTGTATAATGCGTAGGTGGCATAAATCTTTCAATTACAAGTCTTTAGATGATAGATTTTGGGTTTTTAATATATTATTTTTATTTTAGATTACATTATTAAATAACTTCATATGCTTCGATTGCACTTTCCAAGAGCACGAAATTTCGGTTCTTATGAAACCACTTGCTGCTTGTACCCAAGGACTTTTAGATTACATTATTAAATAACTTCATATGCTTCGATTGCACTTTCCAGGAGTAAGGAATTTTGGTTCTTATAAAACCACTTGCTGCTTGTACCCAAGGAATAGAGCACCACAAGTAAAGGAAGCACCCAAAGCAATTTGTGTTACCTAATAACTTTATTATGCTTGCAATATTGGTTTTTTACTTAAATTCCCATTATACCTCAAAAAACTTGTATCAACTGTCCAACTAATTTTTTTCGACCACCCTTAATCAAAATAGATTTAATTGGGAGGGACAGGTTTGGAAAAACTTGGCTTTCTGCATAAAGCTCTCCTTATAAGCTTATTGAACAAGTTACTTTCCATATCAGCCACTACCAAACAATCATGTATACATGACTATTTGGTGGTGGCTTAATGATATATAAAGTGGCTTATTTAGTAAGCTTTTAAGGGGGAGTTTTATACAAAAAGCAAAAAAATTTCCATGCATGTCTCCCTCAATTAAAACACGCTCCTCAATTACCTAATTAGACTACCATTACACCAATTTAATCTGACTTTGAAACACCAATTTTTATCAACATCAACTTCTTATCCATCATAAAAGATTTCAATAGTAAGATAATAAAACCCTTTTGTTTTAGCTCGTAGCCTGGCATAGCATATTGACCCAAACCTTATAGAGTTTTAGCAAAGGCTTAATGGTTTGGCTTTTGGTTTTCAGCTGCATAAAAGTATAGCAACACTTTGATCTTTTGAAATCTAGGTCTGAACCAGGTATTTTGAAATGGTAAAATGTGGCTACATCATCATCTGTGTATCTGATTTCTCTCATCATAGCATTCAATACATACACTGAAAACTCGTCAGTGTCAACTAAATCTACAATCTAATATTTGCCCAATAAATACTTCCTACCAGGACGTGGAGTGAAAACACCCCCTGATAAATCTTCAGTGAAATCATAGCAGGGTATACATCTGTATTTTTAAAACAAAAGAATCCTTACTTAGTGACAAAACATAAATAACAACAACATTAAGTTCATCTAAAAGACAATTTCATTGATTTTAGTACAAATTGAGAAACCCTTGTTTTATAAGTTCATCTAAAACTTACCATAGACTTCCAACATTGTGGATTCATCGAAACTTTGTCGTTGTAGCCATGACGTACACACCATTATTGATAAGGTAAGAATCATACCAGCTTTACTTGTAGAAGAAGGTGATTTACTCTCGCATCGGTTGAGGAAGATGAAGATGAAAAAGTCTGAGGTTTGATTTTGGGAGAGAAAAAGAAGACAATGGAAGGAGGGGTAGCGTGGCATACTCATTAAAAGAGAGGGAAAATCAAAAAGAGCAAAATCCCCTCACATGGAGAGTATGTGTGAGAGGTTAACAGCAAATTTAAACGGGAGTTAGGGCCAGGGACCTCCATTGTAACCAAATTAAAAACTTAGGGACCCGCATCATGAAAATTAGGTTTCAGGGACCATCATCGTAATTTTTGTAAACTACAGAGACCAAATTTGTAATTTACTCTTTCTTATATATAAATTGTGTCATATTCTTTATTCATTCTATGGGGGTGTTTGGAATTGCTTATCACGTTTTCAAACAACAAATAAGTTGTTTTGAGTGTTTTGATTAAAAAAAATAAAGTGCTTATAACTGGTTGAAAACACAGATAATGAGATGTAACACCTCATTTCATAAAAACATAATCTTAACGGAAATCCATTACAATAAGCGAAAGCTTTGTCAAACCAATTGTAACACCTCATGTAACACCCCGCTAAAGCGGAACCGCAAGGTGTGACAGTCTAGATTTCATAGCGATAGGAGATAAATAACACCAATCATTCATATCCAAAAATTAATAAAGTTTACAGAGTATTACAATCCAACCATAAGTTTAAGTTTACAGACTTTAACAAAACGAAAATGACATAATCTTGATTGGTGATTACAAAATTCCACAAATAAGCCTTATCAAACCTTCGGATTTCCTGAAAAACATGTTAAAACAAGCGTCAACTACGAGAGTTGGTGAGTTCACAGGTTTTTATATGCACAAAACAGTTTAAATGCAACAAATCTTTAGTGAACCTTTTTATTCACTCAATTTTTCATAAACCAGTTATAGTGAACCTTTCTGTCCACTACCGATACTAGCCTGAACATTAGTGATCGTTTTTGCTCACTCCATTTCAAGCTTAGTATCAAAATGTGAGTAAATTTCCCGGGTCAAGTTAATCGCATGATATTTATTCTTTGAGTCACTACTAATCCTGCCATTTATGACATGCTACGCCCCTATTCTACCTCAGCGGTGGAACTAAATCCCACATGTGTAGAATTTTTATTCAATACAGTGCACCTATATTCTCGTCAGTTCAAGGTGGGTATGTCAACCAAATAGCGCTATCCACGTGTATTATAGGCCCATTGTTATGAGTTAATAGTAGTTACCGGGGACTTTTTCATTTCAGACTCACTATATCATGCCGCATAACATTTCAAATTTAACTCACAATACATTTCATTTCGTAACATTTTCACAATTATTCACATTCATTTGTAAACATGCTTTTCACCCCAAACACACATAAAAACGGTAAAAAGTGGGGCTGTGAATACTCACCTGGAGTATCTTTTGCGTTTCTAAATAACCGTTAGTGCGTGATCAAGTCCCGGCTCCGAGTCTATATATGCCCTAACACATACGTAATTGACGTAAGTTCTAAATTCAACGGTCCATATTTAATAAGTCAATACCGATATCCTATATAATGCCTTTACTATATTTTATTAGGTTCATTTTAATACAAAAATATGTTTTTGTTACTTTAATTAATGTCCAAACATATGGGGATTTCTTGATAATTGCAAAACAACCCTTTTTAAAGAAATCTGATTTTGGCAGATTTGTATTGTTTCAAAAAATGCTACCATTTTGTCTAGTTCCAAAAGGAGTTAAGCTACCAAAATTTTATCCATTAATATTAGGGGTATTAACAACAATCCTACCAAATTTTATGATTTTAGGAGATGATTAACATATTTTAAAAATTATTGAAAAATCAGTGTGCATGCAACAATCTTGAAAAGACAAGTCTGTGGTGTTTGTGTCATAGAGATCTCATTATTATTCCAAAATTTGAATTTCAAAAGGGATTTTAAAGTTGACTCAAATATCTAACAAATGAAACTTGTTTCACACGATTTGGATGATTTTTGAATGAGATATGACCTCATGAATTCAAGCATGTGAATCTGCCATCATTGGGCAGATTGCACTCCGAATTTCATTTCATTGGTTGCATATTCAAAACTCCACCAAATAATGTGATTTCAGATTCTTTAGAAATCCATCTCACTGAACTTGAACTTAGAACCAAGAATCATGCATTTTAGTTAAGTTATCAAGAAGATATGCATGCATGAAGTTGATATAAATTTCTGACTAGAAGCTGATGAACACCAAAAAGTTTCAACATGGTTGAGGGCTCAAAACATGGAATTTTTGAATGATTCCAGTGGGGTTTGAACCCTAACACATAAAATATTGTACCATAAAATTTCCAGAAGAGAATGAATCCAAAAACACCCTTTTTGGGTCGTACAAACAACATGCAACAAATCTGTCAGCACAATCCAGATTCCAAATACACTTTTTCCCACCAAAAACACATAAAATCACCAAATTTTGGGGGTTTCTTGGATAATAAACTAAAACCCTCAACTTGTATTCAATAAGTAGATGAAATACATTTAGATATCATTTAAAACAAATGCATGAACTATTATAAAAGTTCAGCCCCAAAAGAGATTCAAAAACATCAAAGTAAAAGGTTTTCACTTCCAATCTTGTGTTCATAAGGAGGATTCATAGAATTTTGCTTTCTTTGAATGTTCTTGCACATTTATAAAGCTCATTCTTGTCCTCAAACATCAAGATTGGTGTTTAACCATCAAAGAGGTTTTAAACCTCAAAAAGAGTATGAAAAAACTCCAAAATGAGCTAAAATTAACACTAAAATACATACTCTTCTCTTACCTTTGAACCAACAACTACAAGAGCTTCAAATCTTTGATTATAATTCTTCAAAACTCAGATTTTTGGATGAACTATGGCTGGTTTTTAGAGAGAGAAATCGAAGAGAGAGAGAGAGAGAGATTTGAAATGATTTTGTGTAAGAGAGTGGGATTTGTTTCTTGAAACAAGAGAGAGAGATATAGGGGGGGGGGGGTGGCCGGCCATGTGGGGCCCACCCAACCCTCTCACACACCTTTTTTTTTTAAAAGAGGTTAAATTTTATACTGCTAATTCAAACGCAGTACCGGGTTTTGGTGCGTTTTCGGTAGAAACCGACTTTTCGAAGGTAATTTTAGATTATTTGGGTCAGTTTACTTATATTTTTAATAAAGTAACATATTTTTTTATAAATCAACTTTAAATTTGGCATTATAGGATTATCGGGTGACTTTGGGCCGGTACGGGCTTTTTCGGGCAGTTTTCGGGATTTTTAGATTTTGCCTAAATTTTTCACGCAAACTAACCTAGTTTCTCCTAATAACTTAAATGACTAATTTTTAACCTACGGAAACGCTACTGAGTGATTTAACGAGTAGCTAACCTGAAGGTCAAAACTGTCAGTTGTCACACCTCATTTCATAAAAAACATAATCTTAACGGAAATCCATTACAATAAGCGGAAGCCTTGTCAAACCATGAAAATAATTTAACCAAAAGTAAGTTGTCATAAAAAGAAAATGTTATCAAAACCTTAACGAGAAGACCATCCAATTTATCCGAAAACACAATTTTACTAAACATGCATAACACTACTCAATGGTGTCTTTCCAAAACATAAGTGTTTCCAATTTCTAAACAAACACTTCATAAGACAGAGTTGCTTTGCATTCGGAGCTTCACACGGTGGCTTTCCTTTTTCCATTAGAAGATGAACCTGGCACTAAAAAGATAAAATTACAACGGGTAAGCTTTACACTTAGTGAGCACACATCTAATACCATGTACCATCATGCGTACATAACCAACAATACATAGTAATTACATGCACATAACTTAATCCTTCCCTTACGGCTCAGTACCGTCAAGGAACAATGACATTGGTACCAAGCCTCTTAATCCATAAAATCCTCCTAGGAGTATTATTTACCACCATAGGTACTATCATATCCATAACATGAAAACAAACACATAACACACATGCACCATAATTACACATACATAACTATACAGGGTACATATAGAGTACTCACCTGCCAATTGGTCAAAAACACACTCTCGTAACTCGTAGGGTACTCAAAGAGGGTCACCTATAACATACACATACATACACACATCATAATCCGGCCTGAAATGAGTTTCTAACCCTATCGCGACCCTTTATCCCGAAATGACATAGCTACGCTAATCCGAATTCCACCAAACTTCATCAAGCATCATGTTTCATCATCCCTTAAAGGAGTATAAACAAGAGAACCCCAAACGAGCTTTAAAAACCAAAGTGAAAAATACATCCAGACGGATCGACGGGTTACCCACGGATACCTGCAGTTCGTTTTCCCCAGACGGGTTACGAACAAAAGTCGAAGGTTCATCCCCCAACTCCAAATTCGATGATTTTAGACCAAAAACACATTCGTACATCATCCTTGGTCAATACATAACAACAGTAACACATAATTTCTACTCATAATCACCCAATTTGGTGTTAATACGATTAACAATACGAACCTAACCCTAGCTCCCACATAACCCCAAACGAAGGAGGATTTCATACCTTACACGATACACAAAATCACCAATTCGATTGTTCAACGACAACCTTCGAAATCTATCTCCCTTTGCTCCTAATTTCTCCAAATCGCCAAAGCTCTCTTCCCCTCTTCCCTGAGTTCAATCAGTTACCAAATGAGAGAAATTGAGGGCTTCTCTCCTTTATATACATGCCACTATCCTCCCTCCACTTTTAATATTTTACGCACTAGCCCTTTTATTCCTGAAAATGCACAATTTTAAACTTAGCCTTAGCAAAACCCGTTATTTTTTAAATTTTAAATTATTTTACTTGGGTTAATTTCATGTATGCCCTTATTAAAACTAAAAATATCATATTTACCCAACCTAATCTACTAATATCATATATGTCATTCCTAAACTACCAAAATATCATGTTTATCCAAATAACAATTTTTATTAATTTTTAATCATCATTAATAATTAAAACTAGTTAAATCACTATTATACCCTTCAAAATCTAATCCTAAGTTGTAGACAAAGATGAAGGGACTAAACTATAAAAATTAACTTTACCCCTATCGAATTCTTCATCTTAAAACGTAAATAATGTTTATATCTCCAGTCAATAATCATGGATAGAAATTCGTATTCAAAATGTTACCAAAGACACGTTTAAAGTTTAATACTCAAAGACTCCTTATCAAAACACAAAACAAGATCTAACTCTCGACAGACAGGGGAGACACATCGTCTTCAAGAAAAACTGGTTCTAGTGTCCATGCCCCATTATAGCACTGCACCTCGAACCTACCGTAGATAAGTAAATCTGGTTCTAGTTCCCATGCCCTATTTTGGCACTGCACCTCGAACTTAAAAGACGTTTCTAGGTAGCACCTCAAGTCTCAGTTCTAGTACCCATGCCCCCATTTTGGCACTATACCTTGAACCTTTTCTGCCTGTATTGCCCACCCCGTCGGGTCACACCTCCAAGGCTTACAAGACTCTATTGCATACCTACTAGTCGGGTTCCATCTCCAGGGTGCGACCACCTTGTATTGGATACGCGTAGAAGCCCAAAAGCGGCTTATCCCAAATCAACAAGGACTACGCATATGCCTATGGATCCAATGCATTATAGCCTAAACTACACGACTCCCAAAACATGTAGTTCTCAAATAAGATGCAATAAATGCATATCATACTCAAAGCCTTGCGTCGAATTATTAAAGCTGGACAATTGTCCCCATGACTTACTTTAGTAAAAATCGAGCAAAATCTCAACAACTCAACACGTATGTTTTTACTCAAAACAAGTAATACTGGTTGAGACAAACCATTTTCCAAACAAAACATCCTCACATATTTCCAAATTTCCCCATGATGCAAAACCGTGTATTTTCCAAAAGGTTTATAAAACTAAATATCACCAAAAGATCTCCAATCAGACAAAACCAAGCCAAAGGCTCACCAACTCAACTTGACTACTCAAATAAAGACAATACAAGTGATAACACGCGTTTAGATCACTTTACACAAAACATGTTTCAAATGTATAATTAACTCAAAACTCATCAATGATTGAGATAAATCATTTTCCAATGAAATCGTATCACTATATTTTAAAAGTGTCCCATGACATTGTTAAGCATTTTACAAAGTATTGGTGAACCCCAAGTGTCATAAAATGAATTAATATAAAAAATTCCATTCATTCCAAAAATCACCAAGGTATCCAAAACACCCATATGGAATCATTTTACGAAACATTTCAATCCAAGTTTACCAAATATGCAATTTGTCCAATATTCAAAACATTTGATAATCATCAAGTAAACACCTAAATACTTTTAAAATACTCATTTTGGCATGTACAATGTTTTCACAAAGCAAATTGATCTCACCTTGCTAGATTTAGCCAAATCTAGGTTTTTCCCTAAATTTGGTGCTTTCTTTGGAAAAAACTTCAGATCTACAAGCAATACTCAAGATCCTAGCTCCACCACTTATGAAATCATCATCTACACCTTTAATAACATGAAACTTAAGCTAAAGAGAGGAGAAAAGGAGTGGAGATGATGAAGACACTAAACCCTAGCATAAAACTTGAAAGAGATGGAAAGATTACCTATACCAAGAGTTCTTGAACCACCATATACTATAAATCTCTTAATGTAGTCATGAAGAGCTCGAAAAATCGAGAAGATAGCAAAAAGAATCAAAGAAAACGGAGTAGAAATGAGTGAGTTATGGCCAAAATGGTGAAAACCTCGAAATTCGACATTTAAGGTCTGGCTTGTGTGCTACATTGACATGCAACTATGACATGTCAATGTCACATGTCATTGTCGCCAAAAAGCTCCAGGTACTGATTTTTGCATGCTACAATGCCAAATTATCATATGCGCTTGTCGTTGTAGCAACACCCATACCGAGCCCCAAAACTAACTTTTTTCGCACGAAACACTCACGAATCGCCATTAAACTAATAACTACTAACTCCCCAACACAAAATCTATAATCTAGAATCCGAACCCGAACCCGAACACGAGACAACTTGCATTTACTGAAATTTTCGGGTGGTACAGTATTTCCTACCTTATCTATTTTTCACATCTATACACTAAGCTTAACTTATTGATTTACGCATCCGATGTGATAATTCCGTAATCTCCATTTTCATGTTTTCCGATCCTTTTGTTCTTTAATTTTTTTTATCGGATTTCGTACTTTCTAGAATTTCTTTTTCTAAGATTTAATAATTAAAATTTGTACGAGTTTGTCCAGTGAAATTTTGTTGGCTCAATATATAACGATTCTTCTGAATTAGGGTTTTGGTTCTTAAAGTAATGAATGTATTTGTGGTGGGGTTGAGTGGTGACAGCGACGTGTCCGTTACTGTTGCTACTGTTGGTGTCGCTCGACAGCGAGTTGGCCGAAGATGGGTTTTTGTTGTCGTCCTGTGCTGAGACCATCTCTATTGATGTTTGAAACCATCTCCATTGATGGATTTATTCTGCAACTTGGATTTAAGGGTTCGATGAATGGAGAAGAAGAATTTAATGGGATTAGAAAGGGTATAATAGTTATTTATTTATATTTAATTATTAAATCTGATTTAAAATGATTAAAAGTTAACAAAAATTGTTATTTGAGTAAATATGATATTTTGATACTTTAGAAAAGACATGTATGATATTAGTAGATTAGTTAGGTAAATATAGTATTTTAAGTTTTAACAAGCGTGTACATGAAATTAACCCTTTTTACTTTGGGTTAATTTCATATATGCCCTTATTAAAGTTCAAAATATCATATATACCCAACCTAATTTATAAATATTATATATGTCCTTCCTAACCTATTCAAATATCATATTTACCCAAATATTTAATTTTAACAATTTTTAATCAAATTTAATAATAAAAAATAATTTAAAGACCATTATACCCTTTTTTAAGTTTAATTCTTATTTAAATATGTTTTTTATCTTAAAAAATCAAAACAACTTTCATATACATTTAGTGGCTTCTTCTTCCTAATCTTCATCGTTATCGCAATTCTTACTTCCTATTACTATTCTACATCGTTTTTCACCGTCGGGAAAAATATAGGGGTCATTTTGCCCAAGCTTCTTCTTTATTTTTTGGTTAACTTCTCCTTCTTTATCGTATCTGATTTCGCTTCTCTTGAGATCTATCGTAAACGACATCGTTGTCTTTGCAACGGAAAAGCTATCGTTGTAAATATACGTCTCCAACGAGACCTCGAAAACTCTATTCTTGGTGAATCGAATGACGTCGTTTCCAAACCTGAATTCTTCCACTGGACTCGGAATGTATTGGTTGTTGCCGGTAGTTTTATGTAGCTGACGGGGTTTTTGAGAGGACTACTAATTCTTCTTCTGACGGCGGCGAATCTCCACGTAGTTTCAAAATGGGTTTGCGGGCGACATGATGGTGGTGGTCGCCGTCTCCGGCAGTAGCGGCGGCGGACTTCTACGTAGTTTCGAATTGGTTTTGAGGGTGACATGATGGTGCTCGTTGTCGTCTCCGGTGGCATCGGCGTCGGACATCCACGTAGTTTCAAAATGGGTTTGCGGGTGAATGATGGTGGTGGTCGTCGTCTTCGGCGGCAGCAGCGTCGAAGGTTAAACTACAACCCACTGTTGGTGAGCGTGATATCACATCGAAATTAGAAATGGAAGGACTTGAAGAATTCTCTGCAACAAAAATGGTGAGGATGAAATTGAATTGGAGATCGAGAATTAAGTTAAAGGAATTTGGGAATTTAAGGAGAATTTTGGAGGGTTTTGTAATTGATAGAGGGGTGGAGGTTGCTTGAACTTTGTGTAGCAATGGAGCTATTTTGAGCATCATCTTCATCTTCTCCGGTGGCCGGTTGTCGCGCTCGTACGAGGTGGAGAAATTAAACTTTCTGAGGTTAAGATATATTATAATTTAAAAAATATAAAATTTTGTACAATTAAATTTAAAAGGGGTATAATAAACATTTAATAACTTTTAACTATTTAACTCGACTTAAAAATGATTAAAAAATGATAAAAATGGTTATTTGGGTAAATATGATATCTATAGATTATGTCTGAGTTAAGGTTTAAGAGCATCTCCAACAACATTGCTAAAAAAATTTCTAAAATAGAGAAAACAAATCAAAATCTCTAAAAACATTTTCTATCATCTCCAACAGCTTTGCTATTTTAGAGAATCAATCATTATTTTTATTATTAAAATATTCAATATATTTAGTATTTCATTAAAAGAAATTAACCAACTTTTAAACAATTGGTGGAATGAATTAAAAAGTAGTTTCTCTCTCCTGATATAGAGATTTTAGAGAAATCTCTAAATTTAGAGAAATCTCTAAATTTAGAGAAAACTCAAACTTTTTCTATTTTAGCAATCCATTTAGCAATGCTGTTGGAGCATTTTAGAAGAAAAAAACACTATTTTTTCTATTTTAGCAATGCTGTTGGAGATGCTCTAATAATGGCATACATGTTAAGGGTGGGATTGTGGAGTTTTACAATTTTACCCACCACCCTTCTTCCTTCACATCGACGCCCACCTGCTACCACACTTCCGACGACCACCGCCGCTGCTCCTGGACGTCGCCGACCACCGCCGCCGCTGCTCCTGGACGTCGCCGACAACCGCCGCCGCTGCTCCTGGACGTCGCCGACAACCGCCGCCGCTGCTCCTGGACGTCGACGCCCACCTTCTACCTCGCTTCCGACCACCGTGCTGAGTATTTCCTTCCCTCTACTCCACCGGAAAATTGTAAATGGAGTTGCAGAATGCTACCACCACCGCTGATGCTTCCGCCATGGAAATGGTGCCTGAAGGTACTAAACTCTTTACAATAATTTCAATTTCAATTTCTTCTTTTTTCTTCCTTTTTCAGCAAGCATAAAATTATCTTATTAGACAGAAAGGTATTATTCGATTGATGCAATTTAAGCAACTCTAAACCCTAGCTCCAATACAGTAGCAATGGTAGGTTGACGATCCGTTTCATTGACTACAATTACGATTAGGGTTGTATATCTGCTGTTTAATGTATGTATATATATTGTGATGTATTATAAAATAAAGAAGAATTTGATTTAGTTTACACAAATTAGGGCTCACTTATATGAAGAAATAGAGTAAATGGATATAAATGATAAAAAGGTTTACTGGTGCTCATAGTTTGTTGGTCATTTTTTTTTTCATGTGGTGGAGTACAACTCTAAGTTGTTTTTTTCATGAGCATAATGCTAAAGTATACTCTTCTAACTTCTAAGTGAACGAAAAATTTGATATAATATGCAATGGAGATTCACGTGTGATTACATTCATGGTCGCCCGGGGATTAGTTGGTACGTGTAAGATGATGTCCTACTATACAAAAAGAGGGAAAAGGTGGCTCTCTGGCACATTGCAAAGTTCTTGATTAAGATTTTACTTTCAAGGATCATGAGAAAGCGCAATTCTTCATTTCTTCTTCATCACTTGATTCACTTGCTTGTGCATAAAGTATAGGGAGATAGATATAACTTGCATTCTGAGGCGTGATGTTTGTATATAACAAATGATGTGCAAAAATCAACTGTAGGAGCACAAGATTTAACTTTCTAAAGCATGCAATGGTTTGTAGTCTTTAAGTTTCTGAAAGTTATGCAGTACCCATTCCTTGTGGTTTACATGATTGTACTTGAACACCTAGAACATGGATATTCATCTTTGGGTCTATTAACATCTAGGAATTTTTTGTTTTTGTTTTTGTTTTTAGTACTCAAATTTTTGGGAAATGCCACTCATAAAAGTAATGTTTGCACCATCCTTCTCACCTTTATGTGTTCTGTATGCATGCAAGAATAGATGATTACAAGTATTCCATCTCTGTGGCAGTAATATTTTCTAAGTTTTTAACTTTAATTGAAGCTACCATATTTATGGATTAATCATAATGCTGTAGTTTGACAATGACCCTTTAGCAGTTGGTTCTCCCGAAGAAGCTTATGAAATTGTTGCTCGTGGAGCATTGGACTTCGAATCTTGGACTTCACTCATTTTAGAGGTTGAGAAAACCTACCCGGTGAGTTTCTTATTGTGTGTTTTGTGCACTCAATCTTATTGACGACTATAAGCCTTTTGCATATAGTTTAGGTGTTTTATGTTTGTTGTTTAAGCCTTGCTTATGGTTCGTAATCAATAAGTTCCATTTATTACCTTCTAAAAAGGTAAATTCTCCTAGTGTCCATTTACACGTCTGAGTGTAAAATAAGAAAAACTGATAGAAGTCATAGAATAAAATGGATCCTTTGCTTATTTATTAAAGAGCAATAGAGATAGTAGTGGTAAAGAGATATGTTTGCCCGAAAATTTTGAAGTTTTACCCGGCTCATAACAGTGCCATATTATGTCAACAAGTTTGTGTGATTTTGACTCAAATAAGCATTGGTATTTAGGGGTGAGCAAAAATCGAGCCAAAACCGAAGAAAAAACCGAAAATCTCGAAAATCCAAATGGTTTGGTTCGGTTTTGGTTTTCGTTTCCATGCCGACCAAAAAACCCGAACAGAACCGATTTATATAATTTTTTTTTTAGTTTTTTTATAATATATATATATAATATAATTTGATAATATAATTAAAAAAATAAAAAACCATTAAACCGTGAGATTTCAAATCATATTAATTTTTCAATTTCAATCTGTCTTCGTTCTTCAGTTTGTGTTATAATTGTTTTGGATTATTAATTTGCTATGGACTTGTAGCTTTCGTTTTTATATTATATATTTTACACGTTGTTTTTTAAAGAGTTTAACATGATTCTTGAACAATTTAAAAGAAATATACAAGTTGGAAATAAGGAAGAAATATAGAACAAAAAACCGAAACCGAAACATGTTATACCATTCAATTTTAAAACTGAAAACTGAAACAAACCCAAAAAAACCCCCGAAAACCGAACTTTTTGGATTTTCAAAAACCGAATGGCTCGGTTTTCAGTTCGATTTCGGCCAAAACTCAAACCGTGCTCACCCCTAACTGGTATAACTCTCTCACCTCCCAAAAGAGAGATTCTTGATTTCTCTGTTTTTTTGTACTTCTGTTTTGTCATCTCCAACCATCTATATTAAAATAGTTTATCAGGTTGCTATTGCAAAATAATCTTTAATATTATTGCAGGACAACATAAAAGCAATATCATCGGTGTACGAGTCATTCCTCTCAGTGTTCCCATTGTGTCATGGATATTGGAAGAAGTACGCAGATCACCAGGTGCGCCTTTGCACGATCGAGAAGGCTGTTGAAATCTTTGAACATGCAGTGCAATCTGCAACATATTCTGTTGGATTGTGGGTTGACTATTGTAGCTTCAGTATACTTACTTTTGCAGACCCGTCTGACATTCGTAGGTAATTTTTAAACTCATTATGGTTTTTGTAATCAATAGTAGTTTTACTTTTCCACACACCAATTCATATACTTATACTAGGTTTGAGGAAATCAAATTTTATAAAATTTCCTAATTTAAAAGGATATTTTTCTTGCTGATTCCATGATCATGTCTAGCTTGTTACAAATATAGTCAATACGATTTTATTCACAACTTCTGTAAATAAAGGTCTGCTAACTGATCTTTTGATGGAAAATAACCCATCTTTAACTTGTCTTGAACAAAATGATAAGCGAGTTCAGTATGCTTAGTTCATTCATGGAAAACAGGATCTGAAGCAATATGAGGGTTGCCTCGGTATCACACCTTTGCAGGAAGGGCAATCACATAGTGAGTTTTCTTAAGTAGCTGATGTGTCCATACTATCTCACAAATTGAGTCAGCCATTGCTTTATATTCTGATTCAGTTGTGGACCGAGATACTTCATTTTGTTGCTTACTCCATGAAACCAACTTTCCCTCAACAAACACACTACCCTGAGATGGATCTACTATCGTCCTTGCACCCACCATATTCTGCATCTAAAAAGCTTCATTTAGGCAATAAAGCTTTCGTTGTGGCATCTATAACGTAATACTCGTTCTGGAGCGTCTTTAAGATAACAAATAATTTGTTCTAAAAGTATCCAAAGGTTAATTGTTCGCGGCATCTCCATGGCTCCTAATGCTTGAGACTTGACCGTGCTACCACGCCATTTAGAAGCTTGGCTGCTTTTGTTTCAACCATCCTTCAAAAGGTGTTTAATCCTATACTATGTAATGGACGGAAAGTGGCTTTCTACAGTTGGATATTGTTGTTGGTTAACAAATGAATAGAAAGATAAAATGATAAATATAGAGTCCTTTTTACTCATTGGTAGCTCAATAAATTAAATTATTCTTGTCTTTATCTAATGTTTTGGTTAACTGGGTCGTTACCAAATTAGAAAGAAAACATTTGATTTCAATTTTTTTATCTTGCAGAATATTTGAAAGAGGGCTGTCCTTTGTTGGAAAGGATTTCTTATGTCATAGATTATGGGACTTGTACATCAGATTCGAGTTATCTCAGCAGCAATGGAGCTGCCTTGCACACATTCTTATCCGTACTCTTAAATTTCCAACAAAGAGCTTACACAAGTATTATGACAAGTAAGTTTGCCCCTTAGAGTTATACGTACTTGATCAGAACTTTGTCTTTGTTATGATGACTTCAAATGTTAATAACTTTATTAACTTATCCTATCGAGAAATACTTGGTATCGTTTAGTACCTAACTTCGAAATTGGTGATTGTCTATCAATTCAAATATTTGATATATTTTGTTTCAAGTAAGAGGTCTAGAAATTATATAATGATGCTGTAGGTGGTTGTCAAGGGCATCAATTTTTATTAGCTTGTGCTAGGGAGAGAACAAGGTCTCTCGAATTTCTTAATGAGTTACATGGGGCTGGGTGTTCTTTAAATTAGATCTTAAATCACTTAATAATCAAATTCAAGTAAGGTGGGAGGATGTACATAGAACCGCTTTCCAAACTGACCAAGGCCCACTGCAAGCTTCCTTATATGCCTTTCAATATTACCAACGTGGGGGGTGAAATTCCGATCTAAAATGGACGAGGTACTCAAGCAGTTCCTTTGTCGTTTTGTATTAGTGTTCTTTGATGATATCCCATGTACGGTGCAACAATGGAAGATCACAAGGGGCATGCAGCGGCTATTAGAGGTTTTAGTTAGGCATGAGTTATATACAAATTGAGAATTTGGGCCACGTAATCTCGGGAGACCGGACAGCTGTAGACGGTAGACCCCTGTCGAGACTCTCCAAGAATTATGTGGCTGTTTTAGACTCAGATTATATGGTCTTTTTAGACTCAGTTTGTGGAAGATTATGGCAGCATAGTGCGACCTCTCACTGATCAACTATGAAAGGACAAGTTTAGGTGGACGATGGTGGCATTTGAGAGGCTAAAAGAGGTCATGGTGTCTGTTCCGGTTCTTGCCTTGCTTGATTTCAATAAGCAGTTTGTTGTTAAAACCGACACATTGGGGTATGGATTAGGTGATTTCTTAATGCAACTATTCAAGATCAGTGGACTTTGGTCTAGTGTAGCCAAACCCCTCAACACTGGAGCACAATTGAAGTCCATCTATGAACAATAGCTCATGGCAATAGTCTTGGCCGTATAGAAGTGAAGAACGTATCTTCTGGGTTGCTGATTTGTCGTTCGAACCAATCAACAGAGTCTCAAGGTTTTTTTTAGAACAACGGTTGGTGATCACCCAGTACCTAACGTGGTTGATTAAGTTGTTACGGTATGACTTCACCATTCAGTTAGCCAATTAGGCCAAGAGTAGGAAATTGGGCAGTTGATGTGCTATTGGAGCTACCATTGGGATGCAATATTCTGAATTGTCATATACCAGCTGGGCAGATTGGGATGTGCTCCAAAAGGAGGTAGAAGATAATGAGTTCTTTGGTGGGGCAGATTGGGATGTACTCTAAACTGATGTGCAATCTGAGGTGGTTAATCGCTTCTTGGATTTCAGATGCTTCAATTCAGTTCATGGGCCGAGTATTGGTATGATACTAACTTTCACTACACAATGCTTCAACGTTCTGTATGGTCGAGGTCCTTCTGCCTTGGTTCACTACATGATGGGAACGACTTCGGTGTGAGATGTGGACACTTTGCTAGAGGAACGAGATGGTTCCTTCCCGACTTAAAGATTAACCCCTTCATGCACAACCAATGATGGAACTCTCGGCGGATACAGAGCGCAGAGATATGGAATATCAAATTGGTGATAAAGTGTTCGTCAAAATCGACCTTACTGAGAACATTCACTGGCCTTATGCCTAAATGAGAAGTTAGCTGCTCGTTATCATGGTCATTCGAGGTATCCCAACACATAGGCCCAATGGCATGCATGCCATGCTGTTAAGTTTCTGTATCAGATGGTAAGTTTCTGCCAACACTCCCCCTCAAGCTTGGGTGAAAATGTCCTTCATCCCTAGCTTGTTCAATTTCCCTTAAAGTGAAGTAACGGAAAGCCCTTTGGTAAGAACATCAGCCAGTTGCTCTACATTACAAGCCACTCTCTTATTTCTTCTCATAAAATTGCGATCTATGTCCACATGTTTCATACGGCCGTGATGGATTGGTTATGGGCTATGTTAATGGCTAATTCATTATCACAGTACAACTTCATGGTTGCTTTCCAATCAATTCCCAAGTCTCCGAGGGAAATCTATACCCATAAAAGTTCACATACTCCTAACGCCTTAACATGAAATTCAAATTCAGCACTTGACCTTGCCACTACTAGCTGTTTTTGCTTCTAGTCCCGAGGTTGATCAACTGTTCAATGCTGAGCTTGCGCAATTTGCTTCAGTGCAAGCTTTCTAGGCTAATTGTCTGCTTTCGAATTTCTTTCTATCTGAGTAATGTAATTCAGCGATCATTCATTTTATTAATGTTTATCCTTGTCATTTGATATTGTCCGATAGCCAGGGGTTGTATGACTGTATTTGAGCTCAAGGATTTTTCTATGGAATCACTTGTACATGTAAATTTAAGGGACCATATAGTGTCCTATACATGATATTCTGCATCGGGAGATCTTCACTGGTGTCGAATAACTTACGACATTATTATTTTCTTGTGTTGTTGACACCTGTGGAAATATGCTAGATTCCTTGTAAATAGATAATTGGAGATCTGTTTTTAATATTTCTGTTGTGTTAGATAGGAACTTTTGATGGTAGTTTCTTGTTTTGTGGCTAGCGCTCCTTTATCGCACCTCCCGAGGGGTGCTTGATGATTGAGGATTTAGTTGCAGATTATGAGGGCTTAAATATCAGACCCTCAATTTTAAATACCAGGCTGAAAAACTACATTCAATTTCAAGAAGAAAGCTCTGAATTTTGTGAGTTCGTAGTTATTTCATCTTAATATAAATATACTCTAAACTTGTTTTTGTTTGTATCTTTCAGTTTTAGAGAGTTTGCTGCTTTTGTAGAAGAGGATATGTCGTGCCCAAAACGTTGCATCCTTGAACCCCATGCAGCAGATTCAAATGCAGATGTTGCCATATCTGATGATGAAATCCATCTTGCCATTAAGGAACTACAGAATTCCTCCAGTGTTGAGCTGAGGTGTAGAGCTCTATATAAATTTCTCGCCACTGGTGAGCGGTTTTATCTCAAAGCATGCCAATTGCACGAAAAAATAGATTACTTTGAGAACTATATGGAGAGGGACTTTTTTCACGTAAAACCACTAGAGGACGAGGAGCTAGAAAATTGGCATAATTATTTGGATTTCATTGAGAAGCAAGAGGACTTTGACTGGGTATGCTTGAATACTGTGAAGGTGGATACATGACTTCTTACATAAGCTGAAGTATATTTAAAGCCAATATCTACTTACAGGGTGTGAAGCTCTACGAAAGATGCTTAATTCCCTGTGCTAATTACCCTGAATTCTGGATGCGGTATGTGGAGTTTATGGAATCCAAGGGGGGACGAGAAATAGCAAATTTTGCTTTAGAAAGGGCGACACAAGTATTTTTAAAGGTGTGTTTTATTTATTTATTTATTTCTCTTAAAGCTGGAGATGTATATTCGTTAAATTTTGTGTCTACACTATCTAAAATCAATTAGGGATGTAAACTAGTCGAGCCGAGTAGAGTCGCAGGCTATTCGAGCTCGGCTTGAAAAAATAATCTTAGGCTCGAGCTCGAGCTCCTTTATTTTAAAAATGCTTGAGCTCGAGCTTGATGCTTGTTTATGAACTCGAATTTGAGATCGATTAACTTGTTCATTTAGTAAAGCATGGTGATTTTTATAGTTAAATACCATATGCGGTTGAAAGCATGCCTCTGTTAATTTGAGAAGAGTTGGATTGATTGTTGGTTTCTTTGTAGGATCATGAAATAAGTCCTAACTAGTACTAAATTAAATCGACAGAGTTGGTTAAGTTGACTTGATGGTTGCTTTTATGACTAGAATCTTTTCATCTTTTTTATATGTTCTATGCAGAACGTGTCAGAGGTGCATATTTTCAATGCAAGATTTAGAGAGAAAATAGGAGACATCGAAGGAGCTCGTTCTGCATTGCTTCTTTGTGGTACCGGATCTGATTCGTCTTTCATTGAAACCGCAATAAAAGAGGCTAATATGGAGAAACGTCTGGTATGCGATCAATCATGAGTACAATCAGTCTTGTGTGTCATCTAAAATTGTAGTAAGAACTCGTGCTTGAAACCCCCTCTTCATAATGAACAGGGAAATTTGGAGAAAGCTTTGGACATTTATGATAAAACACTCAAAATGGCAGCAGAAAAGGAGAAGATGCACGCCATCCCCATTCTGTATATTCACTTTTTCCGTCTTAAATACCTGGTATGTAATTCAGACATACTTAGAAAGTAGCATACGTCTGATTTAAGATGGCAGTGGCTGAAGTTGAATTCATTGAATAAAGCCATCTGCCCAACTTATACATCCTTTTCTTTCTTCCTTTACGCTTTATGATAGCAGTGGCCAAGTGCTCAGTCCGCCTCAGTTTAGACTTGATCATTAATATATTGTTTATCTTTTTATCAAGTTTTCAATCTTATCTATATAAACTTGAAGCGCCATAGTAAGAAGTTGCCCGTGAAGTATTCAGCTCGTTAAAAAGATTAAATAAGTTTTGCTTAATATTCTTTCTAATTGTGTGCTCTTGCCTGTTTGTAGATCACTGGCAGTGAAGATGCTGCTATCGACTTACTAATAGCGGGTATTCAGCAAGTGCCTCATTCTAGGTTACTTCTAGAGGTATCTTTGTCTTTGTTTATCTAAAACACAGCGGCTTTACCGTCCCAAGACATGAAGTTTAAAATATAATAACAAGTGCAAACCTGTTTATACCTTCAACTATTGTTTTTCGGTATGAAATATATAAAACTTCATCGTAGATCACATGAATATTTAGAGATGTTCCCGGTGTCCAATCACTCTACATTAAACTTGAAGCGTGCTGGCTCATCTAAGCTGTTCTTTGAGAAACCGTCTTGTATCTGAGCCTTTTCTTGAACACATATTTAAGAAATTGAAAATAAAAAATAGTCGGATAAAAGAAGAGAGAGAACTAATTGTTATGTGATTTCTATAGGAATTGATAAATTTTGCAATGATGCACGAAGGATCAAGACATTTGAATGTAGTCGATCCCATTATGGCTACTGTCATAACCTGTGGACCGGATGGCTCCCAAGGTTTAAGCTCCCAAGATCGCGAGGATTTGTCAAATTTGTATTTGAAGGTCAGTTTTTTATAACTCCAAATTACATTATTAAATTATAATATCTCACTTTACAGGAGATAGATATCCTGCTACTTTACTTTTGTCCTCATGGTTAGATTTCTAAAACTAAACGTAAACGTGTCAAATCCATTTTGTCAATTTTCTCCAATTGATGAAAGGTGTAAACGTGTCAAATCTTTTATATTTCTGTCTTTTTCAAGAACTTTAAGTTGCATTTGACATAGTAACATATTTTTGTTGGTTAACAATTATTGTTCTCTACTAATTACCTTGGAATATAATTTGATTACAGTATGTTGACTACTGTGGAACCACCCATGACATAAGAAAGGCATGGAACCGTCACATGAAATCTTTTCCGCACCTTATAAGGAGTACCTCTTCACATAAGCCTCATTCCAATCAGCTTTCAAATGTGCCTGAAGAAATAAGAGAGAGCATCCCCTGTCTTGTTGCTAAAAAACCAACTATGGTTCGTAGTATCAAGCCTATTCCCCAAATTTCAGCCGATAATAATCAAGCCATCGAGCCACATGATGCTACAGCCATCCAGCACGGAGGAAATGATGAAGATAATGCAGCTAGAGAAATCGAATCTGTATCCGCACCACATGAGCTAAAGGTACCGCAAAAATACGATCAAATCAGACGCGAGCCGGAAAAAGAACACGAAGTTGAAATGGCTCTAGTACCGGTCTCCGTAATTCTTGAAAACCCTTCTCCAGCCAATCAAAACCCCGTTTCAGCCACTGAATCTGCCAAGAAACAAAACGAAACAGACCAACATCGATCAGAAAACTCGTCATTTTCACCAAGCCATCGGAATCTTCACGAACAAACAGACCCACACCAAATTCCTTCACAAAATCCGGAAACTCGGCTTACAGCTTCTAAAGATGCAAGTCTCGAGTCCGATGGGAAGCCACATCAGCATCCTCGAGGTTCTCCGTTAATTCATCAATCAACTGCTGACCAAGATCGTCCAAATCCAACGAACGAAAACACAGAAAACAACACGTGGCCGGTGCAAAATACCGAACAACCCGTTCAATCTCATCCGAACCTTGCACCGACGGTTCAGTATCCCGTGCAAAATACAGAACAATCCGGACTGGTTCAGAACGCGCACGCTTTCAATCAAATGTGGCAATATCAATATCAATACCAGCAGCAGCAGAATCAGCAACAATGGCTGCAAATGCAACAGTCTTATTTAATGCAGCAACAACAGTTTCAACCACAGCAATATCAGGCTTATCAGCAGCAGGATCAGTACCAACAGTATATGTATCAGGTGTACCAACAGCAACAACAACAGCAACAGCAACAAGAGCAAGGGAATCAGCAGTTATATCAGCAGCAGCAACAAATGCAAGAATATATGTGGATGCAACAATACCAGCAGCAAATGCAGCAGCAGATGCCACAAGATTTTGGTCAGAATCAGCAGCACCAGATTGCTGCAATGTCTAATCAGATGTGGAACGGTGGCCATGATCAACAGGTGCGTTTGTTTATTAGAGTTATTTAAAAGCGGAAATAGCGTTATTACTTTTCTTAGAGTGGATTTTAGGGTTTGGTGTTTAGGGTTTATAGAGAATTTGGTTAAATACTTCGGCCAAATTATATGGTAGTGCAAACCCTTGTTGAGTGAGTGGAATGGATTGGATAGGATTGGATTTCATGTAGGAGTTTGAATTTGGGAGGATTTGGAATCCTTTTGTGTGTTTGGTTTGTAGGATTTGGAATAGATTTGAATTCCATTATTTATTAAAAAAATATTAAAAAGATTAAAAATAATTATAAAAATAATTAAATATCTTTATTTAACTGATTATTGGAAAACAAATGTTTTCAAGATATTTTAAATTATTATTATATACAAATCCTATGAAATCTATTGAAATCCTAGCCACTTCTTTGGGATTCCAGAATCCTATGTCTGAGGGATTTCAAAGAAATTATAGGATTTGAAATTTGGACAATCTTGCAAACCAAACAGGGGATTGGAATGGATTTGAAATCCAAATCTGTTCTATTCCTGCAAACCAAAAGGACCCTTAAGAAGCTTTTTGTGATTTTTTTATTGCTAAGGAGAAGCCTTAGTTACTTGATATTTTGTTTGGTTTTATATTTATGGTTACTTGTTTTATGGGACATCTGTTAAGATTTAGCATATTTGTTTCTCTCTATCTAGTTGTATTGCCATTGTTTATTCGTCTAGGTTTTCAAGTTCTAGCATATTTGTATTTCTCCCTTTCACACACTTTTCACTAGCCAAGGCTCTTTACTGAGACAACTGTACTCATTGGGATTGGCTTTAAATATTTTCCAAACTCAATTTTTTCCTTTTTGTTCTTGTTATGCAGGGTCAGACGACTATGCCACCACACCCAACAACCGCACATGCTGACTTTGAGACATCGTACACACAACAAAACTCTGCAAACGTGGTGGCTCAACCAACAAACGCCGGGTCTCCAAGTAATCGCCAACCATCTTCCCATGGGGCTTCGTCAGTTCCTTCCAAATCTCTTCATTCTCCATCTATTGAGCAAAGTTGATAAATATTGTATGTTTATGTTAGTTATGGCGTCATCTGCGTATGAGGTAACGTCATTATCTTGGTACAGATCTTTTGAGGGTGTGTTTGGTACAATGTGTTTGATTATCATATGTAATCTTGAGGATAGCATGCTTGAATTCTTTATAATTCAATTTGAATCAATGATCACTTCTTAGGATTATGTTGGATAAGACTCAAGAACACTATTGATTTTAGGCACATAGTTGAGAGTAATTTACAGGAGAGTAATTTGAATTTTGAAGTCTGTGTAAAAAATCATTAGTACTAAAAACCTATGTATATCATATATATATATATATAGGGGTGGGTTCAAATCAGTGTTCAAAAAGGCGCGCCATGGCGCGATATGGCGCAAGACGCGTCTCCGCTGTTACGAAATGTCTCATAGCGTTTCTGTAAGGCGTGGCTCACGCGCGCGTTTTTTGTAAGACGCGTTTTTTTTTTTTTTTTTTTTTTTGTTATTTTTTTATCTTTTGTATTGTTACATATTTAACTTTAATTTTCTCGTTTTTAGAAATTTATCTAATCTCATCACTCACAGTACCACGGATTCATAAATGTTATGGTTTCACGATCAAAACGAAGTTATAAAATTACCTTTTTATGTTTTATCCTACATATTCAATCAAAAACTAGTTTTATAATAATAATCAATATGTTTTTTCTTCTTTTAATATGAATGTACAATTTCAATTCCATTATTTGATTAAAATAATTTATATAAAACATATATGTATATGTATAATTCTATATATGACATATAAATTTGCCGCCGTATGTCACGCCTTGGAAAACGCCGGGTCCTCGCCATATCTCATAAAGCTTAAGGCTTGACCTTGCCGCCACGCCACGCCTAACGCCTTTTTGAACCTTGGTTCAAATACAAACCACTTTTTGGCTGTGAACGTGAGGACAGCCCAGAGCGCGCCACGTGTCAGTCTGAATTTTCTGCGACTAAGCTTTATTCATAATAAATAACACTATTATTCAGACTGAATAAAGCGTTATTCAGTATGAATAAAGCTTAGTCGCAAAAAATTCAGACTGACACGCGCGACTTGTGTGCATAAAGCCCGCAACTTAGCCTTATTCATTATGAATATAGCGTTATTCATTATGAATAACACTAAGTCGTGGGCTTAAGTCGTGCGTGTCAGTCTGAATTTTTGCCACGTGTCACGCTCTGGGCTGTCCTCACGTTCACAACCAAAAAGTGGTTTGTATTTGAACTTCTCTCTCTCTCTCTCTTTATATATATATATATATATATATATATATATATTTTTGCGAACCAATATTTTTGTGTGAACTTAATCCTAGCCATCCAAATCTTATCTTGACAGTCAAGACTAACCATGAAAGTTTCCTAATATCATGGGTGGTTAATAAGATAAATCATGAAACTAATCTTGACCATACATCTTGAATTTGAACGGTTGAGATATGGTTCACAAATGAAAATCCCCCCCCCCCCCCCCCCCCTCTCTCTCTCTCTATATATATATATATATATATGGAATTTCATTTGCGAATATATATATATACACTAGCTCCATTTAACAAAAAGAAGGAAAATGTAATGAAATGGTAGTCATGTCAAACTTTATTAAAAAACTATTTTAATTATACTATGAAATATTTGTAGTTGACTATTTTTTCACAATGTCCTTTTTGATCATTTTATATGCCTATTTTCATTTTTTCTACTGTTTTCGTGTATCCTCTTATGCACACTATGATAAATGCATAAAACCTCATTAAATATTTCCATCTTAATGGTCAAAAGAATTAAGAAAATTATAAATGGGAAGTTCCAAAAATAACAAGTGTTACATTGTTAGTTAACTTCTTTATGATAAGATTTGTATTAATTAACATATTATATTATCATTGATTCGTTTTTATTACATTATGTAATGTTTGAGTAAACTGATTTTAAAACATGTTTTTTTTTGTCATTTTACATGGCTTGTCATCTAGTTTAGTCAAACATGATAGTTAACTATTTGTTAGCTACTAACTAGTTTTTTTATGAGTAACTATTAGCTTGTTAGTTAGTTTGTTAAACATAATCTTAACATTTGGGAATATTAAAGTTGTCCATATTTCCTTCAAAATTGTAAAAATATAGAAAGAGCACGAACAAAGTACGCTAGTAACTATGTTTCAATTCAACTTCAATTTTGGACCTCAATATGATTTACTTGTTTAAATATGTTTGCGTACATTAAATCATACATTGTTCGAAATGGTGTTTATATTGCATTTGCTTCAGTATCATTAGATACTCGAGAAGATTCATATCCGAAAACAATAGAAAATATAAATAAAAATATCAAAGTTTCAAGACAAATTATAAGTGGATGATCTTTTAAAAGAATTTTATGATAGATCAATTCACCTGGAAAAAAAAATTGATCGAACCCTAAGAAGCAAATTAGTTTTGATGCAAAAGTCGATACTTGTTTAATAGATTTTTTTCCAATGTGTCTTTGTGAGTTTTGTTTTCATTAATCTATTGTGTCTTCTTTTTTTTATTCCATTGTTTCATTTATATGAATAATGTCTATGAAAAAGAAGACGACCCATTTGATTAAGAAAAACAAATCTTTTGATTGAAACCACATAATAAAAAGAGAAATATTTTTGCATCTCAATTCTCATTTCCATGATTATAACCCATTTTCTCCATAGGCTTAGGTTCCGATTATAAGTTGAGGTTAACGTGAGAAGTGGTTATCAATTGTTAGATTAGAAATGGATATATATTAGGATGGGATCCACCGAATCAATTCTTTTCTAAAGTGCAATTCATGGGAGGGCATAAGATTAAAAGAGATCAATAGTTCAGATCAACCTCTCACGTTTCTCACCATAATTAACTTCTCACACGGCCCTTCGTTTTTATCCATGTTCCTTCCATCATAAATATACTATTTATAGAAAAACCTTCTAGCAGAAGTATAATATCTTTCTTATGACATTTATAATTACTTTTTGGTTTATTTTCAAACAAATTTGACAATGCAATATTTGTTTTTATTGTATGATCTTCAAACAATAACATGATCAAATTCTATCTTGATCCAAGCCATCATCATCTTCATAGCTATGAAACATGTGCCTCACCTATAAAGTGATAAAAACATGTAATAAAATTAAAAAGAGCGACTATCTGAGGAGAATCACAAAACATAAGACCATTTATAATGGTCACGACTCTTGTCAATAGTACCAGTCGTCATATCAGTGTTACATCAGTTTTCCAATATCTTACCAAAACCTTACCAATGCTTACCAATTCAATCACACTCATACCAATCTAAATAATTAATAAAAAAAAGAGAGAGAGAGAAAGGAGAGAGAGAGGGTGGGGTGGCCTTGCCGATTTCTTCCCTTGCCAAAGGACCTCGATGGTGTTGATGGCCTTGCCGATCGGTAAAAGGACCTTGCCAATGCCCTTGATGCTCCCATTGTGGATGGTCTTAAATGTGAGGAGAAGACCTTGGGACACACATTACCTTGCATAGAAGAAGAGCATATGCACAAAAGAAGTTAGTAGGAAAAAACTTTTAACAATAATTATACGGAATGAAATGATTGAGATCTCATCTTCAACGATTGATTTGTTGAGTATTACTACAATAGAGTAAGGTATCACATGTATCAAGAAGGTGTCAAGACGATAGGTGACCATTATAAACACATAAAATGTTTTTCAAAATACTCAAGATTTTATCAAATTTTTGACTAGGTAATCGAAAAATAAACGCATAAGTCCAAGTTGGACCATCGTACAAATATCTAAACATTCAAGAACCAAAATGAACTTTCCTTGAGACATATTGAGAAAACTAACCTCGAAGTACAGGTGAGCTACCTTATAACTATTTAATAATCCGTCGAAATGGTTTACAAACTATCGAGATGGCGAAAACACATGTATTCAGGTGGACTCATTAAACATACATTTACCTTGGAACAAGGATGTCTTACGAAATCTTTAAAAACTAATCATATATTTTAAAAAAAGGGTAGCTAAATACACCTATTACTTGTTAAATGTACACTTATCACTAAGAGCATTTTCAATGGTAGGCTCTTGTAAATAAAAAGTGTACTTTTTATAAGTCACTATCGTTGTGGCAAGTTCTTAATTCACACGTTTTTCAAGTTTTTGTACAAAATAATTGGTTCTTACTCTGAATTTTGTGTGAAATATTATTTTATCGCTTTATAAATGGATTTAAAAAGCATAATAAAAATTTACGATGGAAAACATATACTAGACCATTAAAAAAGAGGTTCTTACAAGTCACTCCATTGGAGATATGCATGTGTTACTTCTAGTTGGCAATGAATAAAAATACAAATAAAGGCAAGTTTTCTAAAAAAATGGAGTATAAATCTTTAGGAGATAAAAGTACCATTTTATTAAAAGGGTTTGGATCATTATACCCCCCTCTAGTCTATGACTTGACATATTTTCAATTTCCTAAACAGTTTTTATTATAAATAAGTTGACTTTTTTATTTTAAAATAGCATTTTCCAAACTTCTAGATGGTTTTTGATTGATTTTATATGTAGAGGAATATAATCAATATTGTAATTTAAAAAATGCAGAAGCTATTAAAACTAAATGTAATTTTCTTTTAGAAAATTTTAATCTTAATTCTAAATTTTGAACTTTTTGTTAAAGCTGTTATAAAATTAGATCGAAGTATTGTAATTTCCTTCTTTTCTTTTAATGGCAAACAATCACTATGTGGCACACCCATGATTTAGATATTGTTAATATTACACGCTTACCATGGAGTTCGAATACAAGTAGTTAGGGATACCATCCGTCGAACTTCCCAAGATATCATCTTGAGCATCTCCAATGCAAGGTTCTTAGACCATCCACAATGGGGCGTGAGGGAAGGCGGCATGGCAGCCGGTACCGACCGGTACCCCTGGCAACACCGCCGACGGTAACCGATATGGGAGGAAAACAGTGTAGCCGTGCCGTTGCCTAGACACCCTACCCCCACCCCACCCCCTCCCAACGGATACTTTTAACGGCTATTTTTTTTTCCATTATCATATATATATCTCTATTTCCTACACTTTTTATCTTCACCTCAATATCCATCTTCATCTCAATCTCAACCTCTAATTCTTCTTTTATCTCCTCTTATTCTCAATCTCAACCTCTCATTCTCAACCTCAACCTTAACATCTTTTCTATGGATCAACAAAATACCCCTACCGGTTCCAAACGTTCTCGATCAAAAGTCTCAAATCTCTCGATGTCCCAAATGCCGACGGGGCCTACCACTCCCAAATGCAGAGTCCGAGGGGGGCCTACCACCCCCAAATGGTCGAGAATTAGGCTTATGCAAACATCTCGCTACCCACCTACGCGTAATTATGTATGACTTCATGATTTTTTTTTTAATTTTAACGTAATTTTTTTCCGTGTTTAATGTGTTTTTTTTTAGTTTTAATATGTTATTATTTAAAAAGTTTAATACTATTAGTAGTCTAATTTAAAAATACTTGTTTTAATTATGTATTTTAGTATTTAAAAAATAAAAATAAAAATATTTTTGGTAAGAGTTAAAACCATTGTGGATGAATTGGTAAGGATTGATAAAGTGTTGGTAAGATAATGGAAAACTGATGTGGCACTGATGTGCAGCTGGTACCATTGGCAACCAGCATGACCACTGTGGATGGTCTTATAAGCAAAAAGTGTAGTGGCTTGTAAGAACTACCATTGTGGAGAGTTTTTATAAGAACTCAAACTCCTCTAGGTTCTTAAATAAGAACCTTGGTTCTTAGACCATCCACAATGGTTTTACTTGGTACCAATGGTACCAACTGTCACGTCAGCGTCACATCAACTTTCCAGTATCTTACCAATCATTACTAATTCATCCACACCCATGCCAATCTAAATAGTTAATTAAAAAGATAAAAGAAAATGAATAGAAGAGAGAGATAGAGAGAAAGGAGAGAGAGGGTAGGGTGGGGTGCATTTCTCAACCGGCACGGGGGTACCGTTCTCTTCCCATACCGGTTACCCTCGGTGGTGTTGCCGGGGATACCGGTCGGTACCGTAGCCCATACCGCTTTCCACTGTGGATGGTATTACCTTGATGTTTGGTGTGAAGTGACATTACTAGTTCTCAATTGGTACTTAAATTAAATACATATTTATAATAATAATTGTTGAAGTTTAAAAAAGCATGGGATCCGTAAAAAGTGGTTCTTATAAGAACTCTCATTGTGCTAATTTATATGAGTTCTTATTTTGATGAAATGGAAGTGAACTGATAATAAAAAATGTAAAAAAAGGTTCTTATAAGAACTTCTATGAAAGATGCTCTAATAATTTGATATTGTAATTTCTTTTAAGGTACATCAAAATAGAAATTTACCTTTCATATTTCTAATATATTATTTAATCTGATTTTAATATCAATATATATATATATACATATAAACAATAGAGGGAGGTTCATACAAGAACAATGGTATTTGCAAGAACAAAGAACCCATTTTGAGCTATACATTGATATGGGCCCATGTGGGTCCCACATAATAAAAAATCATATATGATTTAGTGGTGGGACCCACCTGAATCATATATATTTTTTATTATGTGGGACCATATCACATATGATCCATAATTGTTTCTTTGTTCTTACAAATTAATTTTGTTCTTATTTGAACCTTTGTCATAAGTAATAATATCAATTATATATTCTTTCTCATAAGTAATAATATCAATTATATATTTTGTATGTAAACCAAATTAAGCATAGAAACTCAAAATTGGATGAGTGGGACATTGAACCTAAACCTGACTTTAAGTCAACCAGCGGTCAGAATTGAGAGAGTGTACACCACGCGCTCAAAACCAAGACGATGGATGTGAACCGCCGTCATGTATACGTGTAAATTTTCTATCGGTTGTTAAATTTATGTAATAATAATAATATTATTATTATCATATCAACCCCTTGTTGTTTCATTACTTGTCAAATAAACCCATTGAACTTCATTTTTAACACTTTATATATATATATATATATTAAAAATCATACACCAATATGAGAAACTACATTTGTAGTTGCAAGCTCAAGTCTTTATTAAGTAATCCAAGCTCAATCTCCAACAAATTGATGGAGTTGAGCTTATCGATTACGAATATGATCTCAAAATAGTAACAAGTCAGGTTTGTGTTTATAAAAGCTAGATTCAAATCCTTATCGAGTTTTTCATATCATATATATATATATATATATATATATGCGTGTGTTTATAATCATCGTTTGATGTCTATTTTTTAGTTGAAGTCAAATCAATCTTGTTTTATTAGATATAATTGTGATAAATATTTTCGAGCTTTTAAATCGAGTTTAAATCAAGGAGAGTTGTCAAACTATGCAACAGTTCTCGATCATGGGCTAACAAAGTCGAGTCATGCCCTACTATAAACTAGTATATTATCTATAAAAATATCAATTAGTAAATGATTTGTGCCAATATGAGATCATGTTACCTGTAGTTTAATATCAAAATGATCACTAAGAACAGTCTACATGTTTTAATGGTTGTTTTAACTTAAATTTGCATTTTAACATATAAAACTAGTAGTTAGTGAAGCTACAAGTGTAATATCTTTATTTCGTATAATATTCTTTTCTTGCAATTTGTGAAGTCGAAAACTAGATAAGTAGTTAAAATTAAATAAGTATTTCTATTAATTAAAAAAGAACTCGTGTAAAACTGGATTAGTTATCAACAATGGTTTATTCTATGATTATACCATTTCGAAGTTTTGGAAAAAGTTCACCTAGATTTTGCCTAGACCACATCATTGGCAACTTGCGGCTATTTGAGATTAACTCTGGCCAAATGATGCTAGCCCCTAAACTAGAATCGGGGTAAATGACATATTCTATGACATTCCCTTAGGTCTTTTGCTAACACAATGTTTAAGCTTTAATGCAGTTAAATTCATAAAACTTGTTTTTCACTCATGTTGATTGGGCTCAAACGTCGAAGAACCGAAGAGGGTAAACATACTAATGGTCATACCACTATAATTTACAAGGATATTATAATTATTAGAATATGATTTTAGGAGGTAATATAATCATTATTCACAATAAAACCACAAACACTTGTAAAAGTAAATACAAACATACATACAACACGATCTAAACTACATCTTATATCCATCCTTATACCAAATCAGGTTTATAAATCCACCCATAATCCCCCCTCCTATTTCAAAAACCCCGTACCTGAGATAGCAGATCCAAAACCCCATACTCGTCTCATTCACATCAAGGATGAACTCAAGCAGGACATGAAACTTTAACATTAAACACCTTGTTCAAAGATCATTCAGGAAATATCATATAACCAAAGGACTAAATTTGCCAACATTTGTATAGTACAGGGATCCGAAATTAAAGAGAGAAATACAGAGAGATTGCATATAAGCGCGTTAATCACAGAGAGAGAGAAAGATAGAGAGAGAGAGAGAGAGAGAGAGAGAGAGAGAGAGAGAGAGTTGGGGTTTGGGGGTTTGATTTTGATATATATAGAGAGAGGTAATCATCAAGAACATATAATCCATCCCTTATACTGTAGATTGAATAATCAGTTTGTGATTGTTTCATCTTTGATCACTACTACTACTTCTAAAGATCATTTGATTAATTCAATCACATAATTGATTCATAAATCTACAGATTTCTCTATGTTTTTGAGCTCCATGGCTATCGATTCAACTGCATAAAGCCAGCTTCGTCTTCAATAAGGTTTGTTTTGTGGAAATTAGTATTTCAGCTCTGAAGATTTTCGTTAATTAATCTCGTTTTGTGTATGTTTGACTTTGATCTTCATGAAAGTTTTAGTTGAAATTGGAGTTGGAATTTTCGTTAATTTTGTGGTTGACTTCATTGAATTTAAGTTTTACTAGTTTTTTTTGTCTCTTTTGTTTTGAAATTGTGCTTTTTTGAATTGGTTGCTTGGGGGACTTTTGTTTCTGGAGAAGTTTAGTTGGAATTCAGTTAGGGTTTTTGATTGATTTGGGGAATTCATGTTCATAAGATCATGTTTGTGGAGGATAATTGCACACACACACACACACACACACACTGATTTGACTAGTGTTTATCTCTCTGATTTGTGTATATGTGAAGTTGTTGGATGGGGATATGAACTTATGTGAAGTTTGTTACTTTGTTTGATTTATCTATATTTGTCTGGATTTATTGATGCACAATGATCTGTAGTCATGTTTCGACGAATTATAATTAACTAGTTAGAAGATATCTTGTATCTTTCCAGAAGAAAAGTTCAAATTTTTGGCCTTTTTACCTGATTGCTAGTAGATAGCCATTTAGTACTGTTATGGGAGCCCTAATCATGTTAATCGAGGATGCTAAATCCGCTGGTCTTTGTTCTTGTGCTTAATCAGGATATCTTAAAAAAGATTGTTCTAGTTTATGGTTTTTTTCCAAACTAAGGAAAAATTTAGACGTCTTGTTGTATGGAAGAAGATTTTCTACCATGATTTAAGGTAAAAAGGCTCGGTTTTTAAATAGCGTTCTAGAAAGCAACAATGGGAGCGATGTAGTCAAGGGACCTTCTAACACATAAAATACAACTAAAGTTTTTATTTCCAAAACAAATATAATTTTTTTGATTTATATAGAATAGTAGTTATCACTGATATAATTACTTTCCTAGATGGTACTTTGATTATTCAGTTGGTCGAATTATTTGGGAAGTATCAGAGTGGTTGCCTGAAATTGAGAAAATGCGTTCTAGTCCTTTTTAATTTTTTTGAAATGCTTAATTCAACGATCAGTTGCTATCAAAGCGTGAGAGATGCGTAGCGCCGTAGTCACATAGGCTGCCCTAAGGGGAAACCTTTAGAACAGTGCTGTAACATTCAAGTTGACCTAAAGCTGTGCATGTATACATGCATGATTCTGTGTACATGGTTAAAGTTGTGCCTTTGAATTGAAATATTTGTTATTTACAGCTAAACTTTTTTGTGTTCATGCAGCATTTGCCTTTTCTTAGACGCTACATTCAGTTATACCGTATTATGTTAATATATATATATATATATATATATTCTTTTTCTTTTGTCTATCACAGGCAATTGAAGGGATTTTATTTCTCCACTGATGTTTTTGAGTCAGTATTGTTATACACATCAAAAGTACAGAACAAATGCCATCATTAAAGATGAAGATGAAGTCAACCATGGGCTGTTTGAGAGAAAAGAATGGCCTCCATGTATGTCAAAAATCTAGCAAGATATCCAAGAACTCTTCCTCACAAGTCAGGAGTTTCCAACAAGAAGCACAACTTGAGACTTGTATTTCTAACAAACAGGACGGTAATAATCTAACTTAGCAGTTACACTTGTATTCCCAATAGTACTATAAGTTAAACTTTTTGAGATAAACCTTGTTTTATTTTGTTGATTCTCATATGCAATATAAACAAACTACGTAAAAGGCCATAGTTGGTTGTCGTATTTCAGAAGCCATTCATGGTCTTGATTAAACGAGGAAGTTATCATATATTTTCTTGTCATATGGTCTTTCTTTGTTTTCTTGTCGGCAGATGTTTCAAAAAAAAAAAAAAAAAAAAAGTAAACCTTGGTTTTATGCAATTTGTGTTGTGGCTGTGTTTCATCCTATTTGTTCTGTTCATACCTCTAGTTCATATGAAGGTGATTTTGTGGGCTTTTGAACTATAATAGTCGCATATTTCCAGGCTGATGTTTGGTTGTTTTTCTTGTTCTCTCTTTTTCCTAAGTTGCTGAAAGTCGTAGTTCTCTGTAAATTTAACTTACAAACAACATTCGATCTTTTTTGATTATTTTGTTTTGTTTGATGTTATTTTATTTTGTGTAGATTTTGTGTGCTGTGAACCAACTGCCCAGGAAATGAGAAGCGATGATGAAACTAACTGTTGTGAGTTGCCAGATGAAGAAAGTATTAAGGTTCAGAAATTACCTTCAGACTCTGTTACTTAAGAGTATCTGCACTCGTATATATAAATGCGAGTCTTATAGTTCTCAACATTTACATATGACAATTTCAATCCACTGCAGGATCATACACAAGTCGACTGCTCTTCAACTACAGAAAATATCTTTTCACCCATGCTGGAGTCCATTGACAATGACAATGAAACAACTGTTTCTAGTGATAGAGGTAAAAGATAAAGTTATCCACTTTGGATGTTTTTCTCAACTTAAAAGATGAATTGTTATATTTATACGTTATCATCATGGTGATGGTTTTTATCTATTTTCCTTTAATGATGATGACCGCAAAGGAAATATATCTACGTCAGATCTGACAATGGTCTTTTTCTTGTGTCTATATAGGGAACGGGAAAGATTTTGAAATGCCATCACTGGGAGATAAAGATAGAAACTCATGTGAATATCAAAGTTGTAATGTATCAGATTTTTTCATTTCAGACATGATTGTTTCTAGCTCACCCGTTGAAAGAAGCTTGGCATATGCCAACACAGGGGCTACCTGCTTACCTGATTACGGATGTGATGAGTCAAGCAGATTTTTCGATGATGAATACACGATACTTCCTTTTCTTGAGGATAGCATCGACACCTGCAATGACTCTGATGACAGCAGAAACTGTTCAGAACCTGTCATGGTTTCAGACGATTCAAACTTATATCTCGCGATCCATCAGCTTAGATCCTGCAATCAGGAACCAGATGTTAACGCTTATCCTGACTGGGACCCAGCTGAGTGCTTCGATCCACAAATGTTCATTAGAAATCTGCCCGACCTTTCAGAAGTGGAACAAAATTTTCATCCCACCGTATTGCCATGGGAAAGAAAAACTGTTACCCTAGTACTTGATTTAGATGGTATGATTTTTTGTTTGTTTGTTCAAGATTCCCATATTCAATTTGTGTTTTCTCGTTAGGTTGTCTAAAGCTTTAATTTGGTATTATGTTTATCAACTATATTTTTTCTTTACTATACAGAAACACTGGTCCACTCTTCATTGCAACACTGTGATGATGCAGACTTCACCTTTCCAGTATTTGTCGATTTCAAAGAGCATACTGTCTATGTGAAGCGGAGGCCATATCTTCAGGAATTCTTGGAAAGGGTCTCAGAAATGTTTCAAATTGTTGTGTTCACGGCCAGTCAGAGCATATACGCGAAACAACTTCTGGACATACTGGATCCAGATGGAAAGATCATTTCTCGTCGAGCTTATAGAGAATCGTGTACTTTTGCAGATGGTTGTTATACCAAGGATCTAACGGTTTTAGGTGTTGATCTTGCTAAAGTTGCCATAGTTGATAATTGCCCACAGGTAGTTTTTTGGTTAGCTTTTATAATTCAATCTTTTATATATATTATATCTTTCTTGTTTCGCTTTTTTTAAGATTTCATACTTGATTCTTTTTGCCATTTAAAATCTTCTTGTCCTGCTCATTAATTCTCAGTTCAATCTTTATTTTTTATATGGACAGATATGCTGATGGGTATTGACTTATTATCAAATTCATCTTTTAGTCATATAAAAATATTTGCATAGGCACTTTTGTGGAAGAAAAGATTCTAAATAATAGTATTCTCATTCGTGTTCGATGGTTGCAGGTTTTCCGTTTGCAAGTTAATAATGGGATCCCGATAAAGAGTTGGTTCAATGATCCATCAGATTGTGCATTGATTTCGTTACTTCCCTTCCTAGAGACTCTGGCAGACGCTGAAGATGTCCGTCCAATAATTGCCAAGAGATTCGGTAACAAGGAATAAGTGCCCCTTGTTTCTCATTATTTCACATAACAGCTCCATTTCACAAATTTTAGATGCTCGTCCCTCTTTTCTTGTGCTTCTAATATAATTATCTTTACAATAAAACGTTTGTTGGCATTCACCCAGTTGCCTCATGTTTCTTTCTCTTCTTGACATCTCACCTGGTGTTATGTCTAATTTGTGTCAGATTGTAGTTGCAGAAAATCTCTGTTTTGCAGTGTACAGTTATAGAAAATATTAGAAAACTGCATACAACTTGTTCGATTGGTGAAATATAACTATGAAGTGTGGTTTTATATTGATCTTTATCTGATGAAATCTTTCTTTGCATTTGTATGCGTAAATGTTGTTGGAAATCATATCCTGGATTGATCTTTATCTGATGAAATCTTTCTTTGCATTTATATGCGTAAATTTTGTTGGGCATCGTAGTCCTGATTGTTCTTTAAAACTTAATTCATGTGTGCCTGGGTATCAGAAATATCAAAACCCTAAACCATAACCCTAAGAGATGGACTTTTGTATGTCTAAAAGTAAAAAAAGAATCTGCTAAAATTAGTGTTTGCCTTTATCTGCTGAGGCTTTGGAATGATATTCATGTAATAGCTATAAGTCACAGACATATAAGGTACTGAAAGTTAAATACGAAAGACTACCATAATATGATGCCAACTTATGATATAATTGGACACTTGTATCATATTTATGACTGGTAAATCAATTACTCTTTATCTATTTGCTTGATATTGTTAATTGGGTCCAAAAGATTCTCTACTTTGTCATCATTAGTTTCCTTGTATGTTGTGTCCAATGAAGATTATAATCTCATGGCACGTTGAGAGTAGGTGAAAGGTCTTCTTTGATTAAATGATCTTTTGTCAGGTTTGAGAATGCCACTACTTAACAGGACAATGTTAGAAGGTCTAGGATTTAAAAAGCACTTGTCAAGGAGGCCATTTAGCTAAATAACCCTAGTGAGAACAGACCTTACCGTGTCTGAAAACTTTCAGACATAAAATTTTCTTTAGTTGAAAGATAGGGAAGAATCCGGGTTAAAAGTCTTACCGTGTTCTCTTGTATGTAAAAAAGAAGCAAGAAAAGGTAAGAGTTATAAAATATAATTAAATGGTAGTTTGATCAGGGGATTTTTGCGTTACCACCTTTATGATAATGCATACTTTTGGCGGTTTAGTGGGGCATTAAAGCGACGGGTAGACTTCATGGCACACAGATTGCTAGGTGTATTAAGGAAGAATGGAGTAGCTGAGAAGAAAAGTAGTTTGTCCTACAGTTAGGGCATTTTTTGGGATGAATATGGAGCTTAAAGATGAGCTTGAATCTAGGTTATGATATGAGTGTGAGATTAGATTACTATTTCTTCTAGGCTAGAAGCAAAGCTCAAAGGGTGAGTTTTAGAGGCGTCAACGTGATGCTTGTATTGACATCTTTTGCTTGCCAATACATTCTTTACGAATTTCGCATGCCTTATGTGCAGGTATGAAGATCTTTAATGGATTGATAGCCAAATGCCATTCTAATAGGTATTGTTCTTTCATCATTGTTTACCATAGTATGCACATTCCTTTTCTTACACCCTTTTTCACATAATCATTCTCTCTATTCTTTGAGGTTGAGGTAAGGTCTGTGTACATCTTGCCTCCTTGATACTTCATTTTATGGGATTTACTGGGTTCGTTTGGTTTGGTAATTTTTTTCCTGTAGTATGCACATTCTCTTTTCTCGATTATTTTTATAACTTTGGGGTTTTCACATAAACAACTTACTCTACTTTTTAGGGATAAAGTTAAGGTGTGCATACATCCTTAACTCCTTGACCTTTCATTATTTTGGTTTAGTTTGGTTATTTGGTTTCAATAGTATGCAAATTCTCTTCCTCAAAATCTTTTTATAAGTTCGGGGTTTTCACGGAAACAACTTCATAACTTCGCCATATAGAGGTAAGACCTGCATACATCCTGCCCTTCTCAGACACCTTCACTATCTAAGATTTTTTGGGTTCTTTTGGTTTTAAAAGTATGCAAATTCTTTTCCCTCAAATACTCTCTTTTATATGTTTGCGGAAATAACTTCTCTACTCCTTGTGGATGGAGGTAAAGTCAGCCTACATCTTACCTTCCCAACCTTTCATTGTCTGGGATTCAGGTTCGTTTGGTTTCAATAATATACACATTCTCTTGCCTTAAGATCTTTCCATAAGTTGGGGAATTTTATGGAAACAACTTCTCTACTCCTTGGAGATAGAGGTACGATCTGAATACATCCTACCCTTCTCAGACATCTTCACTGTCTGTGATTTACTGGGTTCGTTTGGTTTGGTTTGCTGGTTTAATAGTATGCAAGTTTTTCTACATATAGCATTATTGTTATTCTTGACACAAGATGTGGTAGATTATCAAACAGGTAGATTTTTGTTAACTTCTAACAGGTTGTGTTGACTTTTTCAAAGTCCTTAACCCTTTGTGTTAATTTATAGCAATTTTGTGGACAATAATAAGCCCCTACAGGTAATTTTTTGTTGGCTTGTTATAGTTTAAAAAGTCTTTAATCATTTATGTTGACTTTTAACAGGTAGATTTGTATTGACTTCTGATAGATTTCAAAGTGCCTAAACCTTTGTGTTGTTGACCTTTTCTAAATTTCAGATTTCTAAGTTCCTAACTCCCTCCACCCCTCCTCCCTGTTTCCTGTAATTGTATTATATCATAATTAATCACATTGATTATGTAATAATACTTACCTAATTCTTTATTTTAATTGAACGACTTTGGATTTTTAGATGATTTTGTCGGTATGAAATGTGTTTCGCTTGAATGTTATTCGGTCTATATGAGTAGTTTCTTTAGAGGTTCGAGTCTTTTATGCTTTTTTGGAATTCTAGTTTACTTGTCGTGTACTGATTTTGCTTTTCTTTTTAAACTTTTTCCTAAAAACATTACATGACCGATTGTATCTAAAGACTGTATAGTCTTCTTTTCATGTAACATATGAATATTCTCTAAGAAAAATTTTCAAACGAAATTTATTTCCAAATCTTGAACCACCTTTTGAACTTCACAATTTATCACAAAATGTTAGATGTCTGATTAATAATGCAAAAAAGACGAGTTACGTCACCAAAAACTTTCGTAAGTAGTTAAGTGCATAAAACTTTGATTGGAGTCGTAGAAATGGTAGGTAACGAATCATAACTAACAATTTTTTAGTGTAACTCAAAATGTGTCGATTCTACAATTGTTTTTTGCCTTGATTTTAAACTTTTCTTGGTCATTAATGTGTCAAGTATATTATTGATATCGTGTACAAAAATAAGTAAAGTACATGATATTAGGTCGGCTAGCTGTCCAGATATCGAATATATTACTGAAATAAAAATCTATTTTTTGAGTCTAAGTAGTTTAGGTCCTTTAGGACGTCATATGTATTTGAACGTATAATTGACTTTTTTGACTTAAAGTTCCTTTTAACTAGTTCTTCATATCTTTTTTATTTGACTTGTTAACTATAAATATAAATACAAATTGACATCTTTTTTTCGTATTCTTAATAATGTTCTATTCATCACTAATAATTGTGATACCTTAGTATGGAACAAAATCCAGTTGATGAGGGATGGATCTGGTTTACTGCATGCATACAATGGTATAGCCACCGTTTCATTCATTTGTCATAGTTTAAAACAATTATACTGTTGTGGAAAGTGTCATTGATCAATTTGGTGTGCATCACTTTATATGTTTGAAACTACAATGAGGATACATGTTTGATTGTTTTCCAGTTGGTTTGCAAGACTTTTCTTCAACACCAGAACTAGGGTCAAGTTCTGTTATTGTCATTTTCTTAGTTTTAGGAGCCGTTTACTAAACGCGTACCAAAGGTAAGCGTTTAAGTTCAATTACCTTATCAGGTAAACATAAACATAATATAGAATCTTATATGATAAGAAGAAAAACAATGATCTGGAATCTTACCCGGTAAGTGACGGTGATGACTTTTGGTAATCAGTTACCCGGTAAATTATTGTATGCACATGACACTGTTTTGCTAGACTACAATTTTTTTTTTTCAATAAGGTTAGTTATAGTACCTTACCGGTAAACTCTTAGCGGGTAAATTATTGCATAGGACATTGTTTTGATAGATAGCAATAGCATTTTTTTCCAATAAAATTATAATGTCAAAAGACGAATCTTATTGGTAAGCATTTGGGTAAATGGTCCTTTAGTTTTAGGTTCCAATAAAATTATAATGTCAAATCTTATTGCTAGTTACAAACCGTATCGCAAAATTCTGACATATGTGGTGCACTTTACAATTTTACCCCTAGGTGCTGCGAACATCCCTCACAAAACTGATTTTTTATGTCAAAACAATTCAGAGTTTGTGGGTTCATTCATTGAATACAAAGTTCCAAATTGGACATAGGGGCCATGGCCTGTGATTTTGTGTGTGTTTTTATGGTAGAGTTTATAAAATAGTGATATTTTAATTAAATTTTGATTTGGCTTTTTTTCTCATCCAACTTCAAGCCTGACAACACACCATCTAACAAATATTAGATTGAGATTTATTTTATTGCAAATTGTTTGTGATTTACTATTTTAGTAATTTAAATGGGTTACTTGATATACAAGATGATCAATGTTGAGTTCGAATCCTTAAATTTGTTATGATTTATAAATTTTCAACTTGAATTTTTGGTATGATTTATAATTTAAATTTGTTAAACGAGCACCAAGCTCAAAAAGCTCAAAACATTAAAAAAAAAACATGTAAGATCGAGTCCAATATTCGAGCTCAAGTCCTACATTGAGATAGTTATTCGAGATTGAGCTTGAGTTCAATATTATTTTGATGAGATAAGCACGAATAATTTGTTTAGTCGTCGACTCAACTTATTCTCCCCCTAGGTTAAAAGCCTTATGTTCCATAGTACTTCCAATACACATAACATGATTAAATATAAATGCTTACAAAAGTTTAATCACATTTCCAAAATAAATCTAAAACTCTACAAAGATAGAGTGATGGTAAAAAAAATAAACCTTGTATGAACTAAGAAAAAGATAGTTGAAATTTACAAATATGAAACCTACATTTAGAGGGTGTTTGGGAGTCCATTAAAAAGCTCATTTTTAACTTATTGACTTCTCCAAGAAGTCAATAAGTTAAAATGGTGTTTGGCAATGCAAAAGGACTTTTTAAAATAACTTTTTGACAAGGAAGGAAAAGGAGATTTTGAAAAGTAAGTATAACCTGACTTTTTGTTTTGAAAACAACTTTTCAAATGTTAAATGACATATATGCCCTCCTCTTGACCTACATATCCTTCAACATCCTTTTCACAATCTCACGCCTCCTTCAATATATGGGTTTGTGATTTATACATCTGATTCAATATATGGGTTTGTGATTTATACATCTGATTCAATATATGGCTTATTATTTGCATCTGTTGATGGCTTATTATTTGCAACCCATGAAAGAAAGTTGATGGCTTATATGGTGGTGGTGGAATTTGCATCTGATGATAGTCAAAAATGGTTGATGGCTTATTATTTGGTTGACAAGCAATCACTTTCTTTCAAGTTATTGCCTAATTAAAATCCCTCAGTCTTGACTTTAGTTTGTATCAGATTTATGCTTAAGTTTGTATCAGATTTATGCATTCTGATTTATACATTTGATTTATGCATCTGTATTTTAATTTCAGATAATGGAATCAAACATGAATGTTGTTGATTGTGAAACGGTTCCGAAAAAGAATAAACCAAAATACAGTATAATTTTTTTAACTAAAATAGTAAAAAATAGTAAACATATGTAAGCATGTCCATTTTGGTCATTTTACACATATAAGCAAAGCCAAACACTTTTTTAAAAACAACTTATTGACTTATTAGATTCACCATCTCAAAAAGCTAATCCAAACACCTTTTTAAAAACTCCTTTTCCTCAACACCACAAGTCAAAAAGGACTTTTGGGAAAAAAACACTTTTGCCCTCAAAATGGAATCCCAGACACCCTCTTAATGGGATTGCTATGGGTTGGGTTTTATTATTATGGACTAATCGACTTAATTATACTTGTTTTTAGAGTTTTTATACATCATGTTAGTGAAAAACATAATACATAATTATGTACGAAAAATCAATTAGTAGAACATAATATACGGTACGATGCAATGTACTTTTTAAACCATGGTTTTATTGTTAAGAACAAAAAAGCCCCTATTCGTTGAGACCAAGCCTTTTTGGTGAGACCGGTGAGACCAACATATTTTACTTGAAACTTCACATCAAAACAATTGTGAAGGTAAAAAAAATTGAACATTCATCGTTAAAACATACTAAAAAACACTATTGAAAAATAAATTCCAAAAAAAAGTTAAAAAACGAAACCTTCACAGTAGTTTTTTTTGTGAAGGTTCGTATTATATATATGTAACCTTCACAGAACTTGAGCTGTGAAGGTTTCGTTTTTTAGCTAGTTTTCGATATTTTTTTGCATCGAATGTGAATTTTAGGTCTGCGTATTCGAGTTTTATGTACATTCACGGTGTTTTTTTGTGAAGTTTCATACGTTAGGTATTGGTCTCACGCGGTCTCACGATAACTGCTTGGTCTCACCTGATCCTAAGTCTTGTAATTTGCCTTTAACTTTGTAACCGACATAAATTATTGAGTTTTGCTATTCAAAAACAAAAAAGTTAGGAATACAAAAAATTTGATTCTATATAAAAAAAGTAATTTTTTTTAAATGTTCGGGTTTTCGGGCAGATCCGAGTAAGAAATCATCAACCCAAACTACACACAATATTTTCGGTTGTTTCGGGTCTTCGGGTTGCGGTTTTAAGGCTTAAGTACGGTTCAGGTAGTTCGGGTTGGGCGGGTTTTGTTCACCCCTAACCCCCACCCTTATATATCTATATCTATATATATATATATATATATATATATATATATATAGAGGAAAGTTCAAATGTGAACCACTTTTTGGTTGTGAACGTGAGGACAGCCGAGAGCGCGACACGTGGCGACTTTGAGTGTGGTCCCCTCCTTTAATTCAATGCCCTCCCATGAATTGCGCCTAGTCACCCGCCGTGGATCTGACGTGGCGCCTAGTCATCCGCCACATGTCGCGCTCTCGGCTGTCCTCACGTTCACAACCAAAAGGTGGTTCACATTTATATATATATATATATATATATATATATATAGAGGGAAGTTATTTTGCAAACCATAAAAAACGTGCAAACCGTGCAAACTCATGGTTGCACACGTAAAATCAGTGAAATTGATTCATGGAGTTGTTTAATATGATGAAAATGTTTCATAAACATCAAATTTTGAGGAAATTGTTTCATATGTTGGTGTTTTTTATTCATATGAAACTTTTTTATCGTTTCTATGAAACTTTTTCATTTCTACGTAAATAAACACCTTCATATGAAACAATTTCATCACAAAATTTAGTATATGAAACATTTTCATCATATTAAACGACTCTATAAAAGATTTTTCATTGATTTACGTGTGCAACCATGAGTTTGCACGGTTTGCACGTTTTTTATGGTTTGCAAAATAACTTCCCACTATATATATATATATATAAAGAGGAAAGTTCAAATGTGAACTCAAATTTGGTTGTGAACATGAGGACAAATCTCAACCCTTGATCTTAGCCAAATTTAAAGTCAGCTTACTAATATGGCTTGGGGGTATTTTGGTCAGATCTGACTCCTTCTCTTTTCTATGTTCAAACGTATACATCAGGCTCCACACCCACCATTGGCATCTCTCCTCCATATCTAGTATCAACACCTCCATCAATGGTGATTTCTTCATCTCTCTCCAGGTGATTTCTTCATCTCTCTCCAGTTGATTTCTTGCATTTACATCGAATTAAATCAAAATTTTGAATTTTGAAAATTGAAATTGTAAATTTTGTTCTTGATATTTTTCATCAAATTAGGTTTGTTTGACTCGTTTTTTGTGATTGTTGCTTTACAAAAGTTGTTTGTAATCAAGATTAGAGCAACATATCCAAAGCTTAACAATTTTCGTGTTGGTTTTGGAAAAGTGAAATTCTAGGGTTTGTGTTCTTGAGATTTTTCATCAGATTAGGTTAGTTGGATTCGTTTTTGGTGATTGTTGCTTTTCAAAAGTTGTTTGTAATCATAAGTAGAGCAACATATCCGAATTTTAACAATTTTCATAACGATTTTAGAAAATCGTTGTTTGAAAATTGAAGTTTTATGGTTTGTGTTTTTGAATGTTCATCATATGTTCTTGAACAAAAAGTTAATAAATCTGTGTTTGATCTATTTTGGTTGTGTTTAATTGTTTTTCTTGTATTTGAATAGAAAAACATGGAGAAATGGAATTTTGGCACCATTTGGCTCTTGAAGATGAAGATGAATTGATTTTTGGATTCTTGAAGATGGATTTTGTTGAAGATGAAGATGTATTCTTGAAGATGAAGATGAACTTATTTAAATAAAAATGTTACTTGAAATTATTTGTTATTCACTTTGAATACAATCTTTATATTCAGACTGAATAAAACTATAAATATAAGCTTAATAGAAATGTTGCTAAGAATAACTTGTTTTTTTTGGAAGAGGTATCCCAGACCACATTGGGCCCAGACTAATCCTCGGCAATTTTTGGACCGAAGCCCGACTGCTAAAGCATGCAGCCCGGGGTTGAAGCCCCCGTACCTCCAGAATGCGTCCCCCAGGGCTCGAACTCGGGTTCACCACTATGTAGTGCCCAAGCTTTACCACTAGGCTAACACTCATTTGTTCTAAGAATAACTTGTTATTCATTCTAAATAAAACTTTTATATTCAGATCGAATAAAACTGTAAATGTAAGTTTAATATAAATGTTAATTGAAGTTACTTGTTATTCACTTTAGATAATGCTTTTATATTCAGACTAAATTACTTGTTATTCACTTTGAATAAAGCTTTCTATTCAGATTGAATAAAATTATAAATGTAAGCTTAATAGAAATGTTGATCAATTGTTATTCACTCTGAATAAAACTTTATATTTAGAATGAATTGCTTGTTATACATTTTGAATAAAACTTTTATTCATTAATTAAGCCATGAAAAAACTATAATCATTTTAATTTAATTCATCTTGAAAGAAATAGTGTTATTCAAAATAAATAAAACCTATATTTACTCTGAATATTGTATATTTAGAGTGAATAAAAGCGTAAGCTATATTGAATTCATATCACTCTCAATGTTATGCTGAGGATAAGCTATATTCACTCTAAGTAATACACAATATTCATACTAAATAAAAGAACAACTTATATTCCCTATTTTTAATTTCAAGTTATCTTCACTCTAGAATTCATAATATATGACTATTCAAACTAAATAATCAAATCCCATTACTGCAAGTTATATTCATTCTAACTGTTGTATGTTTATTCAAAGTGAATAAAAATACATGTTATATTCAAGTTGTATCACTCTGAATAATTATTTAAACGGAATAATATATGATTATTTAGAATGAATAATACAAAACACAAAAATCTTCTTTAGTTAGTATTTTTATTCAGTTCCATTACTGCAAATTATATTCACTTTGAAAAATATATAATATTCAAAATGAATTAAACAACAATCTTATTTAGTCAATTTAAATACAAAGTAATTTTATCCACAACTATATTATGTGCTAAAATTAATCTTCGTATCTGTAAATACAAACATCAATATACATTCACTAATTAATCAATATTGTACATCATGTAATAAACATACATATACCTAAAACCAACTATTTAAAAACCATATACTAATTGTTTAATTCTTCTTCACCCACATAAAACCAACTTTTGATAGCATTCTTTCCAATCTATCAACGATTTTGTCATTTGGATACATCTTTAGTGCTTCACTTAGTTCTGCCTTGTTTGCGTACAACTCTTCCAAATCTTGATCAAGTAATTTGACAAGTTCCTGTTTATTTTTGTGATTAGTAAACTAAATAAAGTGATTCAAATATGAATTAAAGTGTATTAACTTTGAATATGATACATTTTATTCATATGAATAATATTATTCACTTTGAATAAGATTAATCAATTTTCATTTTCTACTTTCTTAGACTGAATAAGAAGACTACTTGTTATTCAGACTGGATAACAAAACTACTTGTTATTTAGATTGAATAACAAATCTGCTTTAACAAAGCTACTTGTTATTCAAAGAAGACTTGTTATTCAGTCTGAATAACAAGCATAGTTCTTAAAGTTAAGTTTATTTTAACAAATCTAATAATTATTCAGTTTGAATAATAAGTCTTCAACTTGAAAAACAAGTATACTTGTACAAATAACAATTATTATTCAGTCTAAATTAATAGTTTATGCAAATTTGCAGAGTGAATATATTTGTTGTAACTGCTCAAAATCATATATAAGCAACATTTCTATTAATCTTACATTTTAAAGTTTTATTCAGTCTGAATATAAAAGCTTTATTCAGAGTGAATAACAAATAATTGAATCTAAATATAAACTCGGTTAGGGTGCTATGAACCCCTCAAGCGATAACCAATCCGCCACGACACTAGAAGACAATAACAAACATAGTTAGATTAACAAGTAAATCTACTTTGTTATTCAGTTTGAATATGAAGTTTAGTTTAATTCAAATAACAAGTAAATTATAAATCTTTTTGTCATTCGGTCTGAATAACAAGCATACTCAGAACAACAAGTATACTTGTTTTTTTTTTTTTGGAAGAGGTATCCCAGACCACATTGGGCCCAGACTAATCCTCGGCAATTTTGGGCCGGAGCCCGACTGCTAAAGCATGCAGCCCGGGATCGAAGCCCCCGTACCTCCAGAATGCGTCCCCCAGGGCTCGAACTCGGGTTCACCACTATGTAGTGCCCAAGCCTTACCACTAGGCTAACACTCCTTTGGTAACAAGTATACTTGTTACTCAGTCAACAACAAATATACTTGTTATTCAGTCAAAAATAACAAGATTATTAAAGAATAATCTTCTTGTTCTTGTTATTCATTCTAAATAACAAGATTATTAAGGAATAATCTTCTTGTTCTTGTTATTTGGAGTGAATAATAAGGATACTCAGAACAACAAATGTACTTGTTATTCGGTCTAAATAACAAGGATACTTAGAATGAAAGATCTCAATAATCTTCTTTGTTATTCACTCTCAATAACAAGCATACTCATAACAATAAATCTACTTGTTGTTTAGTCTGAATAACAAACATATTAAAGAACAATCTTGTTGTTATTCAGTATGAGTAACAAGGATACTCAAAACAAGAAAGTTAATTATTCTTCTTCTTTATGAATAACAATATACTCAGAACAACAAATATAATTGCTATTTAGTTTGAATAAAAAGCTTATTAAGGAATAATCTTCTTGTTATTCAATCTGAATAACAAGGATACGTAGAACAACAAATCTCAATAATCTTCTTCGTTATTCACTCTAAATAACAAGCATACTCAGGACATAAAATCTACTTGCTATTCAGTCTGAATAACAAACTTATTAAAGAATAATCTTTTGTTATTCAATCTGAGTAAATAGGTTACTCAGAACAACAAATCTGAGTAATCTTCTTCTTTATGAATAACAAATATACTCAAAACAACAAATCTACTTGCTATTTAGTGTGAATAAAAAGTTTTATTGAAAGTGAATATGAATAACAAATAGTTCCAATCAACATTTTTATCAGATTTGGAAACCCCTAAATTTGGGAAAAATCTTAAGAACCCTAAAAATTGGGGTTTTAGTTAGAAATAAAAAATTATCAGATCTAGCATGATGAACGATCGATGATGGAGCCATGACGGTGACTGGATGGTGGCGGAGCCACAAGGTGGTGCAAGAGGCTGAGATCTCACCGGTCTTGTGGAGGATTCCGATGACGGCTAGATCCAGAAGGATGAACGACGACGATGGTGGAGGTAGACGGTGGTGGTGGTGGCGGCAAAGATAGACAGCGATGATTCATACATATTTCTCCGTTTTGATTTCTTCGAACGATTGTTAATGGAGGTTTTAGAGAGAGGTTTTTTACCAGATTGATTTTAGAGAGAGAGATAAGAGTTTTCCATGTTTGATGATGATGAAGTAGGTCTGATGATTTGACCGTATTTTTTTTCTTTCTATTTTTGTCCCTAGATGCTTTATTTTCCTTTGAGCCATGGACTGAGTTTTCAACTAAATTGCAAAAATGCCACCGCCTCCACATGCCTTTGATTTAATGAGCGAAAATTGATCCAAGGGCCCAAATTTGTCCTCATGTTCACAACCAATTTTTAGTTCACATTTGAACCCACCCCTATATATAAATATATATATATATATATAAATATATATATATATAGAGGAGAGTTCAATTACAAACCACTCTTAGAATACAAACCGTGCAACCCACTTAATCACCATGGATTAAAAAAATCAATGGTGAAGATGAACCTTCTCCTATTTTTGGTATGTGAACTTTTTAATACCAAATATAGTTTATATTAATCTTGGCCATTGATTTTTTTAATCTATGGTGATTAAGTGGGTTGCATGGTTTGTATTCTAATGGTGGTTTGTAAATGAAAGCACCTCAATATATATATATATATATATAGAGAGAGAGAGAGAAAAGTTCAAATACAAACCACTTTTTGGTTGTGAACGTGAGGACAACCCAGAGCGCGACACGTGACATTTTGACTTACGCGACTTAGTGTTATTCAGTCTGAATAAAGCCCGCGACTTAGTGTTATTCATACTGAATAACGCTATATTCATACTGAATAAGGCTAAGTCGCGGGACAAGTCGCGCGTGTCACTCTGAATTTTCTGCGACTAAGCTATATTCATAGTGAATTAGGCTTATTCAGTCTGAATAATAGTGTTATTCAGTATGAATAAGCTTAGTCGCAGAAAATTCAGATTGACACGTGGCGCTCTGGGTTGTCCTCACGTTCACAACCAAAAAGTGGTTTGTATTTGAACCCACCCCTATATATATATAATGTTTTTAACAAATTTGCACGCGATCACGTATTGGACTTACGGTTAACTTCGAGTCCCTAAGGAGGCGACCCTACTTATCACTATCACAATTAATTGTGTTTAGAGGTAATAGGCTTTCATTTTAACTGTTTTATTATTTGTCGGACTCGACAACCATCACTTACCTACTCTTTACTATTCGCGATCAGGTCATACTTGCCTGTTGTGAAGTAGTCTAGTTAAGGTGGAAAAATGTTAAATTTGAAGAGTAATTTTATATATAGATTTACTCACACCAATCAGCAGAGAGGACATCTTCAAAATATGTCCCAACAGGGCGTAACTAAGGAATGTTGATGAAATACCTTCGATAATCATCGTAGAGCTTGGGGTAATAGTTACAACAAGAAGTTGATTGATGACCATTTTTTAGTCGTGTTTCGTTTAGAGACCACTCCTTGGATGGAAGATTGTTGGCTTGTGGAGTTGTGTTTAACTGGGGACTCCATCCTTGCGAAGATTTCGAGTGGTTAGATTTGTCTTTGGTAGGTTTTATTGATGGGGTGTTTGGTTCATTTTAGGGAATGAGTGTGAAAATGGCAATGCAAGAGAATGAGAATAGAAATAGCATTGCATTGATACTGTTTGGTTAACCCAATATAATCAATGAAAAATTGTTTCATATTTAAAAAATATCTTCCTCCAACTCGAAAATACAAAAGATGTTCCATTTAACAATCAAGAGATGGAAATTCATATGGGAAAAAAAGAACTAAGTAGAAATAAAAATTTTATTCTCCCCAATTTAGTTAGGAATGGAAATTAATGAATCTATATGAATGATTTCGTTATGTAATATCAAACCAAATGACAATTTTCATTCTCATTCCTTACCCCCAATACCTCCAACCAAATTGTAACAACTCAAACCTTTTTAACATAATTTAACGAGAATGTAACCAAAAATGTGGAAGCTCATTAGATAGTTAGTAATTTAAAACAAAATCCCCAACATGGGCCTCAAATGTAAATAAAGCATTTAATCAAAACTGTTTCATAATTGGTTTGCAAACCATAATTCAAAACTCAGTTTAATTTTCATAAAAATTGTCTCTTCCAAACTTTGCTGAATTGTCACCATCTGAGCCATCAAACGTGAGCCTTTCCTTTATCCTTTGAGGATGTACTTGCCACTAAACCACATAAACCACAACGGGTTAAGCTTTTGCTTAGTGAGCACAAACCTAAACCCTATGATAAGCATACAACATGATCATAAGCATAAAAGTAGAACTGGACATGCATCATAACCGTTCCTCAAGGTGCAAGCACCAAGAGGATCATAACTGACACTGGTACCAGGCCTCATGATCTCTTTTAGTACACACTATAGTGTTACCACCATATGTGTCCTATCAAAACCATAACATGCCAGTCTAACATAACCACATAACATACATGATCATTACACATATCAATATTGAGCACAAGTTAATGTACTTACCTATAAATGATGTCCAATAACAAGTACTTGAGACACCACACGTGATTAAATCAAAGTACCTATAATACACATACAACATACACACAAATAGGCAACTCAAAGTTGAGTTCTAGACCGTACCCGACACCTTAAGCCTTAGCAAAACCAACCTAAAGGCTCTCAACTTCTGCTAACAAAAACTAGTCTCAGTTTGTGTCAAATGGACAGAGAGTTTTCGCGAACGCGAGATTGAGATTTTGCGGATGCGAGTTGACGACGAAACGAACGAAATATCGAAGACTGTTGCTTTGCAGCGCGAAGGTCCTCGCGACGCAAGAATCATACCTTATTATCTCTCTAGCAAGAAGAATTTGGAGCTCCAAGTCAGAATTTAGGGCTATTAAATGTACTTCTTTGATGATTCAAAGTTTTTAGAAGGCTGAAGGTAAGATCTAAGTTACCATCTCTTAACTTAGGGTTTGATTCTTTCCACCCAAATCCTCTTTCTTCTCTTACGTTTCCTTGTGTTTGATTTATGTGTAAAGGAGGTGCTCTTGGAAAGCTTTATCATTATTGATTTGGAGGATTAGCTTGTGAATCTAAAGCTTTCACCAAAAAAAGCTCAACATTTAGGGTAAAACCTAAATTTAACCTAAATCTAGAAAGACGAGTTCAAGTTGCTTTGCAAAAAGTGAAAACTATGTACATGTCAAAATGTGTATTTTGAAGTATAAATTTATTTTATGTGATATTTATCAAATTTGACAAAATGTGCACATTAGTAATTTGGATTAATAAACCTTGTAAAATGTCTATATTTGGGTCTTTGAATATTTTGGGGAATAAATCAAAGATTGTCATTTGGTGAATCATCGTGCAAATAGAGAATTTCGATGTTAATACAGTTTGGTCTATCTGGTTTTATAAATCACGTGGAAAATGCATGTCTTTACTATGAAACATTTTGGAAATCTAAGGGTAAGATTTCATTTGAAAAATGATTTGTCTCAACCAAAGTTTACTTTTTGAGTTAATGATGCCTTTGGAGCATGTGTTTGCATGTTTGAAATGGGTTTTGTTGCTTGTGTTGGCTTTGTTGATTAGTTAGGTTGTATTGTTGAGCTTTTGATTCGGTTTTGACTTATTGGAGTCTTGTGGGACATTTGTCTAGTTTATTTTGCTTTAAGTTGAGCCCTTGGAATTATATGCAGTTATAGCATGTTTATTTGGAAATTACATGTTTTGAGTGTGTTGATCATTCAATTTGGAGTCATGTAATTTAGATTGTAATACAATAAATCCATAGGCATAAAAGTCGGTTTGGGTGGAATGGACATCCTCGTAATGTAATGTGAAATAGGCATTGGGTTGTCATAGGCAATAAGGTGTAGACTCTTTGAGTCGGACATCGATCATTGACCAATAAACTGTAATTTCTTGTGAACAACCATAACCAGGATTTTGAAGATCCAATGGTACGAACCTAGTGTTGTTGAACTTGATGACTATTTAAGCGATAGACAACAAGTTGTTGAGATGATTAACTCATTAACTATAGACCTGAAAAGGTTGTTGTTATTGAATGTCTAATCCATGAGTAACATTCATATAACATAAATACGTGGCTTTTTTTTTTGAAAAGACAAACTTTATTGATACCAAAACACTTACAAGGAAAAATCAAACAAAGCCCCACCAATACGAAAACAAAGGACAGAAAGCCAAGAGAAAAAACAAAAAAACAACGACACCACCAACTCAACACACAACTCCAACCAAGAACCAAAAAAAAGAGGGAACAGAACCCTTGCCAAATAAAGAACAACATCCAGATTTGCAAGCTTTAAACCCAGCCTACCATCCCGATTGACGCCAACGGTCCGATTCATCCAAAACAGAAACGCCCTTCGAAGCTAACACGTTGTGGTCGCGCCCAATCTACAGGTTCGTTGAATCTTCCTCCTCGACCATTTGCTTCTCGCTGAAAATCTGAAGTCCGAGTTCTTTACTCAACTAGTCGACGGTCACAACGGTCTCGATAACCACTTAAACCAATCTCCGCTTTGCACTTTGGCATGCCTAGACATCCACTCGTAAGCGATTCTCTACCACTCGAAGAAAGCGTCATCGAGTCTCCTCCTATCTCCGTTAAAAACCAATTTATTTCTTTGATTCCACAAGAGATAGAGAAAAATTCATTTCGCCCCGACCACCACGACTTTCCTTTCGCCACCTTCAATAGAAGCTCGTCCTCATGTAATAGTTGCTCGATTGAATTAATCCCGTCGAAACTTTTGTTCCACCATGTTCCAACTCGTTCCCATAAACCTCTTACCTCACCACATCCGACAAGCACGTGATCCCTATCTTCTACCGCATTTTCGCATCTCGGACACAAAAGAGAATCTAAATCAATCCCCATGTCATTTAGGACAACACTTTTAGGTAAACGCCCTCGATCCAACCTCCACGTAAAGACGTTTACCTTCTTAGGCACAAGCGAGTACCATAACGTTGCGCCTGTTCTTCCTTCATCTTCCCCTTCTCCTTCACCTAGTATCTCCCTTAACTTTCTAACCGAGAACCTCTTATCACTTTCCCACTCACACTCCCAACTATCTTTCCTACCCCTCATCGGTTCCTAATCTTGCAACCGGTTTTGTAACTCCTCTAATTCCCCCGCCTCCCTACCTCTTAGCTCCGTCCTCCACCTCCCTCTCCAAACCCATTTTCCATCTTCCCACAACCCCTTATCCACTATTGTTGAGTCTAGCGTCTCCTCTAACCGACTAACCCTTAGAAAGTCTTCTTATAAAGGCCTAGGCCCTACCCACTTGTCCTCCCAAAACCTCATACCCCACCTACATAAATACGTGGTTTAACTTTATGTTCCGCCATATTCAATAGAATCGGGTCTCCCCCATCACTGAAAGATGTTGTTTTGGATATTATGTATTGTCTATTTTTTTGTGACATTTTGAGTATGATTATGTCACACCCCGCTAAAGCAGAAACACGAGGTGTTACAGCGCAAAGTAGCATGGCACAAAGCATAAGATAATATTTCACCATAGCATATCAAAATCAAATTTAAGTACATAATTCATACATCACTAGTAGTTTTTAAGGACAAATACAACATAGTTCAAAATATAACGGAAAGGAAACTTGATCTTGACATGCAAAATGATGAGACACACGTGCACCATAATCTTCTTACTTCGGTTTGCCTGAAAAGCATGAGATTTTAAAAGGTCAACTATCGTCATAGTTGGTGAGTTCACGGGTTTTCCAACACCACAATATTAATAGTCAATAAAAAAAATATACCAGAGATAGTTCCAAAAACAAAAAGACGCATCTTTCTCAATACACACGGATTTCGCAAAATCCACAATCACAATCATTGGCATATGGTATTTGTAACGCAATACTTAAACAATACTATAGAAACTCGATAAATTAATACTCGATTATTTAATAAACTCTCTAAGATAATATTTTTTGCCGGTCCCGACTCGGGGATAGGGTGCTAAATTAATAATTCGCTAAAATTATAAGATAATACATTTTTGATAATTTCTTTAGACCCCATATAAAATATAAATTAATAATTCCTTATATATAGCATATTACATAATGTGAGGTCCAAAGAATCAAACAACAAGATGATTTAGAAAAGAAATCAAGTGAAGAAAAGGAAATGTTCTTGTTTTTATTATGAAAGCTTTCAAGAACAAGAAAACACACACACAAACTTCACTAATCGACTCTCATAGAATGATTTCACACACCTTTCTCTCAACCCTAAACCCCTTTATATATGGGGCCTAAATACAAAATCCCAAGCCCAATACTAATATAACTAGTTAAACACTAATTAACCATTTTCAAAGCTTTCTTTATAAAACTTTCTAATTAGGACAATTTGGTCCTAACAATCTCCCCCTAAAGTTTTGTAAAGGAAGCATCTCTGATCTTCTCCCCCTAGCTTTTGTGAGAAAACTCTAGTGGCGTTCGGCTACATATTGATCTCCAAGCTCCCCTCGATCATAGCTCTTCATCTTCAGTTTCAACTGAAAGACCAGATCCGATTTGCAATAACCGCGACTGATTGCACAAACTACAGCTCAACCTGTAAATAACTCGACACGTTTGATAACCGCAGAATACAACAGCTTGAACCAGAGCATGTTGATTCATCCAATTATGTTGATCTCCATCCAAGAGAAACAAAGGGATAGATGCATGTGTGAGTTACCGTGCAGATCAGCAAGAAAGATAAAGGTTCTGTCTTTGACCCCTTGTTGAATAGGAATTCAGCATAAGAGCTTTAAATCTGATAAGCTCACAACTGGGAACACTGAAGCTTGGATCACCGAAACACCGTATGGAATGAGAAACTGGGAGTAGATGCTGAACAAGATACTCTGCTTTGATCTCTCTACTGCTCAGAAAATAGTCGATTTCCTGAAATCTTCCAAAATGTCAAGTAATCAAATCAAGATCTAGTCTTCTTAGTCAGATGGATGACGACCGTCACTCAAAATTCTAGATCGCAACTGAACCTCCACAACGGTGAAATGGTTAGGAATTAAGCACGTTACAACAGTACCATTCACCGAAGCTGGCATCCAAGGAAAAACTCAACTCCACCGGACAGGAGGAATAATTGCATCGAGGAAAAACTCTAGAATAATGGTTGCAGAGAGTCAGGCTTCTGAGTAATCTAACCAAATGCAGAATCCGTTCACCGTCGTTCTGAAATCGTTACAAATCTGACATGTCTTCAAAAAATCTGGAGCAGTTGGGGAAATGAGAGAAATTCAATTTTCACGATTGAAAATTGAATTTGGGCTAAAAACGGGGCTGATGTGATCTTTACGAATCAGTTGGGAAAGAAAGGTGGCTATTTAAGCACAGGGGTTTTGAAACATCAAATGTATCTGAATTTGGGTTGGTCTAGATCGCAGCGGAATATGATCTTGAAAGCTTATCTGAAGATGATACTGGAGTCGGGAAATGCAGTTTCCCAAGTCGGAAATGGAGTTCGGAAAAGTTAACAAAAATTGAACATAACCTTGACTCAAAAGCGAGTCGAGAAACCTTGAAAATCCGAAAGGGTATTTCATGTTTCCCGAGTCGGAAAATAGGAACAGCAAGGTAGTTCAAGAGTTTAACAAAATTTGAACATACCCTCGTCTCAAGAGCGAGTCGGGAAACCTAGAAAACCCGAAAGGGTATTTCATGTTTCCCGAGTCGGAAAATGAGAACAAAAAGGTAGTCAAAATTTTTTTTTACTATTCATCCGGTTCGGAAAATGCGGTTTTCCAGTTCGGAAAACACTATTCATCCGGTTCGGTTTTTTTTTACTATTCCGATTCGGAAAAGCACTATTCACCGGTTCGGATTTTTTTTTTACTATTCCGATTTGGAAAACGATGTTTTCCGATTCGGAAAAGCACTATTCACCGGTTCGGATTTTTTTATTTTTTTTTTGGATTCGGAAAATATGAGTTTTCCAACTCGGAAAACTTGAAGATTTGAGTTTTCCAACTCGGAAAACTTGAATATTTAGCCCAAAAATTCAATCCAGATCCAAAAAACGAAGCAACTTGTAAGATACATGAGATTAAGCTCAAAGTTGCTTCAAAACACAACCCAAACATCCATCTTCATCATCTTCATCAAGATCCAAACCCCCAAAACCCCAAAAACTCAAAATGAAACTTTTCAAAAATAAAGTTTCAAAAACCCAATAAAAACATCTCTAATTGTTTGATTCAATAGGAACAAACAAATCTAATGATTTGTTTGGCTCTGATACCATTTGTGAGGTCCAAAGAATCAAACAACAAGATGATTTAGAGAAGAAATCAAGTGAAGAAAAGGAAATGTTCTTGTTTTTATTATGAAAGTTTTCAAGAACAAGAAAACACACACACAAACTTCACTAATCGACTCTCATAGAATGATTTCACACACCTTTCTCTCAACCCTAAACCCCTTTATATATGGGGCCTAAATACAAAAGCCCAAGCCCAAGCCCAATACTAATATAACTAGTTAAACACTAATTAACCATTTTCAAAGCTTTCTTTATAAAATTTTCTAATTAGGACAATTTGGTCCTAACACATAATGATTTATGAAGGTTTCTTGAAAAATGACTCAATTGTCTTTTGTTTTTTGTTGAAATCAATTTCCCCTTGAATCTCGTCTCTAATTTTCCTTAGCATGGTAAGAACTTCTGGTGTTGTTTTCTCATAGCTCAACAAGAAATTGTTCAATGTGATTGCCATTTTAATAGCTTCGTTTCGCGAAGGGGCTCCATTGTAGAACTTTCATCATCTTCTTCATCGATATCATCTTTACGCCTTCAATGATTTCTTCATCAGTCAACAACTGTGCAACTACATTTTCTTCTGGGTGAGTTAGAACATCTTCGACATCCATTGCATTGCGATAACCCAACTCTTTGATCAAATTCTGGAGTTCATGGTGCTTTCACCACCTTCATCTGAGTTCTCAAAAGTCATGTTATCTGTTGATCGAAGTTTACAATGCCGAAAGCAGTTTGCAATTGTATTTGCACTAACATCCATAGTCCATGCTGAAGTTGCAAGATTCATTGCATCTAATAATTAAGTGGAAGCTTGAAAGGTGTTTGTAAACTAAGTATTCTACTATAAATTAATAAAATATTAATTAATATATAAATTAATAATTATTAATTTATCGATTAATTAATAACTCTTTTAATTAATAACTTTTCGTGGTCCCAAGTGTATTTTTTTATAGAGTTTCTACTGTAGAATAATGAGCCACTACTAATACCCTAGTGACGATCCAGCATCGCAACGTCATGCATTATCGCAAACATGACACAACAACGACAAAAAAAACAGATAATTATACACCATCTTGCCATTGTTGCACCCGTTTGCAAGTGGGGCGACAAGAGGTGGGGGTGTCAACCCGATAGCGCTATCAATGATTATCCGGTTCACATCGTAAATTAAATTAGTAGTGTACAAAAATACGAGGATTTTACGCGATAATTCACCCATTCAATCCAAGTTAAGCATGCATACCATAGCCACAAAAATCATTCCACAATAAATCGTTCCACAATAAATCATTTCACAAAAATATTTCGATCATCCGGTTTTAGTATAAAAATCGCAATCATGCTTTTCACCCCAAAACATAAAATCATAAAAAGGGGTCGTGATAAACTCATCGTAGCCTTACGATTCACAATCCAAATTCCCGAGATGGCAAGGTCCCTCCGATTCCGATCCTATTAATTTTAAAGATATTTACTAGTGATTTCCTTAAACTTGTCTTGGGAGTTCAAATATTTAGTCATGTACTACATGCATGCGAATTTCGATTTAGAAGTTTAAAACGATGGTTTCCGAAAATGCAAGAGAAATCTTAAAATTAGCTTAGATGATCATGCATGTCCTTTTTATGGACTAGATCAGTTGATTTTTAGATAAATAGTGATGTTACTAAGAAAAATAGATCAAGATGAATATATAAAGAAAATAAATAAAGCATAAAGTGAATAAAGGTGACTTGAGACTTTTGACAGATTTGAGGTGTTGACTTTGGGACCTTTTTTGAGTACTCTAAACAACTAGTTAAACCTTGAAATTTTTATAACAATTAGTTCACTGATATAAGAAAATTTTGGTATAGGCTTGAGAATTTTTGGAGTTGTTTAGGTGTCTCAAACAGTTCTATAATCACAGTCTCGACAGGTTGTTGAGTTGTTTGCGCAATGTTTTTGTAACCACTGTTTGAAGGTCTAAATCTTGGAGCTTTTAAACAAAATCGGTGGAGTTTGAAAGCTAACTCACTGAACTTTATTATTAAAAAAATAATCATCACTTTTGGACGATTTCTAAAGGAGTTATGGTGTTCCAAAGTCAGATGTAAGAATCTGTCAGCAACTTTATGTTGAAAAATGCTTTTTGTTTGTGACTTTTTCGAGTTATGCTCTATTTTTGTCCATATTATGTTGTATACTTTTTTATTTATAACTGATAACTCCAAAATTATACATGTTTTGGTAGTTCTGTTTTGTAATGTTTGACCCCGTTTTAGCCCGTTTTCTGGATGTTTTACTCACGAAAGCTATTAAATATTGGTTTTACAGGTTTTGGAGGCCCTTGAGCGGAAAAGTGCTAAAAGTTGTGAAAGTGGGAAAAAGTGCAAAATATGAAACAGAAGTCCTTCGCGTCCGCGAAGTGGTGGATTTCTAGAAGATTCCTACTTTTTGTGGACTTCGCGTTCGAGTTCAGAGGTTTGGCGTTCGCGAAATATTTAAAGACCCTTGATGGAATATTCTAGAAGAAGCTGATTTGAAGAATTAGGGTTCGTTAAGTGGTTCGCGCCATGAAGCTGCTCTTCGCGATCGCGAAGTGGGTCGAACAACTTCTTTAAAAACGGGCTCCAGACCTGGTTTTGAGATAGAGAGTCATAAATTAGATAGCTTTATTCCAGAGTCAGTTTGCTGTAAAAGAGAGAGAGAGAGAGGAGAGATTTTATGAGCGTAGATCGTGGAAAGATTGTTACCCTGAGTCTGCTATCCGATATCCGATCATCTTCAGTTTCACGGTCTGTCTAAAGTCTGTCTTTTTATTCTTTAATTGCTGTTTTTAGTCATGTCTAGTGAGTAGTAATTTTGTTAGTGCTTGTTATGGTTTTGATGAACCTTGTTGGATGATATTTTGATACTTAATTGATTTAGTAGTTTTGTTTGATTAATTGAATGTTTGTCTTTGATTCCAAGTTGATGTTTTGACTGTGGTTTTTCTGAACTTGTTGGTTGGGTGTATCTATTGTTAGATAGGTAGACTCATTCGGGCTAAACAACCTTCGTTATCTCTTATTCCGGTTAAACGGAGTAAAGTGGTAATTAGTGTGCTTGAACCATAAGTAGACTATTTAGTAAGAACCCACAACATAGCATTAATTAGGGTAACCTTTGTTAAGATAATCAGTCTTTGCAATTGGACCGGGAAACCAACCTGGATTATAAACAGAGATAATACATGTTAGGGTGCTTTTAGCTTAAATTTCTACAATAGTCAAATAAACTACACTTTTATGACTTAAATAACTCATTCACAGGGGGATTCAACCTAAACCATAATAAGTACTATCTTTGTCAATTATTGTTTTAAGTAAAGTTTTAATCTTTTTCTGCTTTAAAATTGCTTTCAAAAGAAAACCCCCCCTTTTAGGTTAATTGAACTTTTAAGATTTGTTTTAAGTAACTTGACTGTTCCCAGTGATAAGAACGATACCCGGACTTTCCTAGACTATATTGCTATCGATCAGGTACGCTTGTCTGTGAATGGTGATTAGTTAAGGTTATTTTGTGGTTAAATTTGGTTTTGTTTTAATATATAGTTTTTACACCATCAATAACTCAATCTGATGTTTAAAGAGTATTTTACTTATCTCTTTACCCATTTTAGACATGCATGACTATCAACATCATCACATGTCTTCAAACGTTTAAGAATCTAGCCATCAATCATCTTTTTCATGGATCTTGTATTATCCAAGCCTAAGATGATACTTTGGGCACATGCATGTGTCAATCTAAGCTTAATATATCTTCTATAAAAGTTAGAAATTAGATTTGGGGTAGAAAGAAGAAGCAATGTGGGTTTAGAGTAAATTACAAATGTGGTCCCTGAGGTTTGACAAAAATTACGGTGGAGGTCCCTACGGTTTCAATTTCATGATGGTGGTCCTTGAACTTTTAATTTGGTTACGAATCAAGTCCCTGGATTTAACGCCCATTTAAATCAGACGTTAAACCCAATACACGTGAGGGTATTTTGGTCATTTCCATGTTTCCCTCTCATTTATTCACTATGCGACTTGAAGCCTTTCCCATTTGTCTTCTTCCCCAAAATCAAAATGCAGACCTCTCTCTCTCTCTCTCTCTCTCAAATCTCAGACTTCATCTTCTTTCCTTTTTAGCTATTTATACCATGGTCAACTGTGTTTGTGGATTAACAGCTGTCATTCGTACCTCATGGACATCAAAAAATCCAGGTCGTAGGTTTTATTGCTGCCCTCAGAAGGTACAATTTATTTGAATTCCAAATTTCTTTCAATATCGGTTGACCTAATTTCTGGTTATGAACATGTAACAGGGATCGAGGTGTGGATTCATTGGTTGGGTTGATCCACCACTTTGCAGAAGATGTATGGATGTTATTCCAGGAATATTGACGTCAAAGAATGAAATTGAAGCAACCAAGATAGAGCTTGAAGAATCCATGAAAGAACTTGAAGCCTCCATGAAAGCACAAAAAAGACAACCTTTTATTTTGAAGATTTTGTTGTGTTTTAGTTGGATCTACTTTTTCTTCATGTATTAGTAAATGAAGACAACTTATGTATTAGTAAAGCCTCCAGACTAGCTGTTGTTGTATTTTGGTGAATTTGAAATGAAGAAATTATTGCAATGAATTGTTTGTTCATTTTGCAATCAATTAATTAGCTGTTGAAATGAATTTGGGCAGTGGTTGTTTGTTATTGATGGTAAACCATATTCAACATGAAACAGGGGAATAAAGATGCAAATGATTCTTGGCAAACATAACACACAACAGGGGATTTTATTTGAACATGGAAAGTACACAGATTACACTCAGAACATACTGGATCTCACAAACTAACCATTCATTTAGCACAACAGATTACACTCAGATAACACCTAACAACCACAAACAAACTAATCATTCACTCAGATCTCACATAACACTCTTCAACCACACACACAACACACCAACCACACATACAACACATAACACTCATAAAACTCACAAATTGGAACCCACAAACCTCATACCACTCAAACCTCATTCACATCAAATATGACTTGGTAGAAACTCAACAGCCCATGGGATGGTGCACCTTGAAGCAGTGTGAACTCCAACCAACAATTTGTCTTGATGTTGTGTTTTGTCATCAAGTAGTCAAAGTCATATTTGATTGTCACATGATCCAGAGCCATCAGATTCCTTCTGTTATCATCATGGACATGCATGTCCATGTGATAGTTAATATTTGCAAACCTTACTAGGCATTGACCATGAAACATCAAGTTCCAATTTCTAACAAAGTAAGCTGGAATGGTCTACAAATAATGAAGATGGAACATGAATAAGAAGTATAAAGGGTACAAAAGTATCTATTCAAAATAAATCAGGAACCAAGACTTACATACGGCCATTTCTTCTGATATGTTTTTCAAACCGAACCACAAAAGAAGTGGGAGGTGTTGCTACTTGAATCTCCATCTAGCATAATAGTTGAAAGGTGTGTAGGTGTGTGCCTTATGATTTTGTTCGATGTGTGAAGAATTGGTAACAACATACCCTCCTATTTATAAGTAGTTTGAAACTTGAATGCAACCAGGAATAGTGAATGCAACCAAAACAGTCAAATGAATTCAACCAAATACAATGGTTTTTATGCAATCAAAACTGAAACTTGATGCATCCAAGAAAGTAGATTCCATGTTGGAAATAGTAGGATGCAGCCAAAACAAGAAAGCAGATTCCTTTGTTTGGTCTTGTACATGCATTGGGAAGAGAAACAAAAGGAAATAGGTCTAAAGCATTACATTGAAATACCACACATTTGGTAGAGTGCATTACATGCCAAAATAACCACTTGTCTCATAATACCATTACACAACAAAAACATCAAAAGACAATTGCATTCAAGCAACCCAAGAAAATCATTGACCCTTGCAGGATCTTGAATTGTGACCTATATGCTTGCATTTTCCACATGTCACTGATTTCCCAATCTTCCTTAGCTTTTCTTTAGTACCTTTTGCAGCTGCCTCATACCCCTCATCCACACTCTTCTTCCTCTTCTTCTTGGGTCTTCCAACTTGCACATGATGTTTTGGTGCAGTGATTGTAGTTGGACAACCAGATTTGGGCTACAATTTTTTTCCATTGATAGGAGAAATCTTGAAAGAATACATGGCCTTCCATGTTTGCAGCCAGTATACAGGGTGAACCCAATTCTCTACTATTCCATTATCTAACCCATTAACTACCATGTTCCAAATGGCTGCCACAACATGTTTGCAAGGGATACCAGTCAACTCCCATCTTCTACATGCACAAGTCTTCAACCTCATATCCACAACACACTGGTCTCTATATGGACCACATACTTGGTATTCATTGTCACCATTCCACAAGACCTGTAACTTGGTTGCTTCTGTCTTTATAACCTTCAAACGATCTGTTGTTGGTGTAAGAGGTCCATCACACTTGTCAATCACCTTCTGAACATTGACAATTCTTTTCATTAGGTATTGCCTAATGTACTCCAATGCAGTAATTATTGGCTTATCCCTCCCATCCACCAACTGCTTGTTGAACACCTCACACATGTTGTTCAACACATCACTGTGGCATCTTCCTGTAACATTATCAACTTATTCAAGAAGCTGCCAATATTGACAATTGTATTTCAACAAAAAATAACAGGTCCTTTTAAGCATACATGTGAAGTGTGATTTTGTCCAATGTTTTGGATTGATTTGCTTCAACCAATTATGTGCACCAGCATCAAATTGTTTCAACTCTTCCATGTTTGCTGTAAACTCTTCAAGTGTATAAGATAAGGCACATTTCCAAAGGTGGTCACTGTGCACCTTTCCCTTCCAACGTTGTTTCATGTTTTGTCGAATGTGTCTCACACAATGCCTATGGTCTACACAAGGGAAGATCCTTGCTATTGCTGGAATGATACCCTATTTACACAAAAACATTGTTAGTATAGGCCAAAGTGTACTATATGCCATAATTGTAATTAAATATGAAAGTGGAGTTAGCAAACTCACCTTTTGTCTACCAGACATAAAAGTGAAATTTGAATTAGAAGTCAAGTCTAGGTCATCACCAAGACACCCCAGGAACCAAGACCATGACTGAATTGTTTTAGCCTCAACAATACCATAGGCCAATGGGTATGTCCCATTGTTTGAGTCAATACCAACAGCAGTCAATATCTGGCCTGGAAAAGGTCCCTTCATGAATTCCCCGTCAAGACCAAGTAGCTCCCTTTTGCCTGCTGCAAAACCTTTTTTCAAAGATCCCAAACACACATAGATCCTTTTGAATTGCCTTGTTTCATTGTTAAGTTGACCATCAGTCACCACATCCAACTTAACTATTGTGCATGGATTTGTTCTCAGTAGCTCACATATGTAATCCCTTATAACAATATATTGTTCACTATAGTCCCCCATAAGCTTCTTCATTGCAATCTGTTTTGCTCTAAAGGACTTCATGTGTGAAATGTTGTTTTCATACTTCTGCTCTAGGGTTATTTGCAGGCTCTTAATAGGTATCTTTGGGTTAGCCATTAGGGTTTCTTCAATCTCTTGGGAAAGGAAAGTAGCAGTGCAGGCTCTTACTTCTCTAGTTTGGAGACACTTATGTGTGTCCACATAGGTTTTAACCATCCATGAGTGTTCATTTACTCCTTTTAAAATGTGCAAAACCCATGGGCAATCTGGAATTGGCTTGGCCCATTTTTTAGTTTTGTTTGGCCCACCAACAATTGGGTTGCTTTGGCCTGGCCCACCAACACCCTTTTTCCTAACCATACGTTTTGTAACCTTTCTTGGCCCACCAACCTATGGTATTGTTCCTAAACAAACAACCTTATCCTAGATGCATCATTCTTCACTAATACTATATGTCTTCTACTCTCAATTGCATGTGTGTCAATCATTTTCTTGATTCCTTCTTTGGTACCAAATACCTGCCCAACATAGAAATGGATACCACTATCTTTGGCCTTGGAACCCCTCTCTGCTTTTAGCTTCTTCAAATAATTAACCCTTTCCTCCATATCATCTTCATCTAAATAGCTTTGATAGTCCTCCATGTCATTATCCAATACATCATGATGTATACCCCAACATGATCATCAAAATCCCCCATTTCAACTTCCACTTCAACCATACCATTGTCATCTTTAAGTTCATAATCACTAACTTCACCCCCTGCATCATCATCACCTTGTGCATCATCATCACCAACTTCAAATTGTTGTTGTTCATTGAATGTAGCAGCAGTGTCATTAGAGAAGTCATTGAATTCAACCCCTTCATTGAATGCCTATTCAGGTTCAACCCCTACGGTTGTTGTATCCATCATCCCCCTTTGCCTAATTCATTCACTTTACTTGGGTCTTTAGGTTCATCCCACCCAATCATTAGTCTTCTCTTACAATTTGATGATTAACCTACTTCTTTTTTCTTACTCCTATTCAGCTCAGGACTCCCCTCTTGTGTTGGAACTTCCTCTATCACCACTTTACTCATTCCTATGATGCTAAATAGGTTTCCACTCTACTTCTAAAAAACTTAGTATAAATCTCAACCACTTTGCATTCTTTCTTTGTTGCATACCTTAAGAAGTTCAAAACATCCATATCATTACCTAATGCTCGAGGCCAAAATCTAGGTTTGAAGCAGGTATTTTGAAATGGTAAAATGTGCTACATCATCATCTGTGTGTCCAATTTCTTTCATCATAGCATTCAATTCATACACTGAAAACTCATCTGTGTCAACTAAATCCACAACCTGACATTTGCCCAACAAATACTTCCTACCCGGACGTGGACTGAAAACACCCCCGTGATAAATCTTCAATGAAATCATGGTAGGATACACATCTGTTTTAAAAATAAAAACCCTTACTCAGTGACAAAAATACAAATAGCACGTATACACAACAATATTACATTCATCTAACTACAAATTTCTTAATTTTAGTACAGATTTAGAAACCCCTGTTTTACTTCATTCCACTAAAACTTGCCATAAACTTCAAACATTGTGGTTTTATCGTGAGTGGAACGCAGTAGCCATGACGTACGCACCATTAAGGTAAGTTGATGAAGAGGTGTTACTCTCGCACAGGATGTTGATTCCCTTTCACACCAGTTGAAGAAGATGAAGAAGGTGAAGAAGATGAACTCTGCGTTTTGATTTTAGGGAAGAAGACAAATGGAAAAGGGAAAAGTAGTCGCATAGTGAATAAATGAGAGGGAAACATGGAAATGACCAAAATACCCTCACATGTGGGGCACGTGTATTGGGTTTAACGTCTGATTTAAACGGGCGTTAAATTCAGGGACTTGATTCGTAACCAAATTAAAAGTTCAGGGACCACCATCATGAAGTTGAAACTGCAGGGACCTCCACCGTAATTTTTGTCAAACCTCAGGGACCAAATTTGTAATTTACTCGTGGGTTTAATACCTCAACTTATTGCTTTATTCACATGTGAATGCATGTTTTATGCAAGAACAACTAGTATAATAAGGATTTAGCCATTCTTTTTGCAAGAATAATGAAAACAACAACATGCATGGGTGTTTTATCACACCATCATGCAAAATAAAAGGAGATTACACAAGACATTCAAGATTCTTGGCTATTCCTCAACATATACCACTTTAAGCAACATTCATGCTTGGTATGCATCTCCTAGCCTTTGGAATCATGAAACAAGAGTAAGTAAAAGATGAAATACATATGTTTTACCTTTAAAATGTCCTTGAAGATTACTTGAATCTTCAAGAACTTGAAGAACTCTTAGAAAACTAGAGAGAAACTAGAGAGAAAATGAGAGAGGAGTTTTAGTGAGAGAATTTAGAGAGAAAGAGGTATGATAGAAATGAGGTGAAAGGATGAGTGTTGAAGGATTTAAATCAACAAAAGAGGGAGGGTTGTCATAGATTGTTATCCTTGATTTATGATTTTGATTATTAAACCTTATCCATGTTTGGATGTTTTGGGAGTTGGAATTGGTGCATGTTTTCAGTATTTGGGTATTCTTCTTTATTCACATTTTGGGTGAGTACTAGTTATGGACTTTGGTCTCACAATAAAGAAATTTTTTGGTTAATAGTATTTATTCACAAAAACTATGGCCTTGGAGAAAGATGTTGCTTCCATATTAAATATATTTTGTTTTGGAAACCGTATTTTAAATAGCATTCCTTCAGTTTGTCGGCTTATATAAATAGGGGAAACTCTTGAACTCACCAGGTGTTAAGCACTTAAGCCTAACTCTTTTTATATGTTGACATGTGCATCAGGTTCTTAGGGAAAGATATTAAGACATGGACACAACCATTGGGTGATGAAGAGTTGGGTTCTAGCTGGATGCATGAGAATGTTATAACTATTGGGTGATGTCTTCTGCAGACATAGCCACATTCCTTGGAGTTTTAGTAACACTCAACCTTAGCCTAGACTTTACGTAATGCTTGGTTTACTATATGTTGATGTCAAACCTAGTTTTTCTATTTGAGGTTATCAAGTATCAATTTATAGAAAGTGATTTATCCTTTATTCGTTGTATTATTGAAAATTTAAAATTGGTCGATCTTTTCAAATTTAGGGGTTTTAGAGTAAGTTAGTAACCGATGAAGGTGTGGTTTAATTAGATAGGTTGTTCGTGATTAGGTTACACTGGATGAAGGGGATATGTGGTATTATGACAAAAAAAAAAGAATCTCATTCAATTAAAATACATTGTAGTTGTTAAGGAGTGTTAAATTCCCTCATTTGTGGAATTTGTTTGCATTTAGAGTTTCCTTCGGTAAAAAGGAACCAATCAAATGAATTAATGTAATCTAATCAATAGAATTCAACATTCCCATCATATCAACTTACAACCAAACATAAGATTATAGTTCCCTTATAATAGAATACAGTAGAAACTCTATAAAATAATACACTTGGGACCACCAAAATTTATTAATTAAAAGAGTTATTAATTAATCGATAAGTTAATAATTTATTAATTAATATTTTATTAATTTATAGTAAAATACTTAGTTTACAAACACCTTTCAAGCTTCCACTTAATTATTAGATGCAATGAATCTTGAAATTTCAGCATGGACTATGGATGTTAGTGCAAATACAATTGCGAACTGCTTTCGGCATTGTAAACTTCGATCAACAGATAACATGACTTTTGAGAACTCAGATGAAGGTGGTGAAAGCACTCAAGAACTCCAGAATTTGATCAAAGAGTTGGGTTATCGCAATGCAATGGATGTCGAAGATGTTCTGACTCACCCAGAAGAAAATGTAGTTGCACAGTTGTTGACGGATGAAAAAACTATTGAAAGCATTATTGGAATTAATTAAGATGATATCGATGAAGAAGATGATGAAAGTTCTACAATGGAGCCCCCTTCGCGAAACGAAGCTATTAAAGCGGCAATCACATTGAACATTTTCTTGTTGAGCTATGAGAAAACAACACCAGAAGTTCTTACCATGCTAAGGAAAATTAGAGACGAGATTCAGGGGGAAATTGATTTCAACAAAAAACAAAAGACAATTGAGTCATTTTTCAAGAAACCTTCATAAATCATTCATGTAATATGCTATATATAAGGAATTATTAATTTATATTTTATATGGGGTCTAAAGAAATTATCAAAAATGTATTATCTTATAATTTTAGCGAATTATTAATTTAGCACCCTATCCCCGAGTCGGGACCGGCAAAAAATATTATCTTAGAGAGTTTATTAAATAATCGAGTATTAATTTATCGAGTTTCTACTGTATAGTTTGCCCATTACATATTTAGGGGTTCTTTCAATTTAAGCATTACATATTTGATTTATCTGATTTTCATAAGTTTTCAAATATTAAAACTTCCAACCAAACATAAGATTATAGTTCCCTTATAATAGAATGTAGTTTGCCCATTACATATTTAGGGGTTCTTTCAATTTAAGCATTACATATTTGATTTATCTGATCTTCATAAGTTTTTTAAATATTAAACTTTTTAATAATATAGATGTCATTCGTTAGATTTATAGTTCACTTGGAATAGAATTTAGTTTGCCAATTACAGATTTTTAGGGACTTTTTCAATTTAAGCATTAAATATTTAATTTAAATATCAGGAGTGGTTACTATCCACAACCCCACCACACCGCCACGTCAGCTCCACATCATAATTTTTCCCTCCACTTACCTACCACTTACATTCGTAGTGATCACGTCCTAACCACACTTAAAATATTTTTTTAAGAGACCCACCTTGGCTCACAAAGCCTTCTACCACACCACCATATTTTAGTGGTACACAAAGCTTTTCACCACACCATGTGGGAGTGACACCACCTTGCACCACATGGTGGTGACTTCACCACACAACTTTGACTACTTCCCACTCCATCTACTCTTACCTAAAGGCGTTCAAACCACAAACAAACTTGCAATACACTTTAGAAAATATTCCAAAATCGACTACAAAAAGACAATAGGGTTGTCTTACCGGTTCAAGCGATTTATGTCTCTTAGGCCGTGCGAATCGGGCATGTAGGTTCTGCGGGTTTGAAGCCGTCGAACTAGGCATGTTTAGTGGGTGGCGGCTTCCCAACACCGTTTGCCGCTGAGTTTGTGTGTGCGTGTGTGTGTCTAGTGTGTGTGGGGTGTGTTTTATAATGAAAAGTAAGAGGGTTGGGAGAGTTCAGGTACTAATCCAAGAGGGTTCTAGAGGGCTTATTGTGGAGTTAGGGAAAAGCTGATGTGGCAGTGGCATTGAGAGGGTTGGGAGGGTTCGGGTACCGATAGCCTTAATGGCTAAAAGAAACATAACATTTGTATACAAAAGGAAATTTATATTTATATTTTTTTTGAATGTTCGAGATTTTATAAAAAAAGAAAAACTTGCAAGAAGCTAGAAAATACAAATTACATGTAAGTTATAGTTAGATAGGGATATTGTAACCAACCTACCCAATCAATAGTAAAACTTATTACTCCTATTTGTAACCCAAAAGAACGAAAGAGTCACAATCTTATCACAATGCCCCTTTTCTTAAGGAGTCTCATTCCGAAAGAGCAAACAACCCATAAAACCGTTTGAATGACTGACTCAAGACAAGCCAACTCCATTTTCTTCAAACGCAAGGATAAAAACCAACCATTCCAATCCTAATTGGAATTAAACCATAGTAACTAAAATTGGTAACTTGGGAACGATTCCCGTTCTGGTACGTCCGTACCAGATCGCGGTACATATGCAACTTTGGTACGCCCGAAATCGCCTTTGGTACGTTGATTTTGGTGTTTCCCAATTCTTAAATTAACATACCTGGAAGTGTGAAATCGTCGATTTGGAAGTGTGAAATTGTCTACTAGAAACTCCAAAGGTTAGATGATTTAGATCGGTAAGTGTAAAAGTCACACTGATTCATTAATTTTTTTTACTGTTTCTTTTTAATTATCAATTATCACATTCACACGCTCTATGAATCTGCCTTCTTTATAAAACTATAAATACCTCTCATTTCTCAATTCAAAACACAGTGAACATAGAATCACCTCTCATATCTCAATTATCTGCTTTCTTCCATTTCTTCTACACTTTTCTTTTTCTAATTTCTAACACATGGAATTTGGGAAGAATAGAGCTAGAGATGTTGCTACATTCCAGCCCCAGGAAGACGCTAAAGGACAACAATTTGAAGATTATATTGTTGATCTCGTGGAGGAGGAAAACAATCAGAATGATGCTATGTTGAACAATCGAGAAGTTTTTTTACGGTTTCAAAAGAAGGTGAAAGACGCTGAAGCCGGAGGTGTATCAAAAACTTTAAAAAGTTCTGTGGTTACAAAAAAAACAACAATCCGATGGAGAATGTATTGCCGTAATGGAGAGAAGTGCAGTTGATTTAAAAATCGTGAGGGCATTTTGCGCAAATGAGATTCCATTTAACGTTTTGCGTAATCCACAATTTTCGTGAAACGGTGAATGTGATAAGAAAGGCACTTGAAGGTTACAAAGCACCATCAAGTGATAAAGCAAGAACCGTTCTACTAGATGAATGTGTTCGAGATGTTGAGAAAGACTTAACCCCGTTTAAAGACACATGGTATTCACAGGGAATTTCCATAGTGTCTGATGGGTGGTCAAACATCAAGCATAAACCGTTGATCAATGTGTTAGTAGATATTGTATTTGTATTTTATGTATTTATTAGCCTGTCTCATCTTGGCCCATGGCCCAATATGTTGTATATTTATACTCGATGTATTCTTGTTATATGTCAAGGAAATCAATTTGAATTCCCAATTCCAATATGGTATTAGAGCGTTTCTGATCCTCTCCTTAATTCTCTCCTTGATTTTCTCCTTCCCAATTCAAGCCGATCCTCCAGCCTCCCTCTTCCTCCATCAGTCGAAACCCGAGCGTGTCTCACCATAGCCTCCGCATACCACCGTCGCAAGCAGATGGCTCCCACCGATTCTCCTCCACAAAGATTTTGGCATCACCAATATAAAAACTTACGTTCCTCTCGTTTTGGACCTTGAACAACTAAATTATGATCAATGGTGAGAACTCTTTTCCACTCACTGCGTTGGATTTGATGTCGTTGATCACATCGACGACTCCAGTCCTAAACCTACGGATGCCGAATGAAAAAAGGTGGACTCCATAGTTAAACTCTGGATCTATGGATCAATTTCTCAATCCCTACTTCAGATGATACTAAAGAAAGGCTCTATGGCTCTTCAAGTTTGGATCGATCTGGAGACTCTCTTCCGTGACAACAAGGATGCCAAAACCATGCAACTTGACAACAAACTTCGCAATCTTGTGATGGGTGATCTATCTGTCCATGCTTACTTTGCGAAAATCAAAGGTATCTCCGACCTTCTTGCCAATCTTGATCCGGCCTCGGCTGTTCCGGATAAGTATCTTGTGAACTACGCCATCAATGGCCTGTCTTCAACATTCGAATCTGTGGCAAACATCATCCGCTACCGCTCTCCGCTTCCCTCCTTCTTGGAAGTTCGATCTATGTTGCTAATGGAGGAACAACGGCCGACAAACCATCGCCTCCCCCCTATCGCGTCTCATGTGGACCACTTCTCTTCGTCCATTGTGGTCAACGTGAATACGCACCATGGACAGGGTCAGGGCCGCCGCACCGACCTCGTTATGGTTGGGTCTACATCCCACCGCCTAACTCCAGCCGCACCACACAGCAGCGGTACCGCCAGAACTCCCCACCGTCATGGTCCACACATCAGCCCAGCCTGCTTGGTCCATTGCCGGCTGCTACGTTTTCTCCTCCTGGCCAGCGGTAGCCGCCGAAAGCCTCCTGGTCGCCGCCTGCGGCTCATTTTTCTGCCACCCTCGACAACAACCAAACACCTCCAACCTGGGTGTCACCGGATTAAGCCAATTCTCTACCGGAACTATTCAACTCCATGACGCTTCAGGACCCAAGCGCAGTTAACTGGTATATGGATACTGGGGCAACCGACCACGTGCACACCAAGTCAGGTATACTCTATTCTGTTCTTGGCACTCATGATTCTCGTTACATCCGTGTTGGTGACGGTTCTTTAATACCTGTAATGCAAACCGGACATGCCCTGTTTCCCCTGACTAACCCATACTAGCCACTTCACCTTCATAAAAATATGATCTCTCCCAATGTTATCAAAAATCTTATCTTTGTTCACCAATCTACTCATCAAAATAAAGTGTCTGTTGAGTTTGACAGTTTTGGTTTCATTGTGAAGGATTACAAGACTCGTCACCCTCTCATCCGATGTGATAGTGACGGCCCACTCTACCCAGTCCAATCCACCACTCCTCGGGTCCTCCTCTTCATGTCTCGCTCCACTTGGCATCAACGGCTCGGTCATCCTAACGATCAAGTTTTGCAGTCCTAGTTCAAAATAATGTTATTTCTTGTCATTCCAATAAGAGTTCAAACATTTGTAATTCATGCCAACTTGGCAAACATGTTAATTTACCGTTTTTTAATTCCAGTTCGATTGTTTCTCGTGCATTTGAAATTGTTCATTCTGATGTTTGGACGTCAACCATACCAAGCATTATTGGCCTACGTTACTATGTTATCTTCTTAGACCATTACACACACTACTTATGGGTATATCCTCTTAAACGAAAATCAGATGTTTTCGCCAAATTTCATGAATTTTTCCACTATGTCAAAAATCACTTTCATACCACCATTCAATTCTTTCAGTGTGATAATGGCGGTGAATATAATAACCAAACATTTCATCACTTCTTTGCATCTCATGGTATTCAATTTTGCTTCTCTTGTCCCCACACATCCCAATAAAACGATAAATCCAAACGTACGTTACGAACCATTTCACGCTCATCTCCCACCCCCGTATTGGGTTGAAGCTCTTCATATGGCTACCCATCTTCTAAACATTCTTCCCTCCATCGCCATTAATCTTGATACCCCTCGCTATCGCCTCTTTCAAAAACACCCTTCCTATTCCCATCTTCGTATCTTTGGTTACCTATGCTACCCTCACCTCACCTCACCACACCCCACAAATTAGACCCTCGTATTTCCCCATGTGTCTTTCTCGGCTACCCATCACTTCATCGGGGTTTCCGATGTCTTGATCTTTCCACCAAACGCATTATTATCTCTCGTCATGTCACCTTTGACGAGTCCATCTTACTGTTTGGTTCTGTCACTCCCAACGATCCTCCCTCCTACTTTTTTCTTGACAACACCTAGGAACCCTCCTCTATAATGCACGATATTCTCCAATCGCCATCACCAGTTCCACCATCCGACCCTCCCGCCACCACTCCGGCCTTCGCCCCCCTCGACCCCGACAGCTGACCCACCGCCACTTCCCCGCCCCCCCCTCACCTCCTCCTCCTAGAGCTTCACATCCTATGACCACCCGCGCTAAGAGTGTCATACACAAACCCACTTAACGCCTCAACCTTCACACTGCATCCGTTACCCCATTACCCCGGTCGCATTTACAGGCATTACAGGATCCTCACTGGCGTCAGGCCATGCACGAGGAATATCATGCGTTGCTCACGAATGGATCTTGGGAACTTATTCCGCGATCCCTTGGGGTCAACGTGGTTCGGTCCATGTGGCTATTTTGACACAAATTTAATGCTGATGATTCCCTTTCTCGATACAAGGCCCACTTGGTGGCCAACGGTCGTAGTCAGCAGCCGAGTATTGACTGCGACGAAACATTCAGTCTTGTCGTCAAACTGAACACCATTCGGATCATACTTAGTCTCGCTGTCTCTCAGCACTGGCCGATTCATCAGCTTGACGTCAAGAATGCGTTCTTGCACGGTCACCTTCAGGAGACTGTCTACATGCATCAGCCACCCGGTTTTTGTGACCCCAAGTTCCCAGATCGTGTATGTCATCTTCAGCGGTCTCTTTATGGCCTTAAATAGTCCCCCCGTGCCTGGTATCATCGGTTTACTCAGTATGCCCTATAGCTTGGTTTTCAGCATAGCCGCACGGACGCGTCATTGTTCATATATCGCTCCGAACATGCCATTGCGTATCTTATTCTCTATATTGATGACATTATACTGACGACCTCCTTATCAGATTGTCTTCGGCAGATTATCGCTCTTCTCAGTCGTGAGTTTGCCATGACAGATCTTGGATCTCTTAATTTCTTCATGGGCATCTCTGCTTCGTGCTCACCGCAAGTTCTATTTCTCTCTCAATAGCAGTATGCCACTAAGATCCTTAACCATGCCAGTATGCTCAACTGCAAACCAGCGCGAACACCGGTCAAAACCCGTCATAAGCTTAGTGTCGATGGCACCCTAGTTCGTGATCCCTCTCTATACCGTAGTCTTTCCGGAGCACTTCGATACCTCACGTTCAGTTGTCCGGACATAGCTTTCGCCATTCAGCATGTTTGCCTTTACATGCACGATCCCCGAGAGCCGCATCTCCAAGCTCTCAAACACATACTTCGATACCTTCAGGGCACTCTGGCCCATGGTCTACAGATTCATGTTTCCCCATCTATGAACCTTACGACATATTCCGATGCTGATTGGGGGGATATCCAATCTCTCGATGTTCCACATCCGGATATTGTGTGTTCTTAGGAGACAACATTGTCTCTTGGTCCTCCAAACGCCAAGGGGTTGTCTCCCGTTCCAGCGCTGAAGCTGAATATCGTGGTGTTGCAAACACCATTGCTGAAACTAGTTGGATATAACCTACTTCGCGAGCTACATCATGCACCGACAAAAGCTACGATTGTGTATTGTGATAATGTCAGCGCCATATACATGTCCTCCAATCCGATGCAGCACCAGCGCACCAAACACATAGAGATTGACATTCATTTTGTCCAGGATAAAGTTACACTCGGACATGTTCGTGCCCTCCACGTTCCTTCCAGCTCTCAGTATGCGGACATTTTCACGAAGGGACTTCCTCATTCTCTATTCTCAGACTTCAAATCCAGTTTGAACATCCGTCATTTGGATGTTCAAACTGCGGAGGGATGTTAGTAGAAATTGTACTTGTATTTTATTTATATATTAGCTTGTCTCGTCTCGGCCCATGGCCCAATATGTTGTATATTTATACTCGATGTATTCTCGTTATTTGTCAAGGAAATCAATTTGAATTCCCAATTCCAATACAATGTTCTTGCTGTAAATAGTCGCAGGGCTATGTTTATGTATGCCGAAGACTTTTCAAGCGTGGAGAAGACAGGGGAAACAATTGCTGAATTTCTGAGCAAAGCGATCGAGTCTATCGGCCCAAGTAATGTTCTAAGTGTCATGACGGACAATGCTGCCAACTACAAAGCTGCTGGAAAGGAGGTCGAAAAGGTATATAAGCACATTTTTTGGTCACCATGTTGTGTTCATACCTTGAATTTGATCTTTAAGGACTTTGCTAATGAGTTTATTTGGTTAGAGGAAACCTATTTGATTATAAGTACTTTTTAAACCATCAACAAGCTTTATCTATTTATAGAGAGAATTCAAACCTAGAGCTATTAAAGGTTGCAAAAATCCGATTTTCCTCTCACTATATTCCTTGAAGAGGTTAATGAAATGTAGAGCGGCTCTTTCCACAACAATTTCTCTAAATTCGTGGAGAGATTGGGCAAAGCTAGGTAATGACCATACTAGATTGATTGGACAAATTGTTGTTGAGACCATAAGAGATGGTGAAGGCCTGAAAATCACAAAGCCGATTTTTCTGATGGTGAAAGCCTGAAAATGGGCGAAATATATGAGAAGATGGATAGTATGTTGGGGGAAATAAAATGATGATGGACAATATTCATTTTATTTCCCTCAAGTTGAACAGATTGTAGTGAAGAGGTGGGAGAAATTGACCATCTCGTTACATTGTTTGGGCTTTGCCTTAACTCCGAGGTTTTACGATACACACTATCTTGAAACGGTTGCACCGGGTGGAACACGTATAAAAGCACCTAACCTTGACGTAGAAGTCGTACAAGGTGTCATGGATGCTTTCAGTCGAATTGCTGAAAATAAAGAAGAATTCTGGCTGTTGCGAGAACAATTTGCTTACTTTCACACGAAGAAGGGTTTGTACTCATTACCGGCAGCTCAAATGGATGTGGTGATAATGGAAGCTATTGATTGGTAGTCTACTTATGTAACACCCGTTTTTACTTTTTCCCTTATAACTTGACTTAGATGGTTTAAGTGTTTATTTGTCATGTTTTAGGAGTTGAAGGGTCCTAATGTGATTTTTGTAAGTTCAAGGGTGAAGGAATGGAGTGTATAGAAGAGTGAAAACCCTTATTCTCCAGGCAGTTTCTCAGAACGTACGAAAGAGAGAGTTAGGGTACGCTTGAAGGAAGGCAGGCAAGGAGAAATTGAGGCTTGTGTTTGTCGAGTGTGTTAGCAATTACGCTAATTGCACGTAAGGTAAGAACTTTTGTGTTGATTAGATGTCATTTTTGTAGTTAAATTGAAGTATTTTGATGGTTAGGGTTGGGTGTGAATTGATGATCCTTGGATCATCAAATTGTAGTAATTGGGAGGTTCTAGGGTCGAATTACTTGTATGTATTTGTTAGATATCGACCCTAGATGTTAAGAAATCATGTGTTGAGGTGTTTTGGTATGAAAATTGGAGTTTTGGCACAAAAATCGAGGCAGGTCGCGAGAGAGAGTGCAGGCTGGAAAAGCCCGCGACCTGGCCCCGCGACCTGAGGTCGCGGGAGCAGGCCGCGCAACTCTCTGCCAAATTTCAAAAATTTATTTTTCTCTTTTTGGAATTTGGGTTATGGGATCATGTTAGGGATGTTATGAGAGGATGAGGCCTAGAGTTTGAGGTCAATCGGACTAGCCTAGCTAGGTCTAAGGCTAGCTTTTCGGTATGGAGTGTCAAGTGGTCCTTTTTGGACTAAGTTGATGAGTTATGTTTCTATGCTTGCTTAGGTGTTTACAAGGGAACGTTTTAACTTGTGGAGAGTCTTGTTTGCTAGCAACCGACAGGTGAGTACCTCACTTAACTCTTGTTGTTATGTGTACATGGTTATGTTTGCATGTGATTATGTGATGTGTTCCTTCGGGGACTTGGGAGAGTACCTATGGTGGTAGTAATACCCCTAGGGAATTTGGAGAGGCCTGGTACCAGTGTCATATGTCTTTCCTTATTGGCGTTGAGCCGTAGGGAAGGTTGGAGTTTGTATGTTATGTTAATTGCTTGAAAAATGATTGTGTTGCATGATGGTAAGTGGTTATGTGTGTGCTCACTAAGCTTTATGCTTACCCCGTTGTTGTTTATCTTTTTAGTGTCAGGTACTTCCCGGAAGGGAAAGGAGAAAGCTACCGTATGAGGCTCTGGGATGGCGGTTCAGTCGACTAGGTTGGGAGAAGTGCTAGGTCATGGTTAATAGACAATTTGATGTTTTTGAAAAAACTAAGTATTTCCATTTCAAGTAACTTTTCTATCAAACAGAGTTGAACTATGGTTTTCAGTTTTTGACTTATTTTGTTCGGATGTAATGTGAGACAAGCTTCCGCTTTTAAATGATGATTTTGGTTGCTTTCTAGTAAGTGAGTATTTTAGAAATCGGGATGTTACAGTTGGTATCAGAGCCTAGGTTTAAGGGATTCAGGTATTCACAAGTGGTGGATACTTGGACTTAAACCAAAAGCTCGTGTTTTTGTAAATAAGTAACCAAAGAAATGTTTTATAGAGGGATGAATAGTAGGACTGAACTGCAGATCAGAGCATCAGAACGGGGGTGAGCACACTAACCTCTTTTGTTGAGCATGTTGTTATGTTATGATATAAATGTATAGCATGTGTAAGATATGAGCACTAGATATATGAATTTCTAGCGCACGCAGTTAAATTTGAGCATGAACGGTATGATAATTGTTATGATTGTATGTGTGCATGAAAGCTTTACTTCGGATTTTTTTTGATATCTGGTAGGAGTAGAAGCATGATGTAGTTATGTATGTAAATGATCGCTATGTTATGAAAGTTTAATGTATGGTTAATGTGCATGACAACTAAGTAGGGAATTAGGACTTAAGTAATGGTGTCGATGCTAGGCATGTAGGGTGTAGTTACAATGATATCAGGGCCCATATCATTGCAAATACACTGTACATGTTGGGAATTGACATAGTTACAAGAGTTCTATGAACCAACGATGTTGTTTGGGAAGGGGTAGTGGCATGATAGGACCCATGTGTATGTCCACTAAGTGTCTAGTAGACCCCTAAGGAGCATGTGGAGAGGAAAGGTATGAAGTTAGAGCCTTTGGTTCGAGCTAGCATGGGACGGGAGGGAGAGTTATGTGGTATTTAAAGTTATGTGTTTTATGAATCAGTATGGGAGACCAGCAAAGAAGGGAAAGAAGGTAGTCACGGAAGAGGAGCAGGAAACCGCTAACCTGAGGGAGATGATAGCTGCAGAGGTAGGAGAGGCTCTACATGATATGTTACCGGGCTACTTTGCCCAGATGAAGGAGGAGCTGAAGAATGAGATGCGCAGCCAGGTGGAGACAGTTGTAGAGGCAGCCGTGGCCGCAAGGCCTAGTGGCTCGGGAGGGTCTAGTGGGGGACAGTCGAGAGTCGTTACCTACAAGGACTTCTCGGCTTGCCAGCCACCACAGTTTAACGGGCAGAAGGACCCGGTGGCTAGCTCGCGTTGGATATCTGAGGTGGAGGGAGCCTTCCTCACTAGTTCATGTTCGGAGGAGATGAAGGTTCGCTACGCTTCGAACCTGTTGAGAAAGGCAGCGAAGGATTGGTGGAACTTGATCAACCGGACGCGGACTCCGGAGCAGATCGCTGTTATGACCTGGGAACAGTTCAAGGAACTGTTCAAGGAGCAGTATGTGCCTCAGGTGGAGGTGGAGCGGCTGACTGGGGAATTTCTGGCTATGAAGCAGACGACGAAGACGGTGAACGAAATCACCGACCTATTTCTGGAGCGTTCGCTCTTTTGCCCCGAGTATGTGGCAAGTGAGCGAATGAAGATGTCTCGCTATGTGGAGGTTCTGAAGCCCGAGATTCGGGAATTTGTGGTGATGTCAGAATGCAAGACCTTCCACCGCATGCACGAGGTGGCTAGGATTCGGGAGTTAGAGCTCGAGAGGCAGGGTAAGAGGAAGAAAGCAGAAACAGTTCAGACGCAGACTCAGCCGGCGAAGAAGTTCAAGCCGACAGAGCCCCGGGTAGTGGTGAAGAAGGAGTTTCCGAACTGCCCTAAGTGTGGACGTCATCACTTGGGGGAGTGTCGGATGGGGTCGGGGACCTGCTTCAAATGCGGGCAACCGGGCCATTTCAGCAAGGATTGCAAGGTGACCATGAGGCTATGTTTCAAATGCTTCTGACCGGGCCATGTAGCAAATGAGTGCCCTCAGTCTGATGGGGCAACTCAGATGTCGGGAGTCGCGCCAGTGAAGACGGAGAGCTCAGGCAAGAAGGTAGAAGCACCGAGGACCCGCGCTAGGGTGTTTCAGTTGACGGCCGAGGAGGCCAGGGAGGAGCCGGACGTGGTGACAGGTACTTTTCCTGTCAACTCTGTACCTGCTCTTGTGTTGTTTGATTCGGGTGCTAGCAAGTCATTTGTTTCGTATGCTTTTTGTAAGAACTTCATGCATGTAAGGGGTAACTTAGACAGCCCGCTAGAAGTAGAGATAGCAGCTCAGAAGTATCGGTTATGTAAGCATGTGTATAGAAACAGCGTAATAGAGATTTTTGGAGTTAAGTTCAGAATTGATCTCATCCCAATTCCTATGAGGGAGATCAATGTAGTAGTCGGAGTAGATTGGTTGGGTAGGAATGGAGGTCATATTGATTGCGAGAACGAGCGGGTAGTGATTCGGAACCCAAGTGGGGGAGAGTTAACTATCCTGAGCGAAAGACGGAAGAGATTACCAAAGTTATGCACGCTAGCTAAGGCTAGGAAGCATGTTCTTCACGGAGGACATAGCTTCTTGGCGTACGTGGTCGATAGTCGCGAGGAGGCAAAGAAGAAGACAATTGCAGATGTACCGGTGGTCAGCGAGTATCCGGATGTATTCCCGGATGACTTGCCTGGCGTTCCACCCGAGAGGCAGGTAGAGTTTCGGATAGACCTTGTTCCGGGGGCGGCACCGATAGCGAAGGCTCCGTATCGGTTGGCACCACCGGAAATGCAAGAGCTATCGAAGCAGTTGGAAGAGCTGTTGGATAAGGGGTTCATCCGCCGGAGCACCTCACCGTGGGGAGCCCCAATCCTGTTTGTCAAGAAGAAGGACGGGTCGATGCGGATGTGTATCGACTACCGAGAGCTCAACAAGCTCACGGTGAAGAACAGATACCCACTTCCGAGGATCGATGATCTTTTTGATCAGCTTCAGGGAGCCGCTTGGTTCTCGAAGATAGATCTTCGTTCGGGGTACCACCAGCTGAAAGTTCGAGAGGAGGATGTGCACAAGACAGCTTTCCGGACCAGATATGGGCACTTTGAGTTTATCGTGATGCCCTTCGGCTTGACGAACGCACCGGCGGCGTTTATGGATCTGATGAACAGAGTTTGCAGACCGATGTTGGATAGGTCAGTGATCGTTTTCATAGACGATATACTGATCTACTCCAAATCGAAGGAGGAGCATGTGGAGCATTTGCGAGAGGTGTTGGAGGTTTTGCGAAAAGAGAAGCTTTACGCGAAATTCTCCAAATGTGACTTCTGGTTGCAAGAAGTCCAATTTTTGGGGCATCTTGTAAACCGAGAAGGCATAAAAGTAGATCCAGCGAAAGTGGAGGCGGTGATGAAGTGGGAGACGCCGAAGACTCCCACGGAGGTTAGGAGTTTTCTTGGGTTGGCCGGGTACTACCGCCGGTTTATCCAGGACTTCTCCAAGATAGCTGTCCCGTTGACCAGGTTGACGAGGAAGTGTGAGCGTTTTGTTTGGGGTGAGGAGCAAGAGACAGCTTTCGATACGTTGAGGAGGAAGTTGTGTGAGGCTCCGGTTTTGACCTTACCGGAGGGAGTAGAGGACCTGACGGTCTACTGTGATGCTTCATATCACGGGTTAGGCTGCGTCCTTATGCAGAGGGGACGGGTGATCGCCTATGCGTCTCGTCAGTTAAAGACGCATGAGGTGAACTACCCAACCCATGATTTGGAGTTGGCTGCGGTGGTGTTCGCACTTAAGTTATGGCGACACTACTTGTATGGGGTTCACTGTACCATTTATACGGATCACAAGAGTCTCCGTTATTTTATGGATCAGCAGAACCTCAACATGAGGCAGCGGAGGTGGCTAGAGGTGGTAAAGGACTACGATTGTGAAATCCTCTATCACCCGGGAAAGGCGAATGTGGTGGCAGATGCTTTGAGTCGGAAGGGGAGTATGTTACTACTGCGAGTACCGTGTATGAGGTTGACCGTGTCGACTTCCTTGATAGAGTTGATACGTCAATCTCAAGTGGAGGCGATCAAGGCAGATAATCAGAAAAGGGAGAGGATAAAGGGTCAAGTGGATCAGTTGGCAGCCGACAGTCGGGGATTGTTGACTCGATACGGCCGGGTGTGGGTCCCAGTCTCGTGCGAGGCAAGGCAGACACTCTTGGATGAGGCCCATAAGTCAAAGTTCTCAATCCATCCCGGTGCCACTAAAATGTACCGTGACTTGAGGACCGACTATTGGTGGCCAGGCATAAAGAGAGATGTGGCTAAGTATGTGGAGAAGTGTTTGACATGCTTAAGGGTTAAGGCGGAGCATCAAAAGCCACATGGGAAACTTCAACCTTTGGAGATACCCGAGTGGAAATGGGAGCACGTAACCATGGACTTGGTTACCGGGCTACCAAGGACGGTTAGGAAGCATGACGCTATATGGGTGGTGGTTGACCGACTGACGAAGAGTGCCCATTTCATCGCGATACGGGAGGCCTCTTCTTCGGAGGTGTTAGCGGACATCTATGTCCGGGAGATAGTGGCGAGGCACGGGGTGCCGGTGACGGTGATCTCGGATCGAGACGTTCGGTTCACCTCACGTTTTTGGAGTAAATTTCACGAGGAATTGGGTACTAAGCTTCAGTTCAGCACGGCTTTCCACCCTCAGACAGATGGCCAGAGCGAGAGGACTATACGAACTCTCGAGGATATGCTTCGGGCGTGTGTTTTGGATTTCGGAGGCAGTTGGGAATCTCATCTTCCCTTGGTTGAATTCTCTTACAATAACAGCTTCCATGCCAGCATTGGCATGCCTCCCTACGAGATGTTGTACGGGAGGAGGTGCAGAACTCCTATTTGCTGGGGTGAGGTTGGCCAGAGGGAGCTAGGAAGTACGGAGATCGTTCAGAGGACGACCGCGAGCATTCAGCAGATTCGTGAACGGCTGAAAGCAGCTCAAAGTCGCCAGAAAAGTTATGCAGATAAGAGACGTTCAGACTTGGAGTTTAGTGTGGGGGATAAAGTGCTTCTGAAGGTATCGCCATGGAAAGGGGTGATACGGTTCAGGAAGCGAGGGAAGCTAGGTCCAAGGTTCATTGGGCCGTTTGAGATAGTAGCTCGTATCGGGAAGGTTGCGTATCGACTTGAGTTACCGCCAGAGCTCAGTCAGATACACGATACTTTCCATGTGTCCCAGCTTCGGAAATGTTTAGCGGATGAATCGGCCTTTGTACCGTTGGAGGATATTGAGGTGGACGAGCGGCTTAACTACGCGGAGAAGCCGGTAGCTGTCTTGGAAAGAAAGACCAAGACATTGAGGAATAAAGAGATAGGGATCGTTAAGGTCCAATGGGAGCACCGGAAGGGTTCGGAGTGGACGTGGGAAGGGGTTGTCTCCCGTTCCAGCGCTGAAGCTGAATATCGTGGTGTTGCAAACACCATTGCTGAAACTAGTTGGATATAACCTACTTCGCGAGCTACATCATGCACCGACAAAAGCTACGATTGTGTATTGTGATAATGTCAGCGCCATATACATGTCCTCCAATCCGATGCAGCACCAGCGCACCAAACACATAGAGATTGACATTCATTTTGTCCAGGATAAAGTTACACTCGGACATGTTCGTGCCCTCCACGTTCCTTCCAGCTCTCAGTATGCGGACATTTTCACGAAGGGACTTCCTCATTCTCTATTCTCAGACTTCAAATCCAGTTTGAACATCCGTCATTTGGATGTTCAAACTGCGGAGGGATGTTAGTAGAAATTGTACTTGTATTTTATTTATATATTAGCTTGTCTCGTCTCGGCCCATGGCCCAATATGTTGTATATTTATACTCGATGTATTCTCGTTATTTGTCAAGGAAATCAATTTGAATTCCCAATTCCAATACAATGTTCTTGCTGTAAATAGTCGCAGGGCTATGTTTATGTATGCCGAAGACTTTTCAAGCGTGGAGAAGACAGGGGAAACAATTGCTGAATTTCTGAGCAAAGCGATCGAGTCTATCGGCCCAAGTAATGTTCTAAGTGTCATGACGGACAATGCTGCCAACTACAAAGCTGCTAGAAAGGAGGTCGAAAAGGTATATAAGCACATTTTTTGGTCACCATGTTGTGTTCATACCTTGAATTTGATCTTTAAGGACTTTGCTAATGAGTTTATTTGGTTAGAGGAAACTTATTTGATTATAAGTACTTTTTAAACCATCAACAAGCTTTATCTATTTATAGAGAGAATTCAAACCTAGAGCTATTAAAGGTTGCAAAAATCCGATTTTCCTCTCACTATATTCCTTGAAGAGGTTAATGAAATGTAGAGCGGCTCTTTCCACAACAATTTCTCTAAATTCGTGGAGAGATTGGGCAAAGCTAGGTAATGACCATACTAGATTGATTGGACAAATTGTTGTTGAGACCATAAGAGATGGTGAAGGCCTGAAAATCACAAAGCCGATTTTTCTGATGGTGAAAGCCTGAAAATGGGCGAAATATATGAGAAGATGGATAGTATGTTGGGGGAAATAAAATGATGATGGACAATATTCATTTTATTTCCCTCAAGTTGAACAGATTGTAGTGAAGAGGTGGGAGAAATTGACCATCTCGTTACATTGTTTGGGCTTTGCCTTAACTCCGAGGTTTTACGATACACACTATCTTGAAACGGTTGCACCGGGTGGAACACGTATAAAAGCACCTAACCTTGACGTAGAAGTCGTACAAGGTGTCATGGATGCTTTCAGTCGAATTGCTGAAAATAAAGAAGAATTCTGGCTGTTGCGAGAACAATTTGCTTACTTTCACACGAAGAAGGGTTTGTACTCATTACCGGCAGCTCAAATGGATGTGGTGATAATGGAAGCTATTGATTGGTAGTCTACTTATGTAACACCCGTTTTTACTTTTTCCCTTATAACTTGACTTAGATGGTTTAAGTGTTTATTTGTCATGTTTTAGGAGTTGAAGGGTCCTAATGTGATTTTTGTAAGTTCAAGGGTGAAGGAATGGAGTGTATAGAAGAGTGAAAACCCTTATTCTCCAGGCAGTTTCTCAGAACGTACGAAAGAGAGAGTTAGGGTACGCTTGAAGGAAGGCAGGCAAGGAGAAATTGAGGCTTGTGTTTGTCGAGTGTGTTAGCAATTACGCTAATTGCACGTAAGGTAAGAACTTTTGTGTTGATTAGATGTCATTTTTGTAGTTAAATTGAAGTATTTTGATGGTTAGGGTTGGGTGTGAATTGATGATCCTTGGATCATCAAATTGTAGTAATTGGGAGGTTCTAGGGTCGAATTACTTGTATGTATTTGTTAGATATCGACCCTAGATGTTAAGAAATCATGTGTTGAGGTGTTTTGGTATGAAAATTGGAGTTTTGGCACAGAAATCGAGGCAGGTCGCGAGAGAGAGTGCAGGCTGGAAAAGCCCGCGACCTGGCCCCGCGACCTGAGGTCGCGGGAGCAGGCCGCGCAACTCTCTGCCAAATTTCAAAAATTTATTTTTCTCTTTTTGGAATTTGGGTTATGGGATCATGTTAGGGATGTTATGAGAGGATGAGGCCTAGAGTTTGAGGTCAATCGGACTAGCCTAGCTAGGTCTAAGGCTAGCTTTTCGGTATGGAGTGTCAAGTGGTCCTTTTTGGACTAAGTTGATGAGTTATGTTTCTATGCTTGCTTAGGTGTTTACAAGGGAACGTTTTAACTTGTGGAGAGTCTTGTTTGCTAGCAACCGACAGGTGAGTACCTCACTTAACTCTTGTTGTTATGTGTACATGGTTATGTTTGCATGTGATTATGTGATGTGTTCCTTCGGGGACTTGGGAGAGTACCTATGGTGGTAGTAATACCCCTAGGGAATTTGGAGAGGCCTGGTACCAGTGTCATATGTCTTTCCTTATTGGCGTTGAGCCGTAGGGAACGTTGGAGTTTGTATGTTATGTTAATTGCTTGAAAAATGATTGTGTTGCATGATGGTAAGTGGTTATGTGTGTGCTCACTAAGCTTTATGCTTACCCCGTTGTTGTTTATCTTTTTAGTGTCAGGTACTTCCCGGAAGGGAAAGGAGAAAGCTACCGTATGAGGCTCTGGGATGGCGGTTCAGTCGACTAGGTTGGGAGAAGTGCTAGGTCATGGTTAATAGACAATTTGATGTTTTTGAAAAAACTAAGTATTTCCATTTCAAGTAACTTTTCTATCAAACAGAGTTGAACTATGGTTTTCAGTTTTTGACTTATTTTGTTCGGATGTAATGTGAGACAAGCTTCCGCTTTTAAATGATGATTTTGGTTGCTTTCTAGTAAGTGAGTATTTTAGAAATCGGGATGTTACAACGTATGGTGCGAAAACACCTGAGTTGGCTGATGTGACAAAAAAGGCATTGTCACAACCTATAAGTATTTCATCAACCGAAAGAAATTGGAGCACATACTCTTATATTCATAGTGTGAAAAGAAATCGGCTAAACAACAAACGGGTGGACAAATTGGTCTACGTTCATTCAAATATTCGTCTATGTTCAAGATTTTTCGAGGCTTATAAAGAAGGACCCCACAAGAAGTGGGAAATGATCCTAAATCTACATACATGGAAGTGTCAACATTTGAATCGGAATGAGAAGGTTTGGATGATGAAGATGATGCTAAAGGGAAAGGGAAAAAACAAAGAGTGGAGTAAGATGATGCTATCTTATTTTGGTTTTGGAGTTTGGACTTTTGGTTTTTGAGGATGATGCAATCTGTTTTTGGTTTTGGTTTTTGAACTTATAATGTCTTTCAAGTTTCAAGTTATGTAATGGTTTTTGATCTTTTAAGTTTATATGTTTTGAGTTTCTATTTCTGAATTCTAATGTGTTTTAATCTTAAAGTTCATCAGAATATATATTATATATATAATATAGACTTAGGATCAGGTGAGACCAAGCTGTTATCGTGAGACCGCGTGAGACCAATACCTAACGTATGAAATTTCACAAATAAAACACCATGAATGTACATAAAACTCGAATACGCAGACCTAAAATTCACTTTCGATGTAAAAAAATATCGAAAACAAGCTAAAAAACGAAACCTTCACAGCTCAAGTTCTGTGAAGGTTACATATATATAATGCGAACCTTCACAAAAAAAAATTGCTGTGAAGGTTTCGTTTTTTAACCTTTTTTTGGAAAAAAAAAATTTCGATAGTGTTTTTTAGTATGTTTTAACGATGAATATTCAATTTTTTTTACCTTCACAAATGTTTTGATGTGAAGTTTCGTGTAAAATATGTTGGTCTCACCGGTCTCACCAAAAAGGTTTGGTCTCACCGGAACTTAACTATATATATATATAATATATAAAATTAACGGGTATACCGTACCAGAGTGAACAGAAATGAGCCTACCCCCTACGTACCGAATTTTAGGGACCTAACGAATCGCGGGTTCCCGTACCGGAGCGCACCGCGAACTTAGTGACTATGAATTAAACTCTGGAATATCCAAACCCCACTACCGACCGATCTTCCTCCAAATATCTCCGCCATTTGACTAGAGAAGAACAAATGACCCACCGACTCAATCTCCGAATCACAAACGGGGAATAAGAGGGATGGTACGTTAATTCCTCGTTTATCAAGAATGTCTCAAGTTGGAATTTTGTTCAAGCCTAACCGCTAAGCAAAGATATTAACCTTGATAAGAACAAACCGATTCCATCTTGTAGAATAGCGATCTACTACCAAAGCTTTATAATCTATATAATTACTAGCAAAAGCTACTGAGAACTCAACCGAACCAGCGAGGGACCAAAACTATCTATCTCTTCGGTTAGAGATAATGATCGTAGCTAGTATCTCTCGAAAAGCTGACATCTGTAAATCCTCATTGATAGCACTTGATGTGCTAAATTAGCATAGATTAAGGGAATTAGCATAAACTTAGGTGATTCATTCTACATCTTCTACATTGATGTGCTAAATTAGCATAGATTAAAGGAATTAGCATAAATTAAGGTGATTCATTCTACATCTTCTACACTCATCCCCATCCCCCCCCCCCCCCTCCTCTCAACATAGAACCAAGTCCCAATCCACTTTAAGATCAAGTAACCTTCGAAATTGCATTTTAAAAAAGGAATCTCCCAACTAACTATCAACCTAAAAGATAGTAGACTTTCCATCACCTATTTTTTTCTTGCAAAAAAAAAGTAAAATACCACCATTGGCCAATTTTTAAACCGCCTTCAAAATAGGAATCCAAGAAAAATTAGACATTTTATTGGGTAAACACAACCCAATAAACCCACAAGCACCATAAATCGATTTAACCACTTCGACCCAAAGAGCATTTTGATCCACCTGAAACCGCCAAATCCATTTGAATGCGAGAGCTCTATTAAAAGCAAATAAGCTTCCAATACCAAGTCCCCCATCTTTTTTTACTAGCCAAACACTTTTTTCCATTTCACCCATGTCATTTTCTTATCACCAAATTCACATCCAACAAAAAAACGGTTCGGCAAAGACTCCAAAACCCTTTCAACCGAACATGGAAGTTTAAAAATGGACAAATAATAAATAAGAAGACTACCCGGAACGGATTTATTTTTAAAAAACGGTATACAAAATTATAAAGAAAAATCTCTCACTCTAAAAAGACATTGAGCATGAAGTATTTTTTTAAGCAAGTTCATAAATGATAGTTGGATTTTCCAACAAAGATTGAGCAACTGAAAGATGATTTGGATTTTTGGCTTTGATTTTTAACATATTTCAGAATTTTACCGATATAAAGAGTGAATCATTTGAGAAATGAACACTAAACAATAATGTCTTTGGCGTCCTTCTTTTACTTGCAACAATAAAAGTTACCTCTATAACATGAACGATAAGAAGGATCGTTTGAGAATTTAAGTTAACGTGAGAAGTGGATCTGGATCCTTGATCATTTTTAATCTCATGTCCTCTTATGAATTATGAGGGAATATCTTATGCATTTCGATGTATCTTATTTCGGTGCATCTCATCCTAATGTGCATCCAGCGATTAATAATCATTTCTCACGTTTCTTACATTAACTCAATTTTTTACCAAAACCCAACTCATAACATGAAAACTAAATATAATTAACACACATGTATTATTTGTTGTCATTTCGATTCAAGCCACTAAAAAATGCTAAAACCTCAGTCAAGACTAGACCGAGCGGTTTGGCTAACTTTTAGATGAGACCGCACCGTCAGACCACTCAAACCAGCAAAAACAGCCTGGTTTGACTTGGTTTGATTGATTTAAGAAGTCTAACGGTAAGCTATTTACACGTGAAAATATTTACCACTAATCCATTTTGTGGTCAAGAATATTCCCCATAAGGTAAGGGGAAATGGTGACTTCTGACGATAAGTGCATATCCGATAAGAAATTATTCGATAAACGGCTTAAATCGGTTAGACTAGACTGTAACTGTGTGGTGTAATTTTACCTTTACCGCCACTTGCAGTTTAGTATTTTGGGGTAAACGCTCGTGATGCGAACAACCTTGATTTCATGATTTAAAGAGTATAAAGTATAATAAATGAAATATTAAAATGAATAGCATGTAAACAAGAACACTTATTTGATGTTTTGAAAGAAAAATATGTTTTAGTTTAAGGATTTGAGGTTATATTAGTAAAACATAAGTGTGTTTCAATTTGTTGCAGTTTGTTCTATGGAGTGAGCTTAGAACAAACATGTTCCACTGTGTTCCAACGTTGTTAAGATCTCGATCTTGATCGTAGGATCGTACGATCCTACCTTCAAAAACCAATCCGGATCGCATATGGGATCCGTAGAAGGTAAGATCGCAGGTAAGATTGCAAGTAAGATCGCTACGGGATCCGATCCTACCTTTGTATAAATATAATGATATTTTTTAAATTTTCCATAAACCACCCCTCATCTTTGAATTTATTTTATAATTTCAACACTTAAAGTTTCTGTGTTAGACTCCAATAATTATAACAAAATTAAAACCCTCACACGACACACACATCTCATATATCAGTATTCGCTCATTGCTCGCTCTCTACTATCACTCTCTATTGTCGCTCTCGCCGCCGTCCGACGTCCACTGTCCGGTCGACTACCACTCCACTCTCCATCGGCGCTGACTCTTCTCATTTGAAACTTGGATTGTTGGATTTGATTCTTTGTTTATGATAAAAAATTATAGCACATAAAAAATAAAAAATTATAGTGACTTGTAGTAGGATCTTACGATCCGAACTTGCGAATACGAAAACGATCTTAGGTAGGATCCCGATCTTGATAACCTTGCTCTGTTCCTGTCTATTCCACATAAACGTTCTGTCAAACATAGACCAGTGTTCCATGTTATTGTATGTTTTGCCCTACCATTGTTCCATGTTATTGTCTGTCTATCATATCCAATGTACCAAATGCAACCTAACAAGGTGTTTGGGATTGCTTATTTAAGGTGCTTATTGACTTATTTCTTGTAGAAAATCATTTTTTAGTGTTTGGATGGAGGGAAAAAAATTGTTTATAACTTTGCCAAAAAGGAGATAGAAATTTTTTTAAAAGTCATTTTAATGTAATCTAGTTCAAAAATTAGTTATTTTACATGTATAAGCATTTTTTAACCACACTTTGAAACCCAACTTATCAACTTATTACATTTTGATACTGTCATAAGCATTACAGACACCTTTTATATAACTTTGTTTTTCTAACGGCAAATAACTCATGCACACTTCCTCACACGAAGTCGACGAGGTATCTGAAATCCATTCAGGCACCCGACTAATCCTCGTCTACCAATACCATGGGCCGACCCGAAAGTCGACCCATGGTCAAGGTATCTGTAACAACCGGCGTTTTAAAGTTAGCCAAAAGGTTAGTCACTCGTTAAGTATGACCATTTTGAAAAGATTTTTGAGAGTGAGGGGTGAAATGCGACTCTTTTAATTATGTTTGATAGTTGGGCTTATACCATAAATGGTATGGGCTTAGCCCTCTAGCCCATACGATATATAGTCTAAAGGTAGGGTTTTTGCCATTTTGGGGAATGATATTAGTGTGTGTTTAGTGTGTGTGTTTTTGGAGAAGCAAGTTGGAAGTATTTTCACCCTTTCGAGGACGGAAAATCATCGCGGAGGTAAGATTTCGATGCCCGAATAGTGTAAGATTATTGTTAATGATGTAGATTTGCTTTGGGATTAGTTTGGGTACATTTGGGTCGAGTTAGAATAAGTTTTAGGCCGATTTTGGGCTGTTTTCGAAATCTGTTCGTATTTTCCGAGTTGGGAAATCATATTTCCCGAATCGGAATCCATGATTTCCGAATCGGGAAATCATGTTTTCCGAATCGGGAAATCTTGTTTTCCGAATCGGGAAATCATGTTTTCCGAGTCGGATTCTATGATCCATGTTTAAATTTCTCAAGTGCCTTTCCCGAATTGGAAACTTGATTTCCGAATCGGGAAATGGGCTGGCCTAGTCGTTATGCTGAATTCGGAGTTAGTCGTTTTCCGAATCGGGAATTGGTATTTTCCGAATCGGAAATTACCATTTTCCGAATCGGGATTTGCAAGTCCGAATCGTGCTTTTCCGAGTCGGTTTTTTTTAGGGGTTTCGATTGTAGGGTTAGTTTTCGGAGAGGATTTCTCCTAGTGGGTGTCATAGTTAGTGGGTTTTATTAAGCGCGGTTATTAATGCCTTAGAACTTATACAGGCACGTTAGGCGAGTTCTACGGCAGGGCAGTGAGAATTGGCTCAGGTGAGTTCCCTTACCTAAAGTGAATGGACTGTTTTATTGTCATTCGAAACTGCAAACTGTTTTGAATTGTGGAACATTTCTGATTTGCTTAATAACATGAAATGATATTACATTTAAAGCATGCTTAAAATGGTAATGACTTAATGATTTGACTGATGTGTTGCACTATGGACACTGGGTACCTTGGAACCTCGCGTTCCTTGGGAGTTTACCATTTGGTCTGATCTGCCACTTGGGGGTACCTCGGGACTACGTCCCTTGGGAGTTATTGTCAGGTGACCTGGACTGGGCATGGGCTGTGTTTTCTTTGTCCGCACACATTCAGTGGTTTTTGATTTGAATTACGGCCAGCGGGTCGGAACTGTTTTATTTATTGTGGGGGAATTCATTAGACCTTATGGTCTAACCCTCGCTTTCCACATTCTTTTCTTTCTTATCTGTCACAGGAGTAGCCCGAGGGAGAGAGAAGGGCAAGGATAAGGTTTGACGTCTAGATAGAGTCGGCCTTGATTTAGTTTCTTTTACGCACTTTAGATACCTAAAATTATTATCTCAGCCGTGGAGGATTGTTCCGCGTGCACTTAGACATGTTTCTTTTGCTGATTATTTTAGTATTATATTTTTCCGTTGCGCTAGATCACTGGGATGGTAACTATTATTGTTGTTATATCTGTTTGGGATATTGGGGTGTTACAGTATCGTCACAGGCTCACCCCATGAATCGAACCCGGATAGACAGGGAATATCATCCATTGTCCCTCTCAAATATATTACCGACCACTAAGCTACTAATGCTTTGATATAAATTAATCGAACTCCGTTTAACACCACATAAGTTGATAACTTTATTGAAAAGCATAGATTGTTTTAAATAAGCAAAACACCCCTTTAGGTAACTCCAAAGGCCAGTCTATCAATCCCATACACCCCTAAGGTAACATAAAGACTAATGTGAAGATTGGATCCACCTCTGTTCTTCTGAATGTGAAGAGGAAAAAACGAAATCGTCTTATGCAAGAAGTGATGGAAGAAACAACCCCTAGACAGAAATCTTCCAAAACCATTCTCAATACTCTTCACCTACTGCCATGCACACCAGCTGTTTGTTTTTATTCCTCATAGAAGCCAAAAAAAGAAAGAAAAAAAAAACTATTTGTTTTTAACGAAACTCATCGACTGAGATGGCTGAACCACATGCCTGGCGGCAATTAAGCCCACCAAAATTTGTCAGTATTTTTATTCATATTTGCTGAAACAGAGGGTAGGTTTTGGAATTTTGGGATTCCAGGATGAGATCAAGATAGTGACATATGGCTTATGTGATTCTCTATCTCAGTCTCCTTTTTTTATCTTGGAATCTTTATCTTTTAAATCTTTTCAAAAACTCCCCTTTCTTTCTTTTATCTTGGCCCACATTATCTTTAACAACTTCCAATCCCTTTTTACACTGTTTTTCTTCAAGTTAAAAGCTTGATTAATGAGTGGCTTAATGCTAATGAAGAAGGCAAGTGAAATCAAGAATCCAGTGTTAGGAAGATGAAGATAGTGGCAAATGAAATTAATAGTATGTGGGGACTCCAAGAAACTCAATCATTTACAACAAGGCTATTGCTGCTTCTACTTATTCTTAGCATAGAACTCAAACCCACTTCAATTTTCCCAAAAAACTCCAAAGAAAACATCCATAGAAGTGGACATTAAGCCATGAGTATGGAGTTAAGGAGCAGAGGAGTAACAACAGAGGAGGTAACCATTAACAATAACAACAAAAACACTGCTGCAACTTCATCATCATCATCATCAGGTGGAAGTAACATGAACCCACCAAACAAAAAGCCCAATTTGGCTCAGTATGGTGCTGATGCCAGGCTTCTATCAGAGTTTGAGCAGTCTGTTGGATCTGGTAAGTCTTTTAACTACACAGCCTTGTTAAAAAATGAGCCAAAAGCTGTCCCTGAACAAGAAATGACTGCTTATTTAGAAAGAATTCAAAGGGGTGGTTTTGTTCAGCCATTTGGTTGTATGGTTGCAATTGAAGAACCCACCTTCAAAATCATCAGCTTTAGTGAAAACTGCTTTAGTATGTTGAGTCTGAATCCAGACAGCCCTGATGATCTAAATAACCCCAACAAGAGAAGAAGAAGTCTGATTGGGGTTGATGCTAGAACCCTTTTCACTTCCTCTTCCAGAGCCTCATTAGAAAGAGCTGTGGCTTCTAGGGAAATCACCTTGTTAAACCCGATTTGGGTTCATTCTAGGACCGCCCGTAAGCCGTTTTATGCTATTCTCCATAGGATTGATGTGGGTGTTGTCATAGATTTAGAGCCAGCTAGTTCTGGTGATCCCACATTTCTCATGACTGATGCTGTTAAGTCGCAAAAGCTAGTCGTTAGAGCGATTTCTCGGCTCCAATCCCTCCCCGGTGGAGATATCGGTGTTTTATGCGACACTGTTGTCGAAGAAGTCCAAAAGCTTACTGGATATGATCGGGTTATGGTTTATAGGTTCCACGATGATGAACACGGTGAAGTTGTTTCGGAAATCCGAAGGTCTGATTTAGAACCTTATTTGGGACTTCACTATCCCGCAACAGACATCCCACAAGCCGCACGTTTCCTGTTTAAGCAAAACCGTGTAAGGATAATCGTTGACTGTAACGCCGATCCCGTTCAGCTGGTTCAAAGCGAAGAGCTGAAGCAGCCGCTTTGTTTGGTGAACTCCACCCTTCGAGCCCCCCACGGCTGCCATAGAGTTTACATGGCTAACATGCGTTCTATCGGGACTTTGGTGATGGCGATTCTCATAAACAACAACGAATCCATGAAGCTATGGGGCTTGGTGGCGTGCCACCACACCTCCCCACGTTACATCCCTTTCCCGCTTCGCTATGCGTGCGAGTTTCTAATGCAGTCGATGGGTTTGCAGCTCTATATGGAGCTCCAATTGGCCGAACAGAAAGCAGAGAAAATGATCCTCCGTACGCAGACCACCCTATGCGACATGCTCCTGCGAGACGCCCCTTACAGGATCATAACTCAGTCTCCGAGTATAATGGACCTAATCAAGTGTGATGGGGCCGCTTTATATCACGGTGGGCGAGTTTGGTTGGTGGGTGTAACTCCGCAAGAATCACAAGTTGTCGATATAGCCAATTGGTTGTGTAGTGAACATAAAGACTCTACAGGGTTCAGTACCGAGAGTTTGTTGAAAGCCGGTTATCCTGCCGCTCTTTCGCTTGGTGACGATGTTTGTGGCATGGCCGCTGCCCAAATCACGTCTAAAGACTTCTTGTTTTGGTTCAGATCGCACACGGAAAAGGAAATCAAATGGGCGGGCGCTAAGCATGATGCCGGGGATGAAGACGATGATGGCGATAGGATGCAACCGAGATCATCGTTCAAGGCGTTTCTTGAAGTGGCAAGGAAGAAAAGTTTGGCATGGGAAGCTTCGGAGATCAACGTGATTCATTCTTTGCAGCTAATCATGAGGACGTTGGATCAAGACGTTGCGGAGGGCGAAGGGGGTGTTGGTGGCTCGAAAAAGGTGGTGAAGCATGGTCAACAAAGCGAGGCTGGGCTTCAGGGGATGGATGAAATTAGTTCGATTGCGTGTGAAATGGTGAGATTGATCGAAACAACATCCGTCCCAATCTTTGGCGTCGATGCTTCGGGTGTGATTAATGGGTGGAATGCAAAAATCGCGGAGTTGACGGGTGTAGCAACGAGTGAAGCTATGGGGAAGTCTTTGGTTGATGAAGTCGTTCATGAAAGCTCGCGGGCAGTTGTGCAACATCTTCTCTCTAGAGCTTTGCAAGGTACGGCTTTTATCACACGAAAACGGGCTGTTTGTTTACCTCTTAATATTTTTATTAAGAGGCAACCTCTGAATCACTAAGAGGTGAATCTTGTTCGGGAAAAAAAGGGTTTGCCTCTTAATGGTTCTAAAACCCTCTGATATATTGAGCCTCTCCTAACCATTCAGCGCCCTAATTTCATTCTGAACAATTACCTAACAACCATATTTCATTTTGCATTATATCATAAGAGCCTTTTGATCATTATGAGCACTTAATCATCCTGCACCAAACCTTTCAACAACTTCCAAACAACCCCTAAGTACCTAATTGACATGAAGAATTAGGAATTTATAGGGGGTCCTTTGGTTAAATGACCTTCTAACAGGTTTTTATCTAAATCCATGACCTTCTGACAAGGTTTGAAAATTCCACGGCTTAATGGAGGAACGCCTCTTCCATACAGACACTTATTTAGTTAAAAAAAAACCCAATTTATAGCATCACAAGTAATCTGATTTGGTCCTTAATTTTTTTTTTTTAAATTATCATGTAAAGTAGTTATAACTCAAATAGGTTTGCATTTCTAACAGGTTTTCTTAGAAGGCATGCTTATTTCATTAAGACCATGAGAACATGTAGATTAAAATACGGGCCAACATGCTGAAATTATGAACCCTACAGGCTTAGTTACGGAATCAATGTCTCCTCAGAGTCCTCAAAGGCATGCTTATTTCATTAAGACATGAGAATATATAGAGTAAAATACGGGCCAACGGGCTGAAAATATGAACCCTACAGACTTAGTTACAGAATGAGTGTCTCCTCACAATCCTCGCGATTGATACTAATATAACCGTTAGCTACCAATTCTCTAGTCATGCAAGATAATCTTTTAACTTGTTAGGAAAGTATTGACTCTAAAGTCAAATAAAAGATAATCTTTTGTAACTTGTTAGTTCAAAAAAGATAATCTTTAAGGGTGTGTTTGGTTGTAGAAAACAGTTTTCATTTTCCTAGAAAACGGATTCAGAAAATGGAGTTGAGTTTTCATTTTTAGTTTTCTATGAAAATTTTAGAAAACGCGTTTGGTTGAAATAGTGGAGTTTTCATTTTTCATTTTAGAAAACTAGAAAACATGTTCAGAAAATTTTGGAAAACTACTAAAATCAGTTTTCTAATTTACATAGAAGTTAAAGAACAGAAAATTTTCATTTTCTTGAAAAACTTTTGAAAACTGAATTAACCAAATGCTTTTTCTAAGTTTTCATTTTCCTTGAAAAGTTTTATTGAAAAACTAGAAAATTTTCCACAACCAAACGCACACTAACTTGTTCACTAGAATCAGTTTGACCTCTAAAGAAAAAAAAAAGTTCTTTATGGGGGTTGGGTTTTGACATGCTTAATGCAGGTGAGGAAGAGAAAAAAATCGAGCTGAAACTACGAAAGGTCGATAAGCACCAGCAAAACAACACCATTATATACATTATGGCCAATACTTGCACAAGCAGGGACTACAAGAACAACGTGGTTGGCGTATGCTTCGTGGGTCAAGATGTAACAACCGAAAAAATCGTCATGGATAAATTCATACGTATGGAAGGAGACTATAAGACGATTATTCAGAGCCCAAATCCGTTAATCCCTCCTTTATTTGCTTCCAACGAAAACGCTTCTTGTTCTGAATGGAATGCAGCCATGGAAGAGCTTACTGGTTATATGAGACATGAAGTTATAGGGAAAGTGCTGCCTGGTGAGGTTTTCGGGGCTTTATGTCAACTCAAAAGTGAAGATACACTCACGAAATTTATGATATTGTTATATAGAGCGATCAACGGGCACGACACTTCGGATTTACCATTCGGGTTTTTTACAAAAGATGGGAATCTTGTGGAGGCTCGGTTGACGGCAAACAAGAGAGTTGTTGAAGGTGGAAAAGTGGTTGGGTGTTTCTGCTTCTTGCAGACTAGCTTGCAATGGCCTTTAGGTAAAGATGCTGATTTTGTGTTGAAAAGTAATGAGTTGGCGTATTTGAAGCAAGAAATAAAGAACCCGTTACATGGGCTGCGTTTTGCTCATGAACTTCTTGAGAACACGGCTATTTCGTATGATCAGAAGCAGTTTCTTGAGACGAGTGGTGCATGTGAAAGACAGATCGCGTTGGTCATCGAGAATATGGATATAAAAAGTATCGAAGAGGGGTTAGTCTTAATTCTATTAATCTTCATTCTCTGCCATTGTTTCATTTGTTTGCATAACACCATGCTTTAATGGTCTAGGCCAGACATTCAGCCCATATGCTTTTCAAATTTAAGCGTGATGTGTTTTATTCTAATAACACCAATCTTTTTTAGATGAGGGAGGAAAATCTTAAAAAAAGGGAACACTAAGGAGTAAAGAACACCCTGGTAGCCCTTTATCTGGACGATACACATACAAGTAAATTAAGTTGTTTTCTTGTTCTTATGCATTAGTGCACTATGCACATGTGCATGTTACAAATTACTTGCACAAGTGCATACCATCCAGATGAAGGGCTACCAAGGTGTTCCTCAGTTTTCCATTTTTTTTAGGTTTTCATGTGAACCTGACCCAATAGTAGATTTCATATTTCACTTTTCAAATTCAAAAGTGATGTTTTATTCTAATCACACCAATGTTTTTTGCAATATAATCTATGGGCCAGGTTCAGGGGAAAACCTTAAAAAAAATGGAAAGTTCAAGAACACCCAGAAGCCCTTCATCTGGACGGTATGCACTTGTGCATAGAAGAAATCTGTAACATGCACATGTGCATAAAAACCATAAAACAACTTAATTTACTTTGTATGCACAAGTGCATACCGTCAAGATGAAAGGGGCTACCAAGGTTCCACTTTTTTGAGGTTTTCCCGTGAACCTCCCTCTATAATCTATAGTTACCATCTAGATATCATGTTAAGTATTATCATCCAGTGAAACATTCCATAACAATCTTGCAGAATAGAAGCAAATTTGTGAGTTTGACTTTAAAAGTCAAACTGTTATCTATCATGCATGGGACCCTTTGAAGGTTCTTGGTGTGTGAAATGTTTGTTTCTACTGCAGTAGTGTGGAGCTGAACTTGGACCAATTTGTGATGGAGAATCTCTTGGATGCGGTTGTGAGCCAAGTCATGATCTTGCTGAAGGAAAAGAAGATACCGCTGGTTCATGAAATACCCGATCAAGTGAAAACACTTGCTCTTTTTGGTGATCAGATCAGGCTTCAGATTGTCTTATCAGATTTCTTGTTCAGCATTGTGCATCATGCACCCTCACCAGATGGTTGGGTGGAAATCAAAGTGTCCCCTGGACTCAGAATGATACAGGATGGCCATGAATTCATTCATCTACAATTCAGGTAACATATATGGCTTTTCCTCTCTCATTTTCTTGACCTTATGGGCCGAAGCCACCTTTTTGTTCATAAATTGGAGATATAATTTGATCATGTGAAATGGGGTTTTACTCTTTGGGGTAAAGATCAGAGGTAAGGTGTCCATACATATCAGACGACCCCCCCAACCCACGGCACAGGGGGGCCCCCACTTTAGAGTGGATTTATTGGATCAGTTAGTTTTATTTTGACTCTCTGAAATCACAAGCATGGAGCTCAAGAACAATTATGTATGCATTAGAACTCGTTAATAACAAAATCAGTTTTGTAGGACGCTAAGGGGGCGTTTGTTTTTTATAAAAAAAATACCTCTTAAAACATCTTAAGTCTGAAAATTAAGAGGTTTGCAGACTTAAGATTGGTTGTTTTATTTTTAAGAAAAGGTCTGAAAACCTCTTACCGTCCTCTGTGCACTATCCACCTCTTTCTTTTGTATGTGAAATTAGACTTCAAACCTCTTAAAAAACAAAACGGACACCTAAATATATCTGAATTTCTTTAGGCTGCTTTTTGCGACTCAAATCTATAGGATCAAATAATCGTGCATGTCCTATATGAAGGTGTGGAATAGAATGCTAGGACGTATTTGGCCGTCCTAAACAAGAAAGTGTCCTATTGACCTTTTATGTCACTTTTGAAAAGTGTCTTATGAACACTTTTTTTTTTGGAAGAGGTATCCCAGACCACATTGGATTCAGACTAATCCTCGGCAATTTTGGGCCGAAGCCCTATGAACACATATTTTTGTATGACACTCGCTTTTATAAGCCAATTGCTTAAGTCTTGAACGCAAAGGTCAGATCTACATACATCTTACCCTCCCCACCCCACACCCCCCAACTCCAAGTGGGACATTGGGGTCGGCTCAGTTCAGTTGACTTGGTTCAGTATTAAGATGCTTTTTCAAGTAATATCGTATAAAAAGATTAATAATAAATTCCATTTCAAATTGGATTAACATACTTGTTATAACATCCAAAAGCACCCTATCAACTTTCTGTGACACATTTATATGGGATATATTGTATAATTGTTTGTCAAATGAACTTATGTAACAAGAGTTTATTATGGCATGCTATAAAATCGATTTTGTTGCAGTAACAGGATTGCATTCCTAATGAATTTGTGGTTGCAGAATGAGCCATCCCGGGCCAGGGTTACCCGTGGATATCATCAGAGACATGTACGACGAGAGAAAACGATGGGATACCCAAGAAGGACTCGCGCTTAATCTTTCTAGGAAACTTCTCGGTATCATGAAAGGGAATGTCAATTACGTTACAGACGACAGTAAGTGTTGCTTCCTCATCGACATCGAACTTAAAACAAGGAAATGAAGATTTGATATACAAAGAAATCTTGCAGAGATCATCATCTTGCTTGTATAGAAGCATCTGTAGAGGCTTTTTTGTAATTTTTATTCCAGTTTTCATTTCACCATGTTGATTGGTATAACTCAGTTTGTTGAATCTTGATGTACAGATGGTTATATTGAGCCTGATGTCATCACAAGCTCTGTATCTTTGTACATCTTTTCTTGGTCTAAAGAGAATAAAGATTTAGGTGGTTGTTTGTTTACCTCTTAGCAATCGCTAAGAGTTCAATTTTGTTTGGCAAAAGAAAGGGTTTACCTCTTAATGGTTCTAGATACCTCTGAATAATTTTGTATCTTGGGTCTTTTCTTAACCATTTAGCTTCGTGGTTTGTTTCTCAACAATTATGAAACAACTATATTTCATTTTGCACTATATCATAGAGCCTTTTAATCATCCTAACCACTTAACTTAATCATCCACCACCAAGACATTTAGCAATTACCAAACAGCCCCTTAGGTGGTTGTTTGTTTTTCAAAATAAGCTCTCAATTGCCACTTATGTCTGATTCGGTTAGACATAAGACAATCTAGATTGTTTTTTTTTCTTTTCAGAGCTTCTTAATGTCCTTTGATAAATTAAGTGACAACTTGGCCACTTAATTACCTTCTATTTCTGTCCAACACTATTCTACCGCTATTCTGTCGATTTCGACGTTGGTTATGAATTTGCAAACACAACATGAAGATTGTAGACTTGTCTTGGTTTGCCAAAACATTTTGAATCGATTAAATCAGGGCATTGGTGAGGTATGAATAAAACTTCCTAGCCTTGCAAATCTGTCAACTTCCTTTTGTTTCTTTTCTTTTTTTCGTCAACTCCTGTGTTCATCGATGCTAACTTCAATTAGCATATTTTAAATTGAATTTTTGAGGAATAAATAGACAATTATACATATTCAAACATTTGTCAATTTACAAAAACAATCTTATTAATTCAAATTTTAGATTTCAACATCATCTCTTAATAATCAAAAATAACTAGAAAGATGTCTTAAACCCATGTATTTTAAGTACAAAAAACATCAGGTTTGACCACCAGAAAATCAAATTGTGAGAATAGTAACCTAATTCCAATAATGCAATGGCTTCATAAAGGTAAAACATGGTTTAATGAGCTTAACTCACAACTTATTCAATCAACTATACAAGGTTGTTTGATAATGACTTAAGGATATTGAAACTGGTTTATTCAATAAGTTTTAGATTAAAACTTTATGCATAAAGCCAAGTTTTTCCAAACATGTCACTCTCAATTAAAAAACAAGTCCCTCCATCTAATAATAAAAAACCCTTCCATACAAGGATTTCTCAACCAATAAAGACAGATTAATCTACATAGACAATCATACAGCACTTAATATAAAATCAACCAAACAGCCAATATAGGATACAGATTTTAGTACATGAAGCAAAAAGGCTTCCCAACAACACAAAACCTGCTGGTAACAACTAAAATGGAGTAATTAATACACAAAAAGAAAAAAAGGTTCCAAATTCAGTTATAGTTAAATATGAACTACAGATGAAGTGCAGAAGACATGAAAAGTCAGTCAAGATTCTACCCTCATAAAGCTCACAATATACAATTGGCAAGAAACCATTTTTACCCCCAACAAACAAACTTATGTGCAGGTAAAACTTCATCAACATCCCAAATCAAACTGGGACCTCAATACGAAGAGGCGATGAGCAGAAGATCCGACCACTTTACATAATTAGCAAATGGCTAAATCTCCACTGTACATTACTACCATCATTCGCCTCTTTAAGCAAAGCATTCCTTCCGATAATCAGGTTTCTTTCTTGTTTTTTTACTCTTTTATCCTTTCAAAGTACACAAAATCTGCACCCTGGGTTTCCTTTTGGTGCGATTCTCTTCTCTACTTCTATACACGATATGTACGGTTGAAAGCCAGCAGTCTTTTTTAGTACGATTCAGACACTTATTAAGACTGCTGCTTCACCTGCTGTCAGCTCTGCTCCTTTGGGGGGCTGCCTGAAGACTCTCCCGAGTCTGACCCATTTGACCGATGCATTTGAATGTTCAAACTATTCGACAAAAGAGGCTCCTGTATATATAAAGATCATTAGTCAATTTTCGGTAAATGGTCAAAATATACATTTTCATTTTATGGGTTCCATTTAAGTGGTGAGCAAATGTGTAGCAATGACCATGAGCAAACAGACATTTCCACTTTACAAAAGTAAAGGGCTGCTCGGTTCATTTTTCGTTAAGCCCTGTATGGATAAAGTCGTCTGGATTGACAAAGTTATCTATATGACAACAGATAAATTGTTGTTCGCTCATTCAGTTGGCGTGCTGAATAAACAGTCGAAATTCAGAAATTACCATTTTACAGAAATGGCTTTTAATTATAAAAAGGTATCAATCTAAGATGGTTTATATCAAATAAAAACAACTTGATTGCATCTCCATTCTCCACCACACTCCTACCAAGGGTAAAATCGTCATTTAGTTAGTTAAAAAGTGTAAAAATTACACCTCTCTAAAAACTGTGCACCTTTTTCATTGTGGACATCTGACAGGAGTACAAGGTTTTAAAAAAGTTGGCTTGTATTAATTAGGTCTCTAAAATGAACATGTTACCTGATCAGCAGCCTCCGAGCCCTCTGAATGGAAAAGAATAGGACGACAACGCTTATCTTCATTCATTAAGCTAGAGTTCTGGAAGTGCGTCACGAGTGCCATCTTTCCTTGGATTCGAGCATAAGCCAACGAAGCAACTTTCTCACTGTTGAACTTCTCCCACTTTTTCCCATTGAACGCCTAAACAAAACCGATTTACACAAATTTGTGAATGACCATACTTCAAAACCGTCTTTTCACTGATTCATAAATCACATCTATGAAATACCCATGCCAAATTTACAAAGTCAAAGACGGTCAACTAGAAGAACAATAACAAAGGTAAAAAAAAGAACCTGGTAAAATGGTATGATGTGTGCTGGAGAAAGCATGTTGATAAAGGCATAACCAACATTGCATTTGTTCTGCATCAAATAATACGAAATTTATCATTTTTAACGAAACCGGTAAGGGGGTTGCTTTAACTAGCAAGAAACGCTTAAAATATACCTTAAAATCGATCGGCAAGTAAAGAAAATCATAAGTACCACTATGATTTTCGTCAATGGCAGCAAGCAGCATTTTTGAAGTATACCTAAAGTACGAGGAAAAAAAATCAAGTCAAAATCTTTTTAAGTGCCCAAGATTGCATGTGAAAAAACGAGGTCTTACTTATTAGGAATGTTTTTAATCATCAAGGTCGTTCGATTATCTTCCCCGCTCGTGATCTTCTCAAGATCGAGCTGGAACTGTTTCTTGCTATCCGTTTGACTTCCGTTCTGGTCAACACGACGCGTCCGTCCACGCTCGCTCATACTTTCCACCATCGTGGGCCCCAGCCCAGCGTAATGCCCGTTGCCAAGAAACACGGGGTTCAGCCTCGGTGACGACATGGTGCCGAAGCTCGGAGACCCGTTCTCCACCGACCCACGAGAACCCAAGAAGCCTCGGTCAATATGACCGATACCCACACCTCCGAAAGCGGGCGGACTCATGAATAACGTCTCGGGTGACTCATGGTAACGACTAAAATGCCCCTCGAACGGGATCCCAGATGGCGCCGATCCAACATGGTGATGCTGATGGTGGTGTTGCGACGAACCGAGCAACGATGCAGGGCGGCCGGCGATCGGGAACCCGTGGGTCGGTGGGCCCTTGGAGGTAGCAAACGGATGAGCCATGGTCGGTGATCGACCCGTGACAGGAAAGCCATGGCTAGGTCCCTTGGGTTGTTCCGGGTATATATTCGGACTACCCCACAAGAACTGCGGACCGGATAACGTTTCGATTCCCGAACCGGTCGAGCTCGAACCGCCGAATGACGAAATGGGTTCATTAAACTGACTCAATTTGGACTCGGGAAGTGAATGGGATTGTTGAAACGCAGACCCGCTGTTTGAACTCCCGTTGAACATATTTTGTTCAAGATGGTTTCGATTAGTCCTCCCCTGGTCCTTGCCGATTGGTGCGATCCTTGCCGGTTGAGGGTGCAAGATCGAAGCCAGGCCAGGTAAATTGTTGCCGAACGTCGGGCTCATAGAGCCGAGAACCGGTGACTTGCTTAGACTTTGCAGAGGGCTGTGTTCGATCGGGCTGCCAAACTGCGGCCAGACGCCTGCTAAGATGGTTAAAGAAAGTCAACTCAAAACGTAAAAATCTCGCTCTTTTTTAGTAGAACCAGAAAAGGTGTGTTACCTGGAGGAGAATTGGCGATCGAGGGACCAACTTGAAGTCGAAAACTCCGAGTGTCGTCTTGTTCGAACTCCTGACTGAGTTGCAACATCAGGCTAAAGGTGAAGGTGGCAAAATAAAGAGTTTTGATCAATAATCACACACGAGAAATAATTAAAAGAAACGAACAAATAGAAGCAATAGTTCAAAATTTTGCTCTTATTATACGGGTAGCACAATTTAAAAGGGGATTAATGGGGAAAGGACATCAAAAAGGTTGCCTGAGTGAATAATTCATTAAGATGCTTATATGTTACACACTGAATCTTAATTTGTTTCTACAAAAAGCCTCAAACCGTTGGATATGGTCTCATTCTTTAACGATTACTCCCTCTGTCCCAAAGTAAATGTTCAGAATGAAAAAGGCAGACAGTTTTAGAAGTGTGTAACTATTTAGTCGACTAAATGACGATTTTACCATTGATAATAGGAGTAATGAATCTTTCCATCTTATAATTAAGGGTATTCTGATGCGAACAAATGTCTTTCTTGCAAAAATAAGACCATCCTGTGCACAAACGATTTTTATTGAGATTCTTCTTTGCTCAAACCAGTGTTGTAAAAATCGGCCTAGGTCCCAGGCGATTAGGGGTTAATCGGTCCATTACTCAGTAGGCAGTCCTGGGCGGTCCAGTCGGTCAAAGCCAGTCAAAGAGAAAAAAAAATAGGTTTTAGGTTGCAATGTCTCATTTTCTTTCATTTTAAGTTCTTGTCTGCTTGATTGAGGCAGCGACTGATTGAAGCAAAGTCGATTTCTTAAAGCAAAGTTGATTTCTTGCTCGATTGGTTCAACTTTTTGCTTGATTGATTCATGAATTTTCAAACTATGTTGGTGTTCTTGAACATATATATTGGGTGCTATGAACAATTATGAATTATCTTTATATTTGATTATTTATGATTTATTAAACATGTGATATGTATAATTTTCAAATTTATACATCAAAAATCCCAATCCGAGTACTCCCCGCCTAATCCGAGTACTCTACAATGGGGACGGCCGCTCGAGCACTGCCTAGCGAGTTTTGCAACCTTGGCTCAAACTTTGAAAACAAGTAGGAAATACCTATAGTAAATTACATCAATTGCCACTGCAGTTTCGGAATCATTTCAATGTGCTTACCCCATTCGTCCTTACCCCAAACGGGAGTTAAGTGTCCGTTAAGTTGAGGGGCATTTTGGTCATTTTTGTTTCTTTTATTAAATGAAAAATTAAGGGAGCGACATCAAGAACACATTAAGATCAACTAATAAAACACCAATCTTTATACTTACTTTCGGCGGGCTCCACCAGGGCGACTCGGTTCAAGCTTTATACGTTTCCCAGCTATGTCGCTCCGGTTCAGCGATCTAAGGGCCGCTTCTGCAGCTCTAACATCATAATATTCAATGAACTTGTGGTGCCTCTTGTGCGGTGTCTCCCTTATCTGGTATTACGCAACAAAAACTTCAATATATATATATATATATATATATGTTCCAAGATCCCAAAAAATGCATCGTAAATCAACAACACCAACTAGATGCAGATCTTTTATCATCACATTATTGAAACCAACATTTTGAACAACAGATTTGGCTTTTTGTGTTCAAAATGCCAAAAGGGGCATTTCTTACCAAAAAAATGCAAAGTATGATGCTTTATTTCTGCACTTATATGCCCACTATTTGTCCAAAATCCCCTAATCTTGCAAAATATTTTCTTTTTTTGACATCTCGACAGTTTCAATGGGTAGTTTACGGTGAAAGCTATTACCTCTTTAACCTCGCCATATACCCCAAAGATCTGAAGAAGATCTTCGCATGAAACCGAAGGATCCAAATTAAATACGACCAAAGTTCCTTGATTTATATCTTTATCTGACGGATTATCCTACAACACAAAGATAGAGACATTAACTTCCACAATCAAGAAAACAGAAAACAAACAGAAATCAGATTTCCAACCTTTGGAATGGAGTAGTGAATGTCCAGCTTCCTTCTTCGTAGCGGCTTATTCTGTAACGCACGCATGGCAGTTCGAGCAGCACGGATATCGTAGTAAGATATCATCACAAATCCCCTATGTTTACACGCCGTGTACAGTGTTCTTATATCACCGTATTGCTACAAGGTAAACAATGCAAAAACCCATTAGTAAATGGTCACTGATTTAGAAAACCACTTGGGACTTCCAAAATTTCCAAAGCTATCAGATGGATTTTGAACTGAAGCACATGAAAAATGCAAGAACACTAATATGCAAGGTTCTAAATGGCAGCAAATCCCTATATCATATAAGCAATATTACTATAATATACATAAGCATATGGTTCCTACTATTGCTCAATGAGTCGATGATGTTAAACAATCTAAATTGGGTTATATTAAAACCCAACAAAACATTAAAAAGGTAAGAAAAATCAAATATTGCATTACAGAAATTGTGCATTAGGCCATGGTGTGCCACAGGCTTACCAATATTTTTCGATATTTTGTGGGTGCGCTCCACTTCTAAATCTTTTTAGATTTCAACGACATTCACCTCACAATCTAATATGCTAAAAAGGTTATATTGGTTAACCATCCAATCAACCTAGCCTTTCATTGCAGGCAAACCATAGTTCAAGAAAATGCTATAATAAACACAAGTTGTAAGAATGAGCAATTCTGGCCACAAAAACATACCGTATATCGTCTGATTTTTTCACTAAGGTTTTCACAAATTCTCTCTACTCATGCATTTTAGCAAACTATAGTATTTTCTAGCATTTCAACAAGAAAATTACCACGAAAAAGCCCAACATCAACTACCAAATAAAGGCTAGGCCTTGGGGCTCCTCCCTATAGGTTGCAAGTTCGAGTCTCCTCAGGGCCATTGGGATTTTCATCTTCAAGGACCCACGGAATTAATCGACGTGGCTTACCCCAAAAAGAAAGTCGACTTCAACTCACTAGGGGTTGAAAAAATAGGTAATTATCAAGCTACTCAAGGATTTAAGGGTCCGTTTGGTTGTGGAAAATTTTCCAGTTTCCCAATTTTCCAAGGAAAAATAAAATTTTAGAAAACGTCTTGGTTCATCCAATTTTCAAAAGTTCTCCAAGAAAATGAAAATTTTCAGTTTTCTAACTCCACCATTTCAACCAAACACGTTTTCTAAAATTTTCAAATAAATGAAAATGAAAACTCAACTCCATTTTCTCAAAAGGCTTTCTAGGAAAATAAAAACAGTTTTCCACAGGCAAATGCACCCTAAGTATTTCCAAGAATCTTGAACATCAACACCTACAATTTTGATACATTCAACAAGATGGGGTTAAAAAGTTGGCTACCTCAAAGAGAGTTCTGAGTTCCGAATCCTCAACATTACTGTTGATGTTACGAACAAATAACGTTCTTGAAGGATGCTCTCCGTACGGATGCTCCCCGGCAACGGTTCCCACACTGTTTGCAAGATTGTAGTGAGCCACCCCATTGCCAACAATTCCGTCACCCAAACTCACCTTTGATATGCCCATATTCAAGTTATCCATATCAGATTCGAGTTCCATACCTCCTCCACTTCCAAAAAGATCATACCTCTTCCGACTCATCTGCACGGCTACTAGTAAAAGCACTCAGATCGATACCATCTATCACACCAGCTAAAAGGTCATCCTCATCGGGTAGCAAGTTCCCAATTCCGTCATCTTCAAGATCTTCTAGCAAATCATTGCCTTCTAAAAATTGACAATCGTTCTCCGGATTATTCAATATCACTGCATTTCGATCAAGAAAAAGGAAAGAGCAAAAGCTTGTTAGTTAACAGCTTAATGGGACTCGCCGAATTAGTTTATACATGAAAGTGGCTTAACGACATAGAAAGTGGCTTATTTGGTCTACTAGAAGAGGAGGGAGGGGGGGGGGGGGGGGGGGGGGGGGGTTTATGCAGAAAGCCAAGTTTTTTTCCAAACCTTCCCCTCCCAATTAAAAAAACACACTCCTTCCATCTATGAAAAGACCTATGAACACAAAAGCGTTCCCAATCTATACAGACAAATTAATCCACATAGACGGCTTTATCTATACATAACTTAATGGAAAACCAACCAAGCAACCCCAAAGGGCCTTTTTGTTGATAACTTAATAAGCTTAATGCACTCACAAGTTACAACTTATTTGATCAGCTATACCATGACTGTTTGGTAGTGGTTTAATGATATAGAAAGTGGCTTATTTGGTAAAAGCTTCTAGGGGGAACTTTACGCAACAAGCCAAGGTTTTTTTTTCCAAACCTTCCCCCTCCCACGTAAATAAGATGCTCCTTCCAACTATAGAGAAAACCATCCCAATCTATACAGACAGATTAATCCACATAGACGGCTTTATCCATACATGACTTAATGGAAAACCAACCAAACAGCCCCTTAATGAGCTTAATAGGACTCGGTTTATTCAATCAAACGGTTTGGTAGTGGCTTAATGACATAACAAGTGGCTTCTTCTGTAAGCTTCTAGGGAGAGCTTTATGCAAAAAGCCAAGTTTGTTATTCCAAATCTGCCCCTCCCAATTAAAAAAAAATGCTCCTTCCATCTATGGAAAAAACCCTCCCAATCTATACAGACACATTAATCCACACAGTCAGCTTTATCTGTACAGGACTTAATGGAAAGTCAACCAAACAACCCCTAAAACTATAAGTGTATCTATTTTATCTAAAGGATGTTAATGGATTCACAAAGTAAAGAGGGTGCATACACTTCTCATGGGGTAAAACCGGTAACGAACTTGAAAAAAGTGTGGCATCACTTGAGGCATCATAAGCATCGGATCCACTTAACATTTCCCTTGCCCCACTTCCAACCACTTTCGAGAAATTCATCGATGGTATTTTAGAGGCACCTGCCACACACACACAACAGAGCAATTTCTTTCAGAGATTTCAGTCATTAGAAGGTAAACGAAAATAGCAAATCATGGAAAAGATTCAAGCATACCCGAAGAAAACCGTTCTGAAGACTGTTGCATTGCATAACACTTCTGTCAAGAAACAAAAATTAAGCAAAAAGCATCAATAATCTGTCATAAAATCAACATCATCAACAGCATTTATTTTCCTTTTTTTTATGAACATAAAAGAATAGGACATGCTCATATACCCATTTGATCGAACTTTATAACTTGAAATCGGTGAAATTATATGCATAAAGCAATGTTACCATCACTAATAATCCAAACCAAGAAAATACCAATTTTTGAAGAATAAGTTTTTAATATCACATGACATGATAATTCCATGATCCAATATAAAGAGTTTCAATCTATAAGCATAAGTGTTATAAGGTATTCACATATAAACACTAAATAAGAACATTAAAAGCAATCAAACAAACAACACTCAACTCAATAGCAACAATCCCATATATATATATATATATCATCTATAAGGTTAAAATGATCATCAGACTATAACAATAATGAAGCTTCATAATGCACAAACTCAACTAATAAATCACAGTTTTTGCCTCTGATCATCAACAGAGTATACTTTTACACACACACACACACACACAAAATATCTACAAAAGGAATTGGATTTTAAAAAAGGGGGAAAAGTTGATAATTAAAAAAGTAGTGTGGAACTGTTGATTAGATTCCCATTAATAATAATAAGCAATAATTGCTGAAAATTTACAAGAAACCCACAAGTAATCATGTGATCCACAAAAACCCCAATTAAGGAATCTGAAATCTAAACACACCGATCACAACATGCAAACAGCAATTGAACACCAAATTAAGCCCTATTATTAACAACTTAACAAAAAAAGAAAACAAAATTCTTGCTGATCGCAACTAAAACCCCCAATAAAGAAACCAAGAAACCCAATTCAGAATTAAGCAACGACTAGGTCAAGAAAAAAACATTCGAGAAAACCAAAATGGGGTTTACGAAATTTCACACACAGAGATGTGTAATTGGTGTGTGAGAGAGAAAGAGGGGGAAAAGGGGGTACCTTGATGAAAAAAGGTCAAACTAAAAAGAGAGAAGCGTAGAAGAAGAAGAGTGTGTATGTATATAAAGAAGAAGAAGAAGAAGAAAGAAAGAAAGAATCAAAATCGGATATGATGAATCTGGAAGAGATTCGAGCGAAACATCATCATCTCTCCATGATCGGATGATAGAGAGAGAAAGTTTTGTGCTTTTTAGATAGAGAAATAGTGGAGGCGTGAGAGGGGAGAGAACTGTCTGTATGTATATATATATATATATATGTATATATAATTATATATCATGTATATCTATATGTGTATGTATATGTTGTATTGTGTTTTGTGTGTGTTCTGTTTTTCTTATTTTCTCTCTCTCTCTAGAAAAATAAAGAAAAAAAAGCACAACACAAAAACATGTACGGAATCTCTCAAATGGATATATAGATATATGGGGGTGTGTATGTATAGGTAGAGAGAGAGAAAGTTGTGATTGGAGGATGAAGAACCAAGTGAAGAAAAGAAAAAAAACTCAAGGGGAATGATTGAGAGAGAGATAAGATTGTTTATAATAAACTGTATTTAAATCTCTTTTGGTGTCCGTATTATGATGCATATTTATCTATTTTTATGTGGAAATTACTCTTTTGCCCTTCCTTTTGGATATATATCTGTATTATTATATCCATGTTATTTATGGAAGAGAGAATTGCAATTTTCATCCCTACAGTTTGTTAAAATTGCAACTTTAATTTTGTCTCCTGTAATGTTTTATTCTAACTTATCTGTATATCAAATGCATCCTTAAGATTTGTAATTTAGGGGGTATTTGGTCAAAAGTTGTAACGACTCAAACCATTTTTCATTAAAATTTAACGATTAGTTAACGAAATTAAATAAAAGTAACCATTGCAGCGGAAAATTGTCCAAAAGATAACTTTTAACTAAAAAGTATTAATAATTACAATTTAAAAATCCTCAAAAACGAGGTTCGACCAAATAAACGTAAATCATCTCAAACACATAGTTACTAGTTAAAACAATTGTTTCTCTAAATCTCCAAATTGAACTGAGCCTCTCGGAAGAATCGGAACTTCAAGCCAACCCTTTTCCCTTGTCTTTTCCTGAAAAACCTGCATCTGAGGGGGAAACCACAATGGGTTAAGCTTTCGCTTAGTGGGCACAAACCACAATACACGTAAACAGTATATCACAAATCACCACGTAATGAGAACTAGACATGCAACCACATACATCCTTACGGCACTCACCATCAAGGACCATAGACACTGATATCAGACTACCACACTACCGATCGATACTCACGGTAGCCACCACCACTACGATGAGCACGGCCTAACAACATGCAACCTAGTCTCATAACCACATACGCATCACACGCAATTTGTACATAAAGACACGTATAAGGGTTAATGTACTCACCTTAGTTCGCTTCACAAATAACGAGATATCAACACGCCACAAACTTCACAATTTAGCACCTATAAGGTGTTAGGAATTATGTGCAGAAGTTGACAAACCAGTAATCACACATCCAATGTTACAAGATACTTGAGGGTCACACCTGTGAGAACCTATAAATCGAGTAAGTTGAATAAAACCCAGAAATGGAGAGTTTGGATTTATAATAGTCAATTATAAATCAGTTGGGTATTTTCAGTCAGAAATCCCAAAGTTAGAGGGTTGTTAAATTAATTAAGATAATTATATATCTATTAGTAAAATAAATATATAATAGATAATCTGATTAATTAAGGTAATTATCTAGAAAGTCTTTTCTTAAAGAAAAAGAAAAGATTAGATAATTATTAAGGAAACTGAATCAGATAAGGATTCTTCATCTGATTAGCTATAAATAAAGGCCTTAGGATCTATGGTTTATTCATTCAATCAGATTGATAATCAGTTTCCACCTAAAAATTTCCTCCTCTCCCTCTCTTCCTTTTTGGCGCCGCCCACTTCCAAAACCAGTTCGGTTTTTCCGGTTGCTCGGGTTTTTGAGTTCTACTAGAGGAACGCTCGTAGGGTTGATCACCGGTGGATTATTACTCAAGCAATCCAGGTAAAAGTCTTACCCTTTAAACGTTTAAATAACTTAGAACGAAAGATCGTGGTTTTAGGGGTTTTTAACCATAAATCGCTTCCGCACTTATAGTGTTTATCGAATCAGTTTGGTTTGGAGAGCACAGAAAAACCCAACAGTGGTATCAGAGCCACAGTTTTTCGTTTTGATTTTTGTTTAAACTGTTATAGATCCGTTATTGAAATTGTTTCATATATAGCTTTCTTGATTAATTGTTTAAAGGTTCGTTTTTATCAAAATCTGAACTTTAAAAGGCTTTGGGTAATAACAATTTTTCAATGATTAATTTATACGAAAACCTGGAAAAACCACCAAAACACCACCACCAGATTGATGGTAAGATCGGTAGACCACCACTGTGCCACCAGCGAGGTGGCATCAGCCGGGCGGCGGTGGCGTTGTTGCTGTCGGTCGTCTTACGGCGGTGGTGGTGGACGATCGTCGGGCCGCACCACGGCTCGTAGCAGCTGCTGCCCGTAAAACCACCAGGCCACGCCACCAGTTAGGTGGTGGTGGCCGGATCCCATCGCTACCAAGAAACCACCCCGGCCGCACCACCAGGTTGGTGGTGGCCGCACCATTCGCACAAAACCACAGCCGCAACCATCAGCGTGGTGGTGGCGGGTTTTTTTAATAATCAACAATCATGGTGGTGGCGGTATCCGGTGGTAGCAATACGACGAAGATGGCGGTGGCTGAAGCCAACCGAACCACCCGACTGGGTCACGCGATGGCCGAGAACGGCAAGCCGACAGCCACCAGTTCGGTGGCAGTCAACGATGGCGGTGAGTGGTTGATCGTCGAACCACAGCAGACCCGTGGCCAGACCACGTCGACGCCAAAGCCAAACCACCAGCGTGGTGGTGGCGGCGATTTCGCGATCACCAAGCCAAACTACCAGCGTGGTGGTGGCGGCAAATACGCGATCACCAAGCCAAACCACCAGCATGGTGGTGGCGGCGAATACGCGATCACCAAACCAAAAACCCGACCACAGTCGTGGTGGTAGTGGCACCGGACCGCGAACAGCGGAGATGGTGGCGGCGTGGTAGTCTTTGGCCGTAAGCAGCGACGGCGATGGCGGCAGCCGTTTGCTGTCATCCTCGTCGACCACCCAGCACGGCGGCGGCGGAAGACATTATCCTTGTTGTCGTCGTCGCTAGATGAGAGCAGCGATGGTCGGACGACCAAACCGCAATCGATGATGGCGGCGACGGTGGCACGTAGGCCGCCATACGCATCGTCGATGGGGGCGGCGTTGTACGAGCCTCCCGGCGCGAGCGTCGCCTTTGCGGCGCGAGCAGGATTGCAGTTCAATCTAGGGTTTTCGAGTTGTTTTGGGTTGTTTTATCAACGGGCCCAAAAGACCAGTCTTTGGACCCAGGATGAGGCCCAAAAAAGTTTTTTCGTTGGTCTTATGTTTTTTTCAAGTTTCTAAAGAATAAAATTTTATAAAATTAGTTTTGGATTAATTGTCTCGACCAATTTGTTTCGGAAGATCTGGCTTGATGATTTTGGACAAAAGACAAATATTTCATGAAATTGTCTTCGTTTTAAAGAAAATCTTTTTCAAAATCTTTTTCGGTTTATAAAACAGTTAGGTCTTATAAATCAGCTAAAACTAAGTTATGCGATAAATTGAGACGAGACGATTTATAACGGATCTAGTTTTGCTTTACGCTTTACTATATTGTATATATAAATGCGTGGTTGCTTGAAAATTGCATATGTCCATTATAGGGCTTGCCAATTTAGAACTTTGGGATTTTAATTCTAGGGAGGCCTGCGTGCCGTTTACAACCCCTTGTGTAATAATGACCCTAGGATAGATTTTTCTTTTTCGGAGTTCCATCAAAGATGCCAAGGCCAGTGGGAGCTACGCAAGAAAAACCTCATTTTTCTGGAGTCTTAACAAAAATGTCAAAGCCAGTGGGAGCTACACGAGGTGTTAGAGATCCTTTGGAATAGGTCATTATTGGTCCTTAGGAACAAAAGTTGGCAAACCTATAATTAGTTACTTTTAAACTGTGTAGTTATAGTTTTTAACTGCGTGGTTGTTTATTTTGTGATATCTTGCATGATTAGTAGTTTTAAAATCATAGGAGTTTTTTTTTAAACTAGATTTTATCACAAAAATAAATAGGTTTTAAAATTGAAATCATCAGTTTTTCTTAAAAACCTTTTACGATAGATTTTATTTATAAACCTATAAAATTGTAAAAATAGATTTTTTAAGGCGAGTTGATAAAACAGTTAGTTTTATCAACAAGTGTGCTTTTAAAACAGATAGTTTCTAGCACGTGTGCTTTTAAAACAGTTAGTTTAAGAGTCTTTTAAAAACAGTTAGTTTTTGAAACAGTGTATGTTTAAAACAGTTAAGTTTAAACAATCAGTTTTTTAGAAAGTTACAATTTTCCAAATAACTGGACATTAAAAAGTTTTTTCAAAAATTATTTAAAACCCCGTTAAAATCATAGATCAGTAGTGCAACCCATCTAGGGACACCTCTGGCGTAAGGTACGCGGGCGTTGTAAGTGAGCACACCTTGAACGTCCGCGTTCAAACCAAAGCTAAAGGGGATTAACAAGACTCTGCGAATTATCTCTAGGTGGTACCGGCCAGAGTAAAGTGTTCAAGTCCCGAAATGGTGAGATCTGTTTTGGTTCTGTTAAGTTCACCGGGTGGTACCGGGCCAAAAAGCACTTAGAGGGACTGAATCATGTACGGATAATCACCGTCGTCCCAAAAGATCTAGGAGTCATGTCAGTTAGATGTGATTGGTAAAAGTCCTTACCTACCGAAATAAATACGTGTGCCTGGTGGAGCAAGAACATTACGCACATCAGGGCGTATGAAATAAGGATCCTAGTCCAATAAAATGATCATTTAAGGGTTTATTGATATTTATTGGAAATTAGTCTATTCACAAGTTGTTAAAACCAATTTTGTTTTGTGTGTAGATGGCTAACACTGTAAGCAACACAAACAATCTTTCTCTCCGATCCATCCTAGATAAGGATAAACTCACTGGTCCAAATTTCCTAGACTGGGAGCGCAATCTTATGATTGTGCTCATGCATGAAAGGAAATGGTACGTCCTTGAAGAACCTTTGCCAGAGGCCCCTCCAGCTAACGCTCCAGCTGCAGCCAGAAATGCTCACAAGAAGCATTTAGATGACTTGCTGGACGTTGCTTGTCTTATGCTTGCAACCATGAGCCCAGATCTTCAAACAGGGCTCATGAACACAAATGCTTACGACATGATCCGCCAGTTGAGGGACATGTTCCAAACGCAAGCTCGCACAGAACGTTATGATGCCACGAAGGCATTTAACGAGTGCAAGATGATCAGAGGGACCTCGTGAGTGACCATGTGATGAAGATGAAACGACACATGGACCATCTGGAAAGGCTAGGGCACCCAGTTCCGTTGCAGCTAGCAACGGATACTATACTCAACTCGCTGTCAGAAGATTACAAGCCTTTCGTGATCAACTACAACATGAATAACATGGAGAAGTCAGTAGCTGAATTGCACTCCATGCTTAAGAATGCCGAGTTGAATATGGGAGCCAAGAACAAGACCAAGGACGTACTAATGGTGAGGGACGGAGGAGTAAATAAGAAACATGGGCATGGAGGCACCAATAAAGGAAAGGGTCCAGTTCAGGCCGTTCAGAGTGCACCCAAGGTTCGTGAAAACATCAAAGGCAAGGGCAAGGGCAAGAAGGTTAAGCCAAACAAAGCAAGGACCGAAAATCGTTGCTTTACATGCAATGAGATTGGTCATTGGAGGCAAAACTGTCCAAAGCGTCATGAAGCAGGTAAGTAAACCTCAGATATTTATGATTGCTTAGTTTGTCACTTTTTACTTGTTCGGTGTACAAGTATACTGATACCTAGTGCAAATGGATATTGCAGGTGGTCAGAAGTGAGTGCCCAGGAATTGCAGAGGATCAGAAGCACAAATCTTTTTAGGATAATTATCAAGGCATCTATTTTAAATTTATTTTAAAACAGTTATGTACTTTTTATGGTTACATTTATGGTTACATTTTATTTTGGGAATATTTTGAATGGTTTTTGAAATTTTAAATTTATTGTCTTGAAATATCTGTTGTGCTTATTATGAATGAAGTCAAGTTTTGACTTGATTCAATTTTAGATCCTAGATATTGATGTTTACACTAACAAAGTCTTATATATGAAAACTATCAAAAAAAACACTATGTACTAAAAGCTCAAGGAATGTGTTTTTGGAGTAATACAGATTATGAGTAATAGATTATATAAAGTAACTTGTAATCAAAGATTAAATTACTCATGTGTTTATAGAGTTTAGGATATTATCTCAGTTGTTGTTGATAATATCAGTATTTATGAAACTATAAAGTTCCAAGTTTTGGAATTAGGATTTGAGCAAAGTTCAGTTTTATAAATGATGAAATTCTAAAGTAATCATTACTTAAAATAGAATTGACTAAGTCAATAGTAAATTTTGAGTAAGAGTCAGTTTTCATATAGGTTAGTGGGAGCCCAGTTTATTCTCTATCTAGTTTGAGATATAGAATAGAAAATGTGATTATTGATTCAAGTATATCTAGGAATTATAATCCAGATAGGATACAAATTCACCAGATATAGAATCTGCTCCTTTACTCCAAAGGGTGGATCAGTAATTCAAAACTTTGAAAAAGGCCATGATTGACTTTAAAAGAGAATCAATAATCAAGTTGGTTGAAATAACTTAGTAAAAGAGTACTAAGGTATCTTTTAAAGTATTATAAAAGGCCAGATTAAATTTCCTGCAATTTGCCAGCTAGGTAATTAGAAATTTTATCCGATTTCAGGTAGAAATCATTCATCTACACAGCAGCTAAGAAAAGTTGCAGTATAACTTTTACATATTCAGGGTAACTCGGAGTTTGTCCAGATCTCCAAGTACATGGAATATGGTAAAAGAAGTCTAAATTTGTTTTATAGTGTTAGCAAAACAAAAATTAGCCGTAACAAGTATAAAATATCAGTGGGTATTAGACTTGTAACGGTTTGGTTATAACTTTGATTAAAATGGTAAACATTAATCAAAGGGTTTTAAACAGAAGTTAGGTGATACTTCATTTGAGATCAGTATTTAACAAACGTTGAATAGACACAGTAAAAGGTAATTAAGAGATGCTATTAATCTTAGTATTATTACAGGGTGTAATATGGACTATACAAAGATTAGTCTCTTAAATTCTCTTTTAAAATTTTGCATGTTTTTGTAATCCAGGAATGAGACTAGTTCCCAGTCTTTCATTCGAAAATTGTCCGTGACAACTTATTGTGGTGGGAACCCAATAAGGTATTTAAGTCATTGTGAACTTCTGGGTAGTTATGATCAATGGTTGAATAACAGCTACAAGTGTTGTAGACCAGAAGTTACACAGATATTTGATAGAGTAGCAAATATCGGACGTGATCCGCGGTTGAGAATTACTTCTTGGATTTTGTCATAAGTAAATCTCACAGTGGTTGTCCCCATTACCTGAGGTATCTGGTTTAATGTCATGAGGACTGCTGGATACTTAGTGCGTCCAACCGCTGCGCCGTAACAGGGTAGCAATAAAAGGCGTAACTAGATTCAGTGGAAGCCGTGGTGTTAAATGTAGATATGCAAGATGGGATTTGCACCTCTTCTCAGAAGAGGGATATTTCTGGGCCCCTTGACTGACTAAATAGACTGATGAAGTGCATGGCCATGCCCAAACGAACTGATTAGTTCTTTGTCGTTTACCTATCAGTAGAGGTCGGTTAGTCGAGAAACAGAATCTTGAGTATTAAGAGTTGACTCTATCCAGGCTCATACTCAAAGATGAAATATCGTGTTGCAAAGGGAAAAACCAAGTTATACCCAATTTATGAATAGTTGTTTCATAAATGTTATTCCCTTACGGAAATGTTTAAATCACCTATCTGGGTATAAGAGTTCTTGTAACCTGGTTAGCCTAAGTGCCTGTCTAGGGGCCTCCTTAGGTCCGTATGAATAAGTCGGTATTGCCAACTTGCACAAGTGGGAGTCTGTTAGGAATTATGTGCAGAAGTTGACAAACCAGTAATCACACATCCAATGTTACAAGATACTTGAGGGTCACACCTGTGAGAACCTATAAATCGAGTAAGTTGAATAAAACCCAGAAATGGAGAGTTCGGATTTATAATAGTCAATTATAAATCAGTTGGGTATTTTCAGTCAGAAATCCCAAAGTTAGAGGGTTGTTAAATTAATTAAGATAATTATATATTTATTAGTAAAATAAATATATAATAGATAATCTGATTAATTAAGGTAATTATCTAGAAAGTCTTTTCTTAAAGAAAAAGAAAAGATTAGATAATTATTAAGGAAACTGAATCAGATAAGGATTCTTCATCTGATTAGCTATAAATAAAGGCCTTAGGGTCTATGGTTTATTCATTCAATCAGATTGATAATCAGTTTCCACCTAAAAATTTCCTCCTCTCCCTCTCTTCCTTTTTGGCGCCGCCCACTTCCAAAACCAGTTCGGTTTTTCCGGTTGCTCGGGTTTTTGAGTTCTACTAGAGGAACGCTCGTAGGGTTGATCACCGGTGGATTATTACTCAAGCAATCCAGGTAAAAGTCTTACCCTTTAAACGTTTAAATAACTTATAACGAAAGATCGTGGTTTTAGGGGTTTTTAACCATAAATCGCTTCCGTACTTATAGTGTTTATCGAATCAGTTTGGTTCGGAGAGCACAAAAAAACCCAACATAAGGAATAAATACATAGAACACATAAACAAACAATTTCAAACGACACTTAACACTTGATACCGGAACTCAAGCCTTAGCCGTAGCTAGACTATTCTAATTTGTCCCAAACTCTACCAAAGACCTTGTACTAAAGTCCCAAGGGAAAGGCCGCACAAGAAAACCCAAAACGAGACTCGACCGAAAAGTCAAAAATATAAACAGCAGCACCTTCGCGTCCGCCAGGCTTCAGGCTTCGCGGTGCGAAGCTTATCAACCAAACCTCGCGGCGCGAGGCTATATGCTCGCGGCGCGAGCTACCTCCAAACCTCCAGAACTGACCTTCGACGGGATTCCGTTTCAAGGTCCGAAAACCTCACCCTTGTCGTCGATTTTGCACCAAAACAGTTTATTAGACACACCTTATGACCCCTTAACGAAACCATGCGATTAGACAACTTTACAACACCAAAACAACATCAATTGGTGATCCAAAGATCACCAATTTCAACAACAATCCCAAAAGAACCCTAACTTGGAATCACCCACTATTGACATACATAAAACCAGAAACGAGGGATTACCTTACGCAATAATCACCAACCACGATGAGGATTTGCTACTTGCTAACCCGATTGCACGATTTCCTCTTGCAATCGCTCTCCCAAAATCGCTATGGACTTCCCTCTCACTCTCTAAACCGTTCTCTGGCAATTGAGAGGGGATTAGGGCTTTCAAGCCTCTTGTAATCATGACCCCACGTACCCTCTACTTTGGGATATAACAAACTATCCCCCGAACCTGAAAGTTACACAAAAGACCCAAAAGTTAACTAAAACCATTTAAATTACTAACTTGGAAAAATGGGGCGTTACAAAAGTATTGTTGGGTAAGAAATGAGATTGATAATGAAAAGTGTTGTTTATTTAATACTATATAATGGAATTATTCTTGCAGATCTACTAATTTTCATTCTTGACTTAATTGGGAGGAATAAAATTTTATTTCTACTTACTGCTTTTCTCATATGTCATTTCATCTCTTGATGTTAAATGTAGCATCTTTTGTATTTTCAAGATTGAGAAAAATATTGTTTTAATATGAAATAATTTTTCATTGATTATATTGGGTTAACCAAGCAGAATCAATACAATGCTCATTTCTATTATAATTCTTATGCATTCTCATTTTCATTTTCACTCCCTAAATGAACCAAGCACCCCCCCCCCCTTTAGTACTATTTTCGTCCTACGGTTTGTTTAGAAGAGTAAATTACGATTTTAGTCTATGTGGTTTGTTAAAAAAATTCGTCTATGTGGTTTAGAAAATGTAACATCTCAATTCTCAAGAACACATTTTAACACAAGTAACCTTGATTTAACGGAAGCTTGTAGAACAAATCGTCATTTAAAAACCAAAATTGTAATATAACATTAAACCAATTAACCAAAATCTTTATAAACTAGCTACTCAAGTTGTAAATCCAACTTAAAATAAAACATGTTCAATACTATCAAAGGTAAAACCGTTTAACATTCGTAACCAACATATCCTAATAAAATCAACTTTAACTGCTGAATTGTCTGACCATCGGAGCTTCATGAGGGTGTATTTCCTTTGTCCTTAGACGACGTACTTGTCACTAAAAGAGTAAAAACCAACGGGGTAAGCTTACGCTTAGTGAGCACACACCTAAACCACTTACCATCATGCATACATAACTATAATCACATAGCAATCACATACATGCACCATAACCCCCTTCTTATGGTCAATACCATTAAGGAAGAATAATGACACTAGTATCAGGCCTCTTCATCCGTAACATCTTCCCTAGGGGTATTACTACCACCATAGGTACTATCATAACTCTTTTTACATGCCAATACATCCACATAATCATACATGCATCATAATCACATACGCATAACCGTAGGTGATATAGGTAGAGTTGACAAGATATCAAAATAATCAAGCACTCTCACAAGTACAATAATCACCTCGTACCACCTATAACACATACGCATATACACATCATTACTCGACCCGAAAATGGGTTTCTAACTCTAACCTGACCCTTTTTCTCCAAAATGACATAGCTATGCTAGTCCGATTTCTACCAAACTTCACTAAATGTCCTTATTCATCATCCCTTAGGGGAGTATTAGCAAGAAAACCCCAAACGAAAGCGTTTGCAAAAAGTGCAAAACCATCCAGGGATATCGGCGGGTTGTTCACGAGTTGCTACCCGCCAATTACCCGCGGATGCCCGCAGGTATTTCCCCCACGTGGGTTTCGACCAAAACCAGGGGTTTTCAACCCCAAACTCCAAATTCGTCCAATTCTCACCAAAACCAAGTTTATACATTATCACAATTCAATTACCAGTAACATAAATGCTTAATTGACCAACATAAACATCCACATAACATCCCAAATACGGTCAATTGATCATTAGACTCAATGTAACCCAAGTAAACCCTAACCATTAATTCTCCCTTCAATAAATTAACAATTTAGAAGGAGAATAACATACCTCTGATGTGTCCAACAACACTAAATCGATTGCTCCCAAAATCCACTTCCAATTGCTCTTGATTTCGCCAAAATCGCTAGCCAAACCCTAGGCACTCCCTCTCTCAAAATTGTTCACTGGAAAGAATGAGGGAGGAATGAGATCTTGTCTCCTTTATATACGTGATAACCTTAACCTCTAACTTCAAAAATTGCAACTCATCCCCTTAACTCCTAAAAACAACATAACCAAGTTAACCAAATAGTTAACTTACTCCATGATGGTGTAAAATACGTATATAAAAACAAAACCAAGTTAAACCACAAATTAACCTAACCAATCACCATACTCACAGGCAAGCGTACCTGATCGAAAGCAATATAGTTTAGGAAAGTCTGGGTATCGTTCTTACCACTGGGAACAGTCAAGTTATTTAAGAAAAATCTAATAAAGTTCAATTAATCTAAAAGGGGGTTTTTATATGAAAGCAGTTTTAAAACACTAAAAGGATTAAAACTTTACTTAAAACAATTACTAGACAAGATAGTACTTATTATAGTTTAGGTTGAATCCCCTTGTGGATGAGTTAATTAAATCATAAAAGTATAGTTTAGTTGGTTATTGTAAGAATTTAAGCTAAATAGCACCCTAACATGTTTTATCTCTAATTATAAACCAGGTTGGTCTCCCGGCCCAATTACAAGGACTGGTTGTCAAGCAGTCTAGCAAAAGTCACCCTAATTAATGCTAGGTCGTGGGATCTTACTAAATAGTCTACTCTTGGTCCAAGCAAACTACTTACCACTTTACTCCGTGTCACTGAAATGAAAGGTAAAAGAGGTTGATTAACCCAAAGGAGTCTACCTATCTTATTGTCAGAAAAATAGATACACCAACTAACAAGTTCAGATAGCCACAGTTAAAACATTAACTTCGGAATCAAAGACAAACATTCAATAAACCAAACAAAACTAATTAATCAATTAATACCAAAACATCATCCAACAAGGTTCATCAAAACCACAATAAGTACTACTAATAAAACTACTCACTATACATTACTAAAACAGAAAACATGAATAAAGAAAAAGACTTTATACCGACCGTGAAACGGAAGATGATCGAATACCGGACAAGCAACTCCGGGTAACAATTCTCTCACACTCAACACTCATAAAAATCTCTCTCCTTCTCACTTTGACTGACTACTGACTCTAAGAATAAAGCTAATTAATTTCTGAATCTCTATCTTCAAAACAGGATGGAAGCCTGTATTTATAAAAGCATCCCGGCTCACTTCGCGATCGTGGAACTGCAGCTTCGCGGCGCAAGACACTAATTGTACCCTAATTTTCCTTTTAAGCTCATTCTGGAATCTTTCATAGAGGGTCTTCACTTACTTCGCGGCGCTAAACTTCTGAACTACAACGCGAAATCAGCCAAAAAGCAGGAATGTTCTAGAAACTTCACACCTCGCGGCGCGAAACTATAAGGTTCGCGGATGCAAAACCTCTCTGGATCACTTTTGCACTTTTTTCCCACTTTTTCACAACTTTTAGTACTTTTCCACTCAATGGCCTCCAAAACCTATAAAACCAAGATTCAGTAACTTTTTTGAGTAAAACATCCAAGAAATGGGTTAAAATGGGGTAAAACGTTAGAAACCGTAACGACCAAAACATGTATAATTTTGGAGTTATCACTCCAAAACATAGTTAAAAACATAACTTGAGAAAACGGGGCATTAAATGTGATTTTTGTCCCTAAAGTTTGTAATTTATTGTTATTTAATTATTTTTGTTCTCATGTTTTATAATTTATTATTGATTTGGTCATTATGGTTTACTTTTCTTTAATATTTTGATCCCTTGTACTTAAAGGTGGTCCAAGAACAAAATTTTAAATAAATTACAAACTATAAAGATAAAAATAACAATTTATAAATCATAGGGATGAAAATAGAAATTTATAACAAACTACATAGACTAAAATTGTAATTTACTCTTTTTAAATGATTAGGGACCGATTAATTACTATTTATATTGTCAGATTATATGATATTGTTTTCGGAATTATTAAGGACCAATTAAATAACATTTATGTTATTATGAGGATATATGTATTATTTTTGGAATTATTGAGGACCAATTGATTAACATTTTATGCCCTTCAATTTGGATATAGATATATATGTTGTATTTTCGGAATTATTAAGAACCAATTAATTAACATTTGAATTATGGAATTACTCTTTTGCCATTCAAATGTATGCATTATGTTTGGAATTATTAACGACCATTTGATATTTTCGGTAAATATCTAAGGTATAAGATCGTTTGTTGATGAACTAAAAGGTTAGTTTTTTATTTTAAAGGGTTATGTTCACCAGAGTGTATCCAACTTGTCACCAAAAGTTATTGTATGTATTGAACTTGAAAAATTACCTTTTGACGTATCAAACTTTAAAAAATTACCATTTAATGTATCAGGTTACCTGCTTAGCAGGTAACCTGTAATATCATTATTTTTGATTAATTTCTATCCTCCAGAATTGCCACATATGAAAACCTATTAAGTTTGAAGATCTGAACCAAATCCATATGAACAAAACATCAACTCATATGAACCTTAAATATAAAAAGATGAAGATATGAACCCCTATCCCCTGTCATCGCCACTTCTCCTTCAAAACCCTTGTGATCTTTTTGCAAATTTACTTTTAGGGTTTACCATCAAACACCATAAATTGGAGAAAAGAAAGAACCCCACATACAAAATTGGGTTTTTTCTTAGGGTTTTTAAAACCCTTGTTATCTAAATAAATAAAGAACAAATCTTTTTGCAAATTGAGTTTCAAAAGAAGGTATAGAGATAAATGGAAGAATTCTGAATATACAAAAATGGGTTTTAAACCTTGGTGTAAAGTGGAAGAATTCTTAGGGTTTGCTATGAACAAGATCAGAATTTGAGATGAAAGATGAGAGAATTGAGGAACCCTAAATCAGGAATTGGAAGATTCTGGAGAGACGCAGGTGCGATTTTCTACAAGATTTTGAATAAGAGATGGAGGCGAAAACGAAGAAGGTCCAAAAGAAGAGAAATGGGTTCACAGGCGGAGGTGCCGGCGAACTCGCCGGAGGTGGCAAGTGGAGGCGCCGGTGTGGGTGGTAGGTGAACCAAGATGATGGCCGGCGAATGGTTGCTGGTGATGGATTTCCGGCGACGGCTTTCCGGCGATGGGTTTCTGGCGATGGCTTTCCGGCGATGGGTTTCTGGCAACGGGTTTCCGACCATGGGTTTCCGGCGATGGCTTTCCGGTGATGGGTTTCTGGGGACGGGTTTCCGGCGATGGATGGCCGACGAGATTGGGGATTGAGTTTGCCGATTGTTGTCTTTAACCGGAATCTGGGTTTTCTATTTAAGTATATTATATTAAGTTTTATTTTTTTTCTTGTTTTTTTTTGTAATTACTTTTAAACAACAAAAATACAAGTCATCGTCCAGTCAGCGTACACGTCATTAAAACTGGTGCCACGTCAGCAGGTAACCTTCTATAACAGGTTGAATACATACAATAGAGTTTTTTTGAAAGTTTGATACGTCAAAAGGTAATTTTTCAAGTTCAATACATACAATAACTTTTGGTGACAAGTTGGATACACTCTGGTGAACTAAACCCTATTTTAAAATATTATCCATAAAAAATATAGTTGTTATCAAATGATTAGATATCTAATAAATATCTTGATTATTTCTAAATATAAGTGGTTAATCATGATTAATAAACTTAAATGATCATGTTTTATAAATATTTAAATGAAGTAAATAAATTTGATTATTTTCAATAAAATATTTTAATTAATGATTTGTATAAATAACATGGTTTGAATTTGAAACAAAATTGCTAAAAATTCTACATAAGGCCATCCACAGTCGTACAAGTCATACCAGGTGTACAGGCTGCCACCTCAGCGTCACATCAGCTTTACCATCACCTTACCACTACCTTACCATTTCATCCACAGCCATACAGATCATACCACATATATTATTTAAATAATATATATATAGGGGAAGGTTCAAACGAGAAGCATGTCAATTTAAGAAAAAGTGAGGAGCAATCTCAGCCACTCATCTCACGGTTACGGTGGACGTGATCACGGAGAATTGACGCAATTCATGGGAGGGTAGAGATTATTAAGGGGAGGAACCCGGTCAAAGCCGCCTTTGTTGACCGAGATGAGTGGTTGAGAATTGAGATTGCTTCTCGCCTTTTCTTAAAAAGTTATATTTTTCGTATGAACCTCCCTCTATATATATATATTGTGTATGTATATATATATATATATGTGTGTGTGTGTGTGTTGTTGTTGTTGAACGGTGAGCTCTCATACAGCTCCCTTGCAGGTCCACCTCGACGGTGTTACCGCCTGCAAGGGGAACGGTGCAGGAAGGGTTACGGATGGCCTAATAAATAATCAAACTTTAAAATCTTAAATATATATAGGGATGCGTTCAAATGAAAACTCATTTTTTATTGTGAACGTAAGAACACCTGATAGCGTGTCATGTGTTACATTCACTCTAAATAATACATGATTATTCAAACTTAATATGACACGTGTCGCTCGCGGTTGTCCTCACGTTTGCAATTAAAAATGAGTTTGGAGCTGAACTTTCGTCTATATATAGGGGATATATCAAATACAAACCATGTAAAGTAAGGAATTAGAAGTAAATTGCATACATAATTATAAGGGAATGTAACATATAAATTTAAAAATTGAATAAATGAGAGATTTAAGAAGGAATGGTTATGAGGGTGCTAAATGAACTGATAATGTAAATTGCGTCCAAATACATGTTTAAACAAAAAAATAAACGTGATGCGAGGCAAAACATCTTAACTATTAAGCAATTCAATAATAATTTTGTTTAAACCATTATAACTTAATTTACATGTAATAGTAAAAAATAATAAATAATTATTATGTTAAATTAATTAATCAAAATAATTTTATATCCAAAATAAATTAACTCGTATTTTATATGAAATGTAAAAATTAATTAACTTGAACAATTTTAATTAAATAAATACATTTAAAATAAAATAACTTGTAATTTCATATGCAATGCAAAAAATAAACTTGGACAATTCAAATTAAATAAGAAAATTTTGTTTTTTTTAATTTACTAAATTAGTGTGATTTAATAAATAAAAGATTACATGTCAATCAGATAAGGCTAAATGAACTGAAAGTGTAAATTGCATCCAGATACATGTTTAGGCAAGAAAATACTGATTTTGGCTCATTCTCTCCGTGAGAATCAAGTTACTTATTTATTACATAGATATATAATTTTAATAGTTTGCTCATTTTAAAATTTCATACTAATTATAATATTAAAATATTTAATACATTTAATATTACATTAAACCATTAATATTTGTTAGGTTTTTTATCAAAACAAAAAAATCTCCAAAAACAACGAATCTATTTTCTCCATATAGGTATTGATTTTAAGAGAATTTTTAACAAGTTTTCTGAAATAGGGATAAATGTAAAAGGACAAAAAAATCTATATTTTGAGGAGTGTGAATATACTGTATTTTATTTATATATTATTTTTTGAGAAAATAGAACAAAAATAAAAGTTATATTTTAAAAGGAGTTTGTGAAATAGTAATGTATTGTAAATATTTTAATAATATGAGTAGTATTAAGTTTTTCAAAATAGGAAAATTGTTGAAGTAGTTGGATATAATATTTTCCGTTATGAAGTTTTGGAAAAGAAATCTCTTTCCGTAGAAATTCTAAAATGTATATGCTCTTATTATCCATCAAAATTCACATAATTTTGTATCAGTCACGACACGAACTTTGAGAATATGATTTGTTGATCTAAGGAGGCGTTTGGTTCATTTCAGGGAATGAGAATGAAAATGAAAATGGGAATGCAGGAGAATGAGAATAGGAATGAGCATTGCATTGATGCTGTTTGGTTAACCCAATATAATCAATGAAAAATTGTTTCATATTAAAAAAATATGTTTTTTCAACTTAAATATACAAAGAATATTTCATTTAACATTCATAGATGGAATAATGCATGAAAAAAGCACCAAGTAGAAATAAAAATTTCATTCCCCCAATTTGGTCAGGAATGAAAATTAATGGATCTACAAGAATGATTCCATTATATAGTATCAAACCAAACAACAGTTTTCATTTTCATTCTCATTCCTGACCCTTCAATAAACCCAACCAAACGCCCCCTAAGTATTTGTATGCATGACAGTGTTTAGCGAAAAACTCTCATAAAATGAAAGACTAAAAACATTCTATTAACGATTATATTAATTGATCCAATAAATGTGATTAAGATGCAATTATAACTTTATTTTTAAATTAAAAAATCTATCACCCTATTTTTTAAATTGAAAAACATGATATATGATCAATATTTGAACAAATCAAATTACACCAAAATAAAAATAATATTTTTCTCATTAACTTGATATTTATTCATATAATTTTTCATTTCGTTTTTCATGACTTTCTTTTTATTTAATGATTTCCTCTAAATTTGACTGACACATACATATGCAAGAACAAGTTCAAACTAGGAGACTATCAAGCGAGAAAGTAAGAAGCAATATTAACCCCATATTCCATTAATTAAAAAATATTATAAATAAAAAATAAAAAATAATTATAGAAATTAGGATAATTTTCATTGCAAAATGGATTTGATATTTTGAATATAGTCGTATCAAAAACATTATCTAAATTACTTTAAAATCTCGTTATATCTTTTAGATTTATTTATTCTTTCAACTTCGATTAATTTGTATTTTTTGTCAAGTTTCACATCCTAAATTACCGGTTAAAGCATGATGAAATGTCAAAATTTTGAGTTTCGGGTAAGTACCTTATTTTGAGAAATTAAAATGTATAATTCTTTTAGGGTACAACAAAAATGTACGTTCCATTGATTGGATTTTTTGAATATGTATGTTACTTTTCTCGGTAATTTGCTCTTTTATTTAAATTAATTTATTATCTTACGTGTACATGATAACCGATTGAAGTGGGTTAAAATTTGAGTTTCAGGTACCTCATTTTTTAAAAAAATTAAAAGGTATAATTCTTTTAAGATACAAAAAATATAGGTTATCTTAATTGAATTTTTTAAACATTTATGTTACCCTTTTTAACTACTTACCCTAATATTTAACCAATACTCCATTAATCTTTGATATAAATACAAACACGATTTATTTTCATTTCCTTAACCGGGTTAAACCAAAAAGTAATGCGATTCATGTTTTTTTGTATTTTTAAGTAATAATAAATTACTTCTTGAACAATATATAATAAACAATTTTCTTTTGAAAAGCAATAAACAATTTATTAATAGCATTATTAAAAACTTCATATATTTTTAGAGATGGTTTCCCAATCGTTAGGTTGAATGTCATGTTTTCAATTTTATGGATATAGAGTGTCATGAATGCTTCATATCACCTTAGTAAATATTTTTTCAATTTATTATATCATATCAATAGAATGACATATGACACTATGACACCAATTGAATTATGAAATTTATATAAGGTGTAATATTTAGTTTTTAAGAAGAAAGTCTTATTTCATAGCGGGTAACAAAAGTATGGTGCATCTTTTTTAAAGTAGTTTGACTGACTTACTTAGTTCTATTTCAGTTGAACACAACATTTTGTTTTTAGGCCAAACGTCAACTTGAAGCTAAACTTGAATTTTAAGCTATAATTGAGAAGGGCAACAAAAGTCATTTTGACAATACCTATCCGGCTATCCTTACAATTACCAGGAAAAGGTAAAAAATAATAAAATAATAGCTAAACTACGAATTTAGTTCTTATGGTTTGACATTTATTGCGCTTTTGGTCTTTAATCTTTTAAAACTTTTTTTTTCCTGTAGTTTATATTTTTATTCTATTTTCTATCTCTTCATTTGTTCATCCAACTTTGTTAGATTTAGTGGATAATTTATCCAAAAAAATGTTTGATTAAATTACATATTGTATCCTTATGGTAAATCATTTTTTATATTTTTTATTCTCAAATTACATAATTCATATTTTATAACTTTTTACATCCTTTATTTATTACTTTATCAATACATTTTTGTTTTATTGGTTAATTATATACTATTATAACTTTAATAAATAAAAAAATCAAATAATTTCAATTAATTATTGATAAGTACATTTTTTTTCAAAACTTTGGTCCCTAAGGTTTATCAAATGCTACAGAGTTGGTCCTTAAAATTCATTTTATTACAAGATAAACCTCCAAATATATAGTTTGTTATAGATTTTGTGTCTCATGTTAACGGTTATCCATTAATCCCTTGAATGAGAAGGCAAAATGACCATTACACCCTTTTAGATCAATTGTATACCTTTTTTACTTGAATATAATGACGACATAAAATAGACACCAGTTGCACTTATCCATGAAGTCCGTTGTACTAACATTTCGTATGACGACATATGTACAAACTTATGTTTCATATAAATTCAACTTACTACTTATGATAAAATCTATCAAACTTTATAACCCGGTGCAAAGCCCGAGTTCTTAATAACTAGTTTAGGACAATTTTAAGAGTTAAGAAGACTATCAGTAAAAAGAAAATACTAGTCGTTTATGGTCTTGATTTTGAGTTTTAACTAGTCCTCGAGTGAAGTCTCAATCGGTCCCTCTCATAGCATACCTTTTTTCCCTCCAATCTATAACTATGCTTCAACCTTAAGAAATCTCCAACAAAATATCTAAAATAGAGAACGAAGTTTTTGCTCTCTATTATAATTCAACATACTCTCTATATCGTTTACTGAAATAGAGAAAACAAGATAAAATTCCAAATTTAAAGAACTTCCTGTAACTTAATATTGAAAAGAAATAAATATTATCAATATTGTCTCCCATCAAGAAAACAAGTCTTATATTTAAAATACTTACATTTATCATAGTGACTTAAGAAATATTTTAATATATTTTTTCCTTATGAACAGTACTCATATATTATTTTAATCAATTAAATTTTGAAAGTTATATGTTACCCCCTTAAGCTTATAATTATTATTCACTTTATACCTTTTACTTTCCTATATTTCGTTTCACGTTTTAGCCATATATCTTATACCGGGTAAAATATGTTTAACAAATGCGTTTCAATTTAAACAAATCACGCCATTATAATCGTATCGTCAATTCGTTCGAAATGAGCCTAATATTGAATATTTTTTGATCTAATTACCTTATTCTATATCATATATATTACGATTATATATTTACTCAAAAATAGTAAAAGAGTTAAAAGTGTTATTTAATCAAACTCATTAATCAAAGTTTTATTATAATAAATTCGAATGGTAAAAGTTACGATTTACCCTCTTAGAAATATAATATTGATTCATTTTATACTTTTTAGTTTTCTATATTTCCTGTTACGTTTTAGTCGTATGTCGTATATTGTAACACTCCAAAATTTGGAGTAAACAAAAACTTTCATTTACGAAAGGTGGTAACACAATCTACGCCACAGCGTGAGCTCATCCCAAAAACAGGGGTATAGAGTGTTGTGTAATTACATGTTTGTAATATCGACAAGCAATAACAATAACCAACTAATCTATTCATACTCTAGGAAAAGATTACAAAAGGGTTATCATTCTATAATCGCCGAAGGTCTAGAGGACCGGTCCCTTCACACATCCCCCAAGCTCACTCTAATCCAAGCTCCTACTTAGGAACGGCGTCCCTAGTACCTGAGAGACACATCGACACCAATCAAGTGTTAGGCCAAAGGAGCCTAGTGAGTTGTAACAACATAACACAATTCATAAGAATTCATATCAAGGCATACGAGATACGCAAGTATAATGAACAAATCATAATAAAAGCATACTAAACAACAAAACGTAGCATGTTAAACCGGTTTATCTTTTATCTTTGAAAAAAAAACCGTGGGAGCGACCCACTTTCGTCAAGCAAGTTACACCTCAGAGTCGAGACACCCCGTTGTCGTCCTCCTACGAAGACTCAAATAGACAACCTCAGAGGCCAGGCACATTCGCGGCCACACGAACGGCGAGGGACATAGGTGCGCACCTTTTGACTAGTGCCACCCAAGACTGAGTCGAACTCGTGTAAACTTGAAAGTGCACACCTTTTGACTAGTGCCACTTTAAATCAATCTCATTTCAAAAACGACACAGTGTACACCTTTTGACTAGTGCCACATTGTCCAATTTATGTTGCGTAAAAATATGGGTACTCACCTTTTGACTAGTGACATCCCGGTCCACTTTTTGACTAGTGGCCAATAGCATCCCACCTTTTGACTGGCGGTATTTCATAACATTTAAGTTATATAATTTGAGCATTATTGAAAGTCTACATACTTTCATTCATTTCATATAAGCCAACATGCTCGGGATTCAATTCCTTCGCATCATTCCGTGGCACACATAATAACACGTATTTCTCATAAATACATTCATCATATAATCACATGGGTTTAACTCATACATTAGTAGCATACGATAAACTATTCCATGTATAAATTAATCCAAATCAAGCCATTCATCCAAGCATCATTTCTCATCCATTTCATGGCAAATCCTTAAACCTAACAATTTAGGCATTTTATCCAAATTCATTTTCATTCACAATAACCAAGCAAGATATGTAAATCAATCAAGATGATGTGCTCTTAGTTTTAACAAAACGGTTTTAGCAACTCACCTTGAGGCTCGTAAAGCCAAAAGCCCCAATTTTCACCAAGAACCCTAGCTTAAAGCGTGAGTAAACACCTAAACTGATAAGGAGTTAATACCTTGGATTAGTTCCATAACTACATCATACAACACTAGATCTATACTTTAAAACCATATAGAGAACTCACCTTGAGGGTTTGTAACCAAAACCCTCAAATCCAAGATTTAGGTCAAAATATGGGAAAACCTAAAATCAAGTAAATCGAAGCTCTAGGTTAGTTTATAACTCCTAACACATAGGTTAAAACAACCCAACAAGGTTTAGATAAGCTCACCTAGTAGGATCTTGAACAAACCCTAGAAATGGAGAAGCACAAAAATCCAACAATGGAGGTTTTGAAGGTGAGAGGTGAAGAAGATGAAGGTGGAGGAGATCTAGCTTTCAAGTCTTGTTATCTTGAGTATCAAACCAACAATGGGATCTTGAAGATCTTGGAAAATGGAGAAAATCGCAATTTGAACCAAAGAAAATGGAGTTGAGATGAGAAAGTTATGTAAAAATGAAGAAGGAGGCTATTTAACCCGACAGTCACTAGCGGCCGCTAGGCTTTTACTCTAGCGGCCGCTAGCTCCCCTAGCGGTCGCTAACTAATTTTGTGAGACAACAGAACGAAGAAAAACTCCCCCTAGCGGCCGCTAGACCAAAACCTTAGCGGCCGCTAGCATGCTGCACTTTTCAGGACGAAAACTGTTTTGGTCATAACTTATTCGTTATAGCTCCGATTTCGATTCCGAAAGAACCGTTGAGTTCGTAATTCAATTTCCCACTTAATAATATTATAACCTTCAAGTTTTAACTCAAAATAAAATTATCTAAATTTACGGGTGTTACATATATTCGTCAAAATATGTTCAAAAAATACGTTCTAATTTAACAAATTACATCATTATAATCGTGTCGTTGATACCTTCGAAAAGTCTTAATAATAATAATAAAATAGTTGAGGAGTTAAAATTGTCTTAATCATATTTTTATTATATATAGTACGATTATATATGTGTTAAAAAACAGTTAACTAGATAAAAAAGTCTTAATCAAACTTTTATTATAAAAATAATAACATAATAATAATAATCCATCAGAATAAGCTACATTTTTCTTTCCAGCGATACTATATGTAGTACGATTATATATGTATTAAAAAATGTCACTTAATTAAACTTATTAATCAAACTTTTATAATATTAATAATAATAATAAGCGCTCTCAATTAGATTATACTCCATTCTTTGTATTAAAATTACATATTCAACCCCCTTCTATAATCCCATACACTATCCTTACTTGAAGGTCACCCCTTTGGGACCAACAAGTGGTATCAGAGCAGATACAAGCTCTCATTTTCTTCTCTTAGAAAAATCTTGTGATCCTCTCTTCTCTAATCCATGGCTCTTCAAGCTAATGATAACTACTTTGATACCGGTTCTGCTGGAAAACCTCCAAGGTTTAACAAAGACAACTTCTCTCTTTGGAAAACCAGGATGGAACTTTTCCTATCTGGTTCTGATCCCCAGATTCCATACTTTTTGGAAAATGGACCACATGTGCCTACACAAACTGTCCATGCTGTCCCTGCTGTTGGCGACCAACCACCTATCCCTGCAAGGGAACTGGTGAAGCCAGTAACTGACTAGAATGATGAGGACAGACGCCTTGTCAATATTGACACTAAGGCTAGGTCTCTCATTGCCATGTCTCTCCCTGATGACGTCTTCCACTCTGTCTGTCACCTTCGCTCTGCCAAAGAGATTTGGGACACCCTCTGTGTCCAATACGAAGGTATTGCTGTTCTCATGGAATTAAGAAAGATTTTCTTGGTTCGCCAGTATGAAAGCTTTATTCATTAGAAGGATGAAACTCTCTCCTAGATACATCAGAGATTCAACTGTCTCCTGATCGACCTGAAGACTATTGGTACTATCTATCCTAACTCTGAGGTGGTTACCAAGTTCATGGAAGCTCTTCCTGAACATTGGGAAACTTACACCTCCTGCTTAACTATGTCCAAAGACATAAAGACACTCACATTAAGTGAGCTGTACGGTATTCTTCTGAACCGTGAGCAACAGAAGAAACTGAAAAAGAATCTCATAAGAGATACTAAAGATCCCAAAAGCACCTCTGTTGCATTGGTCTCTGATTCAGTTCCTACTGTTGCTACTCCTTCTTCTGTCACCATTACTGAATTAGAATCTTCTGATTCTGACATGACAGACTCAGATCCTGATTTTAATGAATCTCTTGCACTTCTTACTCGCTCTTTTAAAAAGTTTGCCAAAAAGGGAAACTTCCAAAGAAGGAAACCTCTTACTCTTACTGACAAGCCTAAAACATAATCTGTTGATAAGGCTACTGCTACCTGCTACAATTGTCAGGGCAAAGGACACTTTGCTAATGATTGCAGGTACAAGAAAAATCAGTTTGCTCCTTCTTCTACCAAATCTTCCTCGAAAAACCCCAAATACCAGCGCCTGAAAGAGAAGTACAAAAAGATGAAATCTCAACGTAAAGGCAAAGGTCTTATCGCAGAAGACTGCGATTGGGATGATGTCTCCTCTGATGACTCATCTGATGAGGAAGATACTCAAGTGGCACTGATGGCCATTATTGAGGAACCTACCTTAGCTCTTATGGCTAAGATAGAAGAGGTCCTTGAAGAGGTTCCTACTTAAGCTCCTGAAGCTTCAACCTCTGCGACTGAATCTACCAGTCAGATACCTATTCCTGTTGTCCCTCTTGAAAGCTTAACTCAGCTAGACCTTGTAACCCTTGATCTCTATAAAGCCCTGAATGGTAAAACCTCTGCTGAGAAAATGAACATTGATCTTCGTGATCAACTCAGAGAGTGTCAGGATAAGATAAAACAACTTACCTTTCTGGAAGAAAGTTATAAGGATCAAGTCACTGTAAACCAAACTCTCTGTATCGAAAGAGAAAAGGCTCTTGCTGCTAAAGAAAGAGCCTTGGCCGAACTTAATGCTGAAAAAGTCACCATCAAAGGATGGAGTGACGCCTCTGAAAAGGTTGATGAAATATTAGCTTCAGGGAGAAATGTCAAAAACAAAAAGGGTCTTGGATTCACTAGTGGATGTCCTAGGCCTGATCGTTCCATGCTTAAATTTGGAATGTTTATTTCTTCTATCCCTGATCCTAATGCCCCTGAAAACATCCCTTCTTCCTCTAACACACACACTGAAGGTGCTCATAAGAGCAAAAAGAAAACAGTCAAAGAAAAATCCAAGACTGTAATACCTTCAAAGACCAAGAATCCTAAACCTAAGACCAAAGTTCTAGGTGGTGGTCCTTCAGTCTCAGGAACAAAATCTTTTTCTAAAAATCCTGCTCCTAGACTAAAGATTGACCTGAAGCAAAAGACCTTGGAGAAGAAACCTATTCCTCCTCTGTCCAATGCTAAATGTATACTTGGTACTGGTTCTGCTCATATGAAGTTCAAAAACTTCTTAGACCCCACAAAACGCTTTCTTTATCGCAAATGTTATCACTGTGGATTTAACGACCATATTGCGAGTAAGTGTCCTGATGCTACCAAAGCTGAAAAATCAGCTAAGGTAAAGAAAAATTCTAAGACTGATAACTCAGTCAAAGGAAAGAAGGTTGTCAAGATTGTTTCTTCAGTCAAGACTCCAGCCTCAAGAACTGATAACTCAGTTAAGGCTGTCACTAACTCCACCAGTCCTACTGATAATTCTGGATCCATAGTTCTATGGGTACCAAGAAAAACTTAAACTCTAAATTTTACAGGATAAGGGCATCTGGTACCTAGACAGTTGATGCTCTCGACATATGACTGGTTCTAAATCTGTCCTCTCTAACTACCGTGAAGAAAGAGGTCCTGCTATGACCTTTGGTGGAAACGGTAAAGGCCAAACCCGAAGGTATGGCACCCTGACCAACGGAGTAACTACATTCAAAAGAGTTGCTTATGTTGAAGGCCTGATGCATAATCTTCTGAGCATCAGTCAACTGTGTGATAAAAATCACAAAGTCTCCTTCTAGAAGAAAAAGTGCAAAGTCAAGAACAGACGCAAGGAAGTTATTCTCACTGGTGTTAGACAAGCTGATATCTACATCATCAACATGAATACTTCCACTGATAACTTCTGTTTCGTATCACGTGCTTCTACTGATACAAATTGGCTCTGGCACAAGCGTCTCTCTCATCTCAACTTCAAGACGCTGAATCAACTCTGCATCAACAATCTTGTTGTTGGTCTTCCTGACTTTCGCTATACAAAGGTATCTCTTTGTTCAGCATGTGAGAAAGAAAAACAGACCAGGGCTAGCTTTAAGTCCAAGCAGATTTCCTCCATCAGCTCTCCTCTACAACTTCTCCACATGGATCTCTTTGGACCTGTTAATGTCCAATCCATTGCTGGAAAGAAATATACTCTGGTAATCGTTGATGAATATTCCAGATATACTTGGGTGTTCTTTCTTCGATCCAAGAGTGATGCTCCTGAAGAAATCATTCTGTTCGTCAGGAAGATGGAAAAGCTCAACAACCTTACTGTTCGATCAATCAGAAGTGACCACGGGACTGAGTTCAAAAACAGTACCCTGGAAACTTTCTTCGATCAAAAAGGTATCTCCCAGAACTTCTCCTCTGTAAGAACTCCTCAGCAAAACGGTGTTGCTGAAAGACGAAACAGAACCCTCATTGAAGCTGCACGATCTATGTTGAGTGAAGCCAACCTTGCCACTCAATTCTGGGCTGAAGCCGTTAACACTGCTTGTTATACCTACAACAAATCCCTGATAGTAAAGCGCTTCAGAAGAACCCCTTACGAACTCTTTCGTAACAGGAAACCTTCAATCGAACATCTCCATATCTTTGGTTGTGTCTGCTACATCCTGAACAACAAAGATAACCTTGAAAAATTTGATTCCAAGTCTGATGATGGAATTTTCCTTGGATACTCCTCTATCTCCAAAACTTACCGTGTGTTCAACAAACGAAGACAAACCATAGAGGAAACGATTCATGTTAAATTTGATGAATCGGGTCCAACCTTTCCTCACCCTCATGATAATTCTGAAATAAATCAGTGGGCTGACTCTTTCTTTCACGTCCCTGATATTCCCATTGTTGATCCATCTCCTCAAGACCTTCCTGATGGTTTTGAAGAAAATCCTACTCCACCCTCTCATATACCCATACCACCTCTAATAAATGCCACCCCTATCACCCAAGTCACACCTGAACCTGATCAACCAACTAACAGTGAAGATTTTTCTCAAACCACTGTTAGTGAACCTGCTCCTACTAATCTTCTCCCTGATCCATCAGTGAATGAAGCCTCTGCTTCAGGACAGGTGTATCAACCACCTGCTCTTCGTTGGACCAAAGATCATCCTATTGATCAAGTCCTCGGTAATCCTTACTCTGGTGTTAAAACTCAACGCCAATCTGGTAACGTCTGTCTTTATGTTAATTTCATCTCTGAAAATGAACCTAAAGAAATAGATGATGCCTTGCGTGATCCTGCCTGGGTCTCAGCCATGCAGGAAGAACTAGCAGAGTTCATCAGAAACAATGTCTGGCTTCTCGTCCCTAGGCCTCGAAAACGTACAATCATAGGATCCAAGTGGATCTTCAGGAATAAGCTTGATGAGATTGGTACGATTATTCGAAACAAGGCTCGCCTTTTGCTCCTGTGGCTAGGCTCGAAGCAATTCGACTATTCCTGGCCTTTGCAGCACATATGAACTTCAAAGTTTTTCAGATAGACATTAAAAATGCCTTTCTGAATGGAAAACTCAATGAAGAAGTCTATGTGGCTCAGCCTCTTGGCTTTGTAGATCCTAAGTTCCCTGATCACGTCTATAAGTTAAACAAGGCTCTCTATGGGTTAAAACAGGCTCCTCGTGCTTGGTATGATACCCTGTCAACCTTTCTTCTCTCTAAAGGTTTTGAACGTGGTAAGATCGATAGCACTTTATTTCTTAAGAAATATCCTAAGCATATCCTTCTTGTCCAGATATATGTCGATGACATTATCTTTGGATCAACCAATCCCAAACTCTGCGAAAAGTTTGAGTTGCTCATGAAAACTGAATATAAAATGTCTATGATGGGCGAACTATACTTTTTAGGACTTCAGATCAAGCAATCTGAAAAGGGAATCTTTATCAATCAAGGTAAATATGTACTTGATATGCTGAAGAAATTTGATCTCACATCTTGTACACCGATGAAGACTCCAATGGCTCCTCCTCTATCACTTGACAAGGATTCCAAAGGGAAACCTGTTGATGTGACTCTCTATAGAGGAATGATTGGCTCACTGCTGTATCTTACAGCGAGTCGTCCTGATATCATGTATTCTACATGTCTATGTGCTTGTTATCAGGCTGAACCCAAAGAATCCCATCTGACTGCTATAAAGCGGATTTTCAGATATCTGAAGGGAACTCCTAATCTAAGTCTTTGGTACTCCAAGGACTCAGGGTTCGATCTAACAGCTTATTCTGATAGTGACTTTGCAGGATGTAAGATCGACAGGAAAAACACCACTGGTGGCTGTCACCTACTAGGTGGAAAGTTGGTGAGTTGGACTAGCAAGAAACAGAATTCTGTGTCCACATCAACTGCTGAAGCTGAATATGTTGCAGCAGGAATTTGTTGTGCTCAGGTCCTGTGGCTGAGAAATCAACTTCAGGACTATGACATACAACTTTCTAAAATTCCCATATACTGTGACAACACTTCAGCAATCGCCATCGCTAACAATCCTGTCTTACACTCCAAGACAAAGCACATTGAAGTGAGATATCACTTCATCAGGGATCATGTGATGAATGGTGATATTGAACTCCATTTTGTCCCTACTGAATATCAGCTTGCTGACCTCTTTACCAAACCACTGGATATAACACGTTTTAATATGCTCATCAGTGAACTTGGGATGTTAAATCCTGACGAATGAAGTTTGTCAAGAAATAACTTTGTTAGACCCTGAAGAATAATTTCTTTCAGGACTTACATCTAACAACTCCTGACGAATACATTTATCAGGAGATAACTCTATTCAGTACTTACAAAATCTTTGTTCAAAATCCGAATACTGATGATTCTCAGGTAAGTATTTCTGTCCCTGAAACCTTATCGCATTAAATGTGATAAGAGGATTTTCCCAAAACAGTACTTATCTGATAAGTACTCTAATTCCAAGAAAACACATCTTTCACGAAAATGGAATTTTTCCCTGAAAAGTTGGTTTTTAGCTTTTTAGAATAAAACAAACTTTTCATCTGCAATGACACGTAATGGGACGTTTCCTGTTCCCCACGACGTGTGTCAGGCGCGTGAACGCGCGTAAAACTTCTTTTTTTTCATCATTACGTTTGAAATTAGCCGCTCTTTTCTCTCTCATCCATTTTCTCTCTCTCTCTCTACCCAAGAGGTATAAAAACCTCACTTGTATTCTTTTCACTCTTTACGCTCACAAACTCTCTAAACGCACTAAAGCAAGAAAAGCAAGAAAAGAATAACTCTCAACCTGCTTCACCAAGAACACGCACTAACTTCTTCTTAACGAATCATCGTAAGTGTTCACCTTCTGTGTTCTTTCTCCAAACTAAGTTGATCTTCTTCCTTAAAACAACTTATTTTGATAAACGTCTTTCCAAAAACCCTAAGATCACTTCGTTTGATCTTAGTTTTGCCCAAAATCTTCATAGATTTTTTGTTAAAACTGTTTATGTGCTTTTTCTTATTTCTTTTAAGAAAAATCATCAACTCCTACTTTGATATAATTTCATCAAATTAGAAGTTCTCTTTAATACCAAAACACATTCCTTTTGTGATTTTTGGTATCTAATCTATTCATAAGTAAAAAGGATTTCACCACTTTTATGAACTTTTTCTGTGTTCATTGAAAAGTGAAGAACGATACATATTTTGGATTTCTTAATCATCCACATATGTTATTCTTTTTGTTAGCAGGATGGCTGCTACTACTTCCACTTCTCTTGACGCCCAGCTCTCCTCTGAGGCCACCACACTGCTAACAGCTGCTGGAAGCCTCCCAATCGTCATCCCTCAGCATGACGTTCAATTCAAGCCCAACAACTTGGTAGGGCTCTTCGAACTTCCTCAAGGCAAGGAATACCTTCAGCCTGTGAAGGACTTTCTGCTAGGCAGTCCTCTGAAAACTGCATTCACCATCAACCCCAAACCGAACAAACCTCTACTTCTTCAACTTTGGTCTACTGCCATGGTTGCTCAGGAGAAGAACTCCAAGGGAAAGCTTCACGAGGTGATCAAATTCTAGATCAAGGAAGATATCATCTCCTTCGGGATTGGGACCTTGCACAACGTCCTCCAGATCCCTGGAAAGAAGAGATATCCTCCTCCCCCATCCTCTGAAGAAGTCATCACCCTCCTGGATGACATTGGCTACAGATGGCCTGAGAAAGAAGGAGTCATCCTCACCAAGACCTCTGCCACAGTCCACAAAACAGGATTGAACGCTTCGTTCTATTACATATGGAACATGTTCGGTCTCTGTCTGACGGGCAAGACAGATAGCACTGAGCAGTTTCCCACCGTCATCCAGAACATGGTCTATTCCGCCCTCAAAAATCGGAAGTTTGACTATGTTCGCCATATCTGGGATGATATGGTGAAGAAGATCAAGGCGCCCAAGCGTCAGGCCAACGTTCCTTACACCCGCTTCTTCTCCGCCGTCCTGGAACTTCACATGAAGACTGCTTATCCAACTGAAGGCACCTTCAACAATTACGCCATAGGACCAAAGATCCTGGATCAGGTTCCTCCTCGTCCTGATGACGTACCTGTTTCTGCTGTCCTGGTTCTCCCTGAACCTGAACAGGACACAGAAGAGCACCTTGCCTCCCCTCCTGCTCAAGGTATGTTCTCTTCCATCTCATCCAAACCATCTTCTTCTTTTCCTATGCACGCTATGTCAGTAGCTAACCCCTTACTGACTTCCCCAGCTGCAACCACTTCAGCACTCCTGAAGCGACCACCTCCCTCTGGATCCTCTCCTCCTCTCCCCAAGCGCGCCAAATCTAAGGCGCAGAAGAAAAAGAAGCAGGGAGCTGCTGGTAAGAAATATTACCTCACTCTTCCTGCAATATTTAATAGACCTTCCCTTTTATCTAAATCTTCTCTACCCGCAGATACTCCTGCTCCTCAACAACATGAACCTGAGGTTGTTCATCTGGAACCCTCAGAGAATGTGGACGGCAATCGTTCTGATGCCGTTCAAACCTCAGGTAATACTATTAAGCACACTATTACCATCTCTTCTTCTATGAAAGCTTTTGAGTCTTCTAGTGCTCACTTAGCTACTGTTTGCACAGGTTCTTTTGGAGCAGCATCTACAGGACATCCTCAACTTCAACAGGATGATCCTTTCGACGAGTTCGTCTTCACGGACTCTGAGCGACAGCTGAGCGCGGATAAGCTCAGGCGCCAGTCCGCTGAGAGACAACTCCAGGACGCCAGGGCAGCACTGCAACTGCAAGAGGACGCACACAAGGCTCGTCTCCAGGCCTTGGAGCTGGAACCTGCCTCTACAAAGGCTGCCGCTGCCTCTGCTGAAGCCGCTGCCGCCACTGCTACTGCTGCCACTCCGCCACCCACTGGCGTGATCCTGAATATACCTTGGCTGGACAATATCCACGACAAGGTATCCCAAGTGGCCACCTCCTCCAACACCCACCAAGCGTCCATCGAGGACATGAAGGCCACCTCCCTGCCTGCCCTTTCTACTGCTGTCAACACCAGCTCCAACACTCTCACTTCTTTTCAGAGTGCAGTAGTGCAGAGGTTGGAAGCTCAAGAAGCAGGGCTCCAGGCTCTTCAGGAGAAGGTGAATGATCTCTCCATCGCCGTCAACGCCATCTCCACTGCTCCTCCTCCACCGCCAGCGTTCAACAACGCTGACAGGGACTTACTTCAGTCCCTGGTCAGCTCCTCCATCATCACCACCAAGCTCCAGACGGATATGGCCTCTCTCGTCCAGAGGTGTGTATCAACAGCTGCCTTTTCCAGGGCACCTGTTGAGGGGGAGAGACTGCCACCTCACCGTCTAGGAGACCATTCCGTCTATTCCCCCTCCACCAACTGGAATATCAACGAGGCTGGGGGAACCAACGACGACGACGATGAAGATGATGATGATGATGATGATGAAGACGACTTCATTGTCGAGAAGGTAGCTGCACCAACGCCCACTCCAGGGCCTGCACAACCTCAGGGGGAGAACCCTGGTGCTCCTGGTATGTCAATTCATCCATCCTCTCCCTCCACTTCTGATAATCTACCCATCTCCTCACTCTTCAAAACCAGACCTGCCCCTGAAACCATAACCCTAACCGATAGCTCTCCTGAAGACTCACCCATAAACAACCTTCAAATAGTTGTCTACCAACCACCCAACCAATCTAACCCTGAACCTACACCTCAACCAACCCCTGAACCAACCCCTGAACTCGAAACTCAGGAGGTTAACTTCGGTTCTGTTACTGGTGACATTATTCGCCTTATGGAGAATAGTCTATCAGAACAAACAAGAGCTGAACTTAACCGAATGACGTTCAGAGTAACCCCTCTAAACCATGAATCTTTACCATCACATCATGTCACCCGTTTTCACGCTGAAGCCTCATCTTCTAGAACCCAAGAACACCAAGCCCCTCCTGAAACCGTAATCCTATCGTTAGATGATGAATTCATCTCTGATGATTTTTCTACTCCTGCCTCTTCTCCTAGATCTCCTTCTTCTAATTCTCCTCGTTCTGAAGGAGAAAACTACCCTGACTCTTCTACTGCTGTGAACAGGGATGGGCGTTTAGACGCTGTGATAGAGCGACTCGAGAGTACAAGAATAAAAATTCCTCTTCGTACCTCTTGGGACTCTGAGTTCGCCTATCTATCACAGGAGGAGTACGAGCTGGCAATAAGAGCTCAGGAGGAGCACAATAAAAAGCAGAAGGAAGCCTTCCTTTCTGCTCAAGCTGTGAAAAAGCTTGCTTTTGACTTCGTCGAAGAAGATGAAGAAATAAGTGCTGACCCTATTGTAGCACAGAAGGCTGCTTTGAAAGTCTTCAACAAGAGGACTGAGGAACATACAGAGGAGGCAGACAAAGAGCTTGGCTGGTGCAGAGACCGAATTTATCTCAGAAAGCACGGTGCTAGAATCGTAGGAATCCATTTCGCCGAAACAGGGGAAAGAAAGGAGTTCCTGGCAAGACCTGGCTCACCGTCAAACGCTCAGGAGTAAAGGACATAGAGCACACTCTTGACAAGTTAGACCGATACAACTTGTCAGAGTGGAATGAAATTAGAAGCCTACTTCACAAAGCCAACAAAAACTACAGGGCTGAAGTAGAAGAAGTCATCAATGGACTTATTGCTCGAATCAGAAGAACAACCGAAATACCTGATGTCCTGCTCCAACCTCCCTCTGCTCTGCCAAAGCCTCCTGTTCGACGATCAGCAGGCACTTCAACCAGGAGACCCACTCCATGCATGCCCAGGACTGCATACAAGCCATTGGATCTCTCGATGCTTGACCTCTCTTTTCCTTCAGGAGTATCTCTCTCTGAAGGTCAAGTCATTAGAGAACCTGTTCATGGTATTTGTGTAGGTGACAACCTCAACATCCTTTGCTTTCAACGCTTCAGCGAACTACACAAAGCACCCACTGAACACTTGGTGTCAGTCCTCTTCATTGCAAAGAGAAAAAAGAAAAACGAAGACAATAAAGAATTTGTTCGTGCTGTCAGAGCTATCCTTGATCACAGAATAGCCAATGGTGAAACTCCATTCACTATACAAGTTAAGACTGAAGAAGTTAGTGAAGACTTTGATAGCTAGAACTTTTGTATTTTTTCCTTCAGTACTTCATTCATGTACTTGTGTATTTTCTTTACTCTTGTAAAAACTTATATGAGATTAATGGAAATGCATTTCGGTGCATCGTACTTTATTCCATCATAGTACTGAAAAAGATCCCTCAAAACAGTAAATGGGACATGTACCTTTATGAGTTCTATTTCCTACTGTTAATTTCTAGACTTAGATTTATTTCTAAACCTTTCTAGACTTAGACAATTTCTCTGTTGTCTTATCATTATCATTTAGGGGGAGATTGTTGATCTAGCTCTCCTAAGACCTGATGAAATGATAATGATCCTGTAACTTTACTTAGTGAATAGGTCTTTACTTTCAGTTATAGCTTGAGGAATTATCACTGAGATTGTTCAGTGTTATTCCATGTTACTTATGCTGTAACTTACTTTTATAGTCATCAGTATCAGGATCAGGAGATGAACGAGTATGTTCTGCAGTCTATTGATCTTGACCACCGAAGTGAAGACCTCCTGAAGACATTAAGATCATACTCAAAGAACCATCAGCGAAGTCGAAGAATTGGCTGATGACAGGACCAACATGCTCGTGATCTGAAGACGGAACTCAGTGATAGCAGGCTGCTCAATTTCGTATGACATCCTGAAAATCTATCAGGATACAGTGACCTCTGATGAACCTCAGTATCAGAGCATTCCTCACTAATCAGTATCCTGATCCTGAAGGATTAGTATAATGTCTTAATCTAATGCACAAAAGGATTATCCGCCTTTACTGACACAAAAAGTACATAAGGACAGTCTCTTTTCTGTTCACTCCGTACTTATCAGACCTCAAGGCAACTATTTACATGAACCCTCTTTTGCACACCATGCAAAGGGTATTTGTTTATAGTAAATAGTACATAGGACCACTTAGAATGTGACACGTACACAAAAGTGTGTCTACATGCATTTAATGCATAGGGTATAAATAGGACTCGAAGGGAAGTTCTTCATACTTCTTCTTCACCTATCTTACTATCCAAATCCTTTCTTTCTTTATCCTTCTACTTTCTTTACTAATCTTCTCACTCTAGTGCATAGTGAAAGAAACTTAGATTGTTTAGTTTAGACTTGTAGTCTTTTCTATTTCCGCAACAATCTGTAAATTCATATTGTTAATATAACAAAGAATTTAAAAGTGAAATTTGGTGTGATTATATTCAACCCCCCCTTCTATAATCCCATACACTATCCTTACTTGAAGGTCACCCCTTTGGGACCAACACTACCTTACGCCTATCCTTCGAAACATGACGCGTTCTATAATGATAAGATCACTAGAACACGCAAACCATAGCCCCTTGCACAAATTAGCAAGACCAAGTCGACTAACGCCTACGGTTCGAGGTACTATTCATCATTCGCCTCCCAATTAAAGTCGATTACTCGGCTAGGAGTCCCTTTTCTACCAAGAAATGTCTCAACATTCTTACTAACGATGTCTAGTTGTCGTCATTAATCCTTAAGGAACTCGGATTCCTGCTACTCGTCTATGGATAACATAAAGAAGGTAAACTCATTCACTTAACAAATCGATCATCATCACTAGAGTCTTACATTCTCAAATCCGTACTACCACAATTTTTTTTTTCCAAACATCCTATCATTTGAAAAGAAATCGTACTTGTCGTCTTAGATGATTTAGGTAAAACATTCCGAGCGATAACTCTTGCATAAACTCATCTTAGTTTTAATCAACACGAGCCACCATTTGGCCACATAAACACTTATTGTCATACGATGAATTTCTCGCTTAGTTTGGCATGTAGTGCCACTATCCCAAACATAACACTCCTATTTCTCACAAATCAATTATAAGCAACGTTTTCAAGATTACTTTACACTCTCAAAAGGCTTATCTTCCTATGGCAATTTAACATATTGGTATCTTACACCTCTCACACTGCATGCAATGCCCTTAGCAAATCACAACATCACCACTCATGTACTAATGATAATGTTTTCCCGATTCTTAGCTACACAATTAAGCTATTATTTCATCCATGCAATCACCATTCGACTATGCTTTCTATGATCGAGATTTGGAAAGTCACTTAGTAAACACAACCATAATTGTTTTTTCTAAGTCAACATCACCACATTTCACTTGTACCCTTTGTTCGACCTATAATGTTCCTGCTAAAACACTTAATCCCCTTAAGACCGTTGTACCCTTCCTGTTCCATAATTAAAACTACTAGATCACCTCATGTCCTAGTCTTTCACAATATATGGAACAAGAAAATAATTATCTAATCCAATCGACCTAATGATGACACCTTCGGACATTCAACTAAAGCATGCTCCCCTGTAGATCAATACACACCTATAAAGGCACTACCCAAAAACATTGCTTGCTTCCCAATTGCTACTTTTATGGCTAAAACATCGGTTAAAGTATTGACAGGCGTAGAAAAGATTTGCAAAAGGATTCTGACACAAAAGAATGAGCGACACTCGTACTAACTAGAATGTACACATGCAAGGAGTTAACAGGAAGGTTACCCGATACTACTTCAGTCTTATCCTTCTCCTTATCAACGGACATCTGAAATGCTCGACTTGGTGCTCTTGGTTGGTTGTCTTTCCTTGCAACAGGCTCGCTCAAGGCTCTGACCTGTCCTCTCATTAACTTTGGGCATTCTCTCATGAAATTCCCCGGTTCTTTACATTCGAAGCAAACTAATCCCCGGATGGAGCAATCTCGAGCCATATGGCCCCGTTTCCCGCATTTACTGCAACTGATAGGGTCTAATGGATGTTCGCGGCGACATGGCCCATGATGTGTGCTCCGGCACTTATAGCACCACCATAAATCGCGACGAGGCTCCCTTCTTCTCTCATCATTAGTTGTCTTAGTTGGACGTGGCTGTTCCGTCGGTTCTTCTCCTTTCCTCTTCTGCCCGGCTTGGTAGTGTTCCACTCGGGCTTGGGTGATATCGTCTTCTACTCTCAACGACTCTTCAATAGCTTCGTGCAAGGTAGTAACCCTTACGATTCTAACCACCGATTTCATCTCGGCCGGTAGTCCACGTACGTACGCCTTCATCTTCGCCTTTTCATCGGGGCCAAGTGCTCCACCATCCCCAACTTCTCTAAGAATTCCTTTGCATAGTACGAAACGGGAGAATTACCCTTTTTCATCCCTCGGAACTCATCTTCAATCTTGTCGAGAGCGCGCTGGCTACAATACTTCTCGAGCATCTTCTTCTTGAATTCGCTCCACGGGAGTCTAGCTAACACTTCTGGTGTGAGAGAAGTGCGGGTCAAGTTCCACCATGTTAGGGCCTCAGCCTTGAGAAGGTGTGAAGCGAACTTGACTTGTTGGGAGTCATCACACTCACTTGCCTTGAATGCCATCTCCATCTCTCGAAGCCAATACAAGCATGTTATTGGCTCGTTACATCCGCGGAACTCCGGTGGTTTGCATCCCAAGAAGTTTTTGTAAGAACACCCCTTCCCTTTCGTCTTTTCTTTATCTCCGGTCATCCGCGTTTCCTCGGTGACCACCACTACCGCCGCATCCCCCGACCCAATACCGGCATTCTCTCCCACCGCCTCGTGGCGGCGGTGACTAGCGTCTCGCTCCTCCAACATTCTGGCGAACGATTCTTGCTGCTTAGACATGGCCTTAGTAACGGCCTTCATCACGTTATCGAAGATTCTCATCTCCGGAGTTACCTCGGCTATTACCGGGTTTCGATCCTCAAGGTTGACCCTTGGGTTAAACTCCATCCTTCCACCTAGGACCGAAAGTCTCGGTGGGCTCTCAACCGCATCGGTTCGTGCATGATGGTCGGCGGTTGAAGCGGTTTTGTCGGGTGGTCCCCGCGGTCTAACTACGAGTGTTCGCCATAACGATCTGTCACACAAACGCACGAGAATAGGATAAGAATAGACTACCTTACGAATCTCAACATTTATCGTCCTCATAATAATACTCACTCAAACACTCGCGTACAACGCATTCATAGATCAGTAGCTAGGTGATTTATGAACTAATCGTACCTAAGCATTCTCGTTACTATCATCATAACTCTGAATAAACGTGGATTCGTAATCCTATCACTCTCCCTACCTAAGCTTCTACCCAAAGTACGCATCATATTTACTAACTTGCTAAGTAAGTCTAGGCACACTACAGTGATCACCTAGTTCGCTTAAACTAAAGTTCTGATACCAACTTGTAACACTCCAAAATTTGGAGTAAACAAAAACTTTCATTTACGAAAGGTGGTAACACAATCTACGCCACAGCGTGAACTCATCCCAAAAACAGGGGTATAGAGTGTTGTGTAATTACATGTTTGTAATATCGACAAGCAATAATAATAACCAACTAATCTATTCCTACTCTAGGAAAAGATTACAAAAGGGTTATCATTCTATAATCGCCGAAGGTCTAGAGGACCGGTCCCTTCACACATCCCCCAAGCTCACTCTAATCCAAGCTCCTACTTAGGAACGGCGTCCCTAGTACCTGAGAGACACATCGACACCAATCAAGTGTTAGGCCAAAGGAGCCTAGTGAGTTGTAACAACATAACACAATTCATAAGAATTCATATCAAGGCATACGAGATACGCAAGTATAATGAACAAATCATAATAAAAGCATACTAAACAACAAAATGTAGCATGTTAAACCGGTTTATCTTTTATCTTTGGAAAAAAACCGTGGGAGCGACCCACTTTCGTCAAGCAAGTTACACCTCAGAGTCGAGACACCCCGTTGTCGTCCTCCTACGAAGACTCAAATAGACAACCTCAGAGGCCAGGCACATTCGCGGCCACACGAACGGCGAGGGACATAGGTGCGCACCTTTTGACTAGTGCCACCCAAGACTGAGTCGAACTCGTGTAAACTTGAAAGTGCACACCTTTTGACTAGTGCCACTTTAAATCAATCTCATTTCAAAAACGACACAGTGTACACCTTTTGACTAGTGCCACATTGTCCAATTTATGTTGCGTAAAAATATGGGTACTCACCTTTTGACTAGTGACATCCCGGTCCACTTTTTGACTAGTGGCCAATAGCATCCCACCTTTTGACTGGCGGTATTCCATAACATTTAAGTTATATAAATTGAGCATTATTGAAAGTCTACATACTTTCATTCATTTCATATAAGCCAACATGCTCGGGATTCAATTCCTTCGCATCATTCCGTGGCACACATAATAACACGTATTTCTCATAAATACATTCATCATATAATCACATGGGTTTAACTCATACATTAGTAGCATACGATAAACTATTCCATGTATACAATAATCCAAATCAAGCCATTCATCCAAGCATCATTTCTCATCCATTTCATGGCAAATCCTTAAACCTAACAATTTAGGCATTTTATCCAAATTCATGTTCATTCACAATAACCAAGCAAGATATGTAAATCAATCAAGATGATGTGCTCTCAGTTTTAACAAAACGGTTTTAGCAACTCACCTTGAGGCTCGTAAAGCCAAAAGCCCCAATTTTCATCAAGAACCCTAGCTTAAAGCTTGAGTAAACACCTAAACTGATAAGGAGTTAATACCTTGGATTAGTTCCATAACTACATCATACAACACTAGATCTATACTTTAAAACCATATAGAGAACTCACCTTGAGGGTTTGTAACCAAAACCCCCAAATCCAAGATTTAGGTCAAAATGTGGGAAAACCTAAAATCAAGTAAATCGGAGCTCTAGGTTAGTTTATAACTCCTAACACATAGGTTAAAACAACCCAAAAAGGTTTAGATAAGCTCACCTAGTAGGATCTTGAACAAACCCTAGAAACGCAGAAGCACAAAAATCCAACAATGGAGGTTTTGAAGGTGAGAGGTGAAGAAGATGAAGGTGGAGGAGATCTAGCTTTCAAGTCTTGTTATCTTGAGTATCAAACCAACAATGGGATCTTGAAGAGCTTGGAAAATGGAGAAAATCGCAATTTGAACCAAAGAAAACGGAGTTGAGATGAGAAAGTTATGTAAAAAATGAAGAAGGAGGCTATTTAACCCGACAGTCGCTAGCGGCCGCTGGGCTTTTACTCTAGCGGCTGCTAGCTCCCCTAGCGGTCGCTAACTAATTTTGTGAGACAACAGAACGAAGAAAAACTCCCCCTAGCGGCCGCTAGACCAAAACCTTAGCGGCCGCTAGCATGCTGCACTTTTCAGGACGAAAACTGTTTTGGTCATAACTTATTCGTTATAGCTCCGATTTCGATTCCGAAAGAACCGTTGAGTTCGTAATTCAATTTCCCACTTAATAATATTATAACCTTCAAGTTTTAACTCAAAATAAAATTATCTAAATTTACGGGTGTTACATATATTCGTCAAAATATGTTTAAAAAATACGTTCTAATTTAACAAATTACATCATTATAATCTTGTCGTTGATACCTTCGAAAAGTCTTAATAATAATAATAAAATAGTTGAGGAGTTAAAATTGTCTTAATCATATTTTTATTATATATAGTACAATTATATATGTGTTAAAAAACAGTTGACCAGATAAAAAAGTCTTAATCAAACTTTTATTATAAAAATAATAACATAATAATAATAATCCATCAGAATAAGCTTCATTTTTCTTTCCAGCGATAGTATATGTAGTACGATTATATATGTATTAAAAAATGTCACTTAATTAAACTTATTAATCAAACTTTTATAATATTAATAATAATAATAATAAGCGTTCTCAATTAGATTATACTCCATTCTTTGTATTAAAATTACATATTTGAAATCCTGGCTACGAATCTTTCTTAGAGGTAAAAATTTCACTCTCTTTTATTATGCTTATATATCATCTAAAACTTTTTCCTTCTCTATAAGATTACTCTTCAATTGTTAAAGAAACTATCAATACAATTACATAATCGGAATCCTCGCTACGAAACCTTGCTATAGGTATAAATTTCACTGTCTTCTATTATGTTTATATGTAGGGTCATTGAGATTTATTAGTATTAGTAATAAATACATTTATCATAGTGTTTAAACCATTTTTTTAATATTTTTTTCTTCTAAAATATCTTTTAGACTATGACCAATGCCCCAGTTAGTCCTATACATGTGACTCGCTATTAGGAAAAAAATTGCAATAGTTAAATGATGGTGTGCAGTGTTAACTTAGTTGTGAAAGTTACTTTTACCCTCTTAGACTTATAATATTTATTCACTCTATACCCTTTAGTTTTCTATATATTTCATTTCACGTTTTAGCCATATATCGTATACTGGCTAAAATATGTTAAAAAATCATTTCAATTTAAACAAGTTACTCCATTATAATCGTATCGTCGATACATTTGAAATGAGCCTAATAATGAATATTTTTTGATCTAATTATCTTATTGTATACCATATATATTGCTATTATATATTTACTCGAAAATAGTAAAATGGCTAAAAATATCATTTAATCAAACTCATTAATCAAAATTTTATATTAATAATAAAAAAATAATACGATTCTATTATTCGAATTGTAAAAGTTACGGTTTACCCCCGTTGGTTAATGACATTCATTAATGTTCATCTCAATAACTTTAAATCGTCTACAACTTCAAAATTTGATTATAAAAGACGTTATATATATAATGATCTGCAGCGAAGCGCGGGTATCAAAATCTTGTTAGGACTTGGGAGAGAAATGTTTGTTTTAATAAATATATTAAATATATGCATATTTTAATAATCTAAATAATGATAAGATTTTTAAGATTGAGAAGCCATTGAAATTGAATGTAATTATTTATAGGTCTTGTTAAGTTTGCTGGATTAGATTGGATTTCAACAATCCATTGGTATTTCATGATATTTTATAGAATTTATATATAACAATGTTTTAAAATATATATATATATATATATAGGTGAAAGTTCAAATACAAACCACTTTTTCATTGTGAACGTGAGGACAACCTAGAACGCGACACGTGGCAACAAATTTTATGAGACGCGCGACTTTTCCCGCGACCTAGTGTTATTCAGTCTGAATAATAGTGTTATTCAGACTGAATAACACTAAGTCGCGGGCTTTTTGGTTACAAATCGCATGTGTCACTCTGAATTTCGGCGACTTAATGTTATTCATACTGAATAACACTAAGTCGCCGAAATTCAGAGTGACACGTGGCGCGCTCTCGTTTGTCCTCACGTTCACAATGAAAAAGTGGTTTGCAATTGAACCCACCCCTATATATATATATATATATATATATATAACACTTATTTTAGATTATTTATAAACCACCAGATTTAATTCCATTCCAAATTATTACGAACCAAACACAATGAAGATTCAAAATTCTTTCAAATCAAAATCTTTTCACATAATCCAAATACTGTAAAAAAAATAAATTTATACCCTCAAATAGAAGGATAAAAATCACATGTATTAAAATTCCCTCTGTCATCAAAACCAAGCCCGATTTCATAAAAAGAGCCAATAGGGCCTAAAGACCCAGTTGAGGCTTCTAAGTTCTAACCAGCAAAGGATTTCAGTGGCTTCAAACACCAGGCTTTTTTATTATCTAAATATTTTTAGTTAGTATATGGTCACCGGTAAACAATCGAAATGCTAGAGGCGGCAACGAACATGATACGAAGATAAACGAGTTTGGGTTGAGGTTTCTAATCCTTCAACCCGTTTATTTCACGGGTCATGTTCAGGTTGGTAATTGGGTTCGCAAATCAGCCTGCTTATCTTTTAATTTACTTTTTTTATATTTTTAATAACAAAATAAAACCTGAGTCTTAGATTTTTAATTGAGCGCCCAATCTAATTTTTGTACTTTGGTAACTTGATTGTGATTTTGAACTTCGCTTTCATGATTTATGACTAACCAACCCGTTTACGACCAACCAACCCGTTTCTTACTCGCCAAGACAACCTATCACGGGTTAGGGTTGAAGATTTCAACATGATTAGTTAAACAAGATCGTGTTCAGGTTGACGCTTTCTGACCCAACCTACCAACGCGAACATGACACGATTGTCAGCCCTACGGAATGCAACAAAAAGTTCAAATCTTTCTATTTGACACTTTCTTTTATTATATCTTTCTTAATTCACACACATTTTATACGTAACAGGTAAATGTTTAGACTTATTGATAAAATGGCCATAAGAAATTTGAGTTATACTGTTTAAGTTACCATTACACTAGATAAAAATAAGAGAAATTCTGAACATTGAATAAAAACAAAAGATATTGATCCAAAATTAATTCCAGTTTCACTCTAAACCAAAAACATTTCCATCGGACTATCTTCTGGCTTGGCAAGAATACTTAAAGTTTCAACATTTATAACTCAAAATCCATTTAATTTCAACAATTTGAAACCAAAAAACAAGGGTCAAAAATCCCAAAAAGAGTACAACATACCAAATTACCAGTGACCAAATTAGAGATGCTACACACCTTTTGAATCATTCATTACTTACACCATCCACCACCATAAAACCACAATAAATCAGAGATATATTAACCTATTATTCATAACACACCTGAGATCAAAAGGAGACAAATAAATGTTAAGAAAACACCGAACCTGATATCGTCAAAAGCCCGAATCAAGTTGATATAACCGGGACCCTTAGAACCGCCAAACTGCCGCCAATCGCAACTCTCTTTCTATGATCGATCTAGTTTCCGTAACTCGTATGTGCAGGGTAACTTAAAAGACTACACTAAACTCATAACTTACATTAGATTACACCCCCATCAAATTTTCGGTTTCAAGATTTCTGCCATCTTCCAAAACGAGCCACATGTCGGGATTCTTAAAATTGAAGCAAACCCTGCACCCAAATGTGTTTTTTCTGAGCTCCTGCTTTAGGCTAAATCATATACAAATTACCCATTTCCAAACTCCATGTCCTGCCTTTGTCCACAAATTAACCTCTTAACACATCATCGATTATTATTGAAGTGGAAATAAAAATAGGGAAAAGTTTAGAAAAATCCAACAAGCTATTTCATTTTGAATGATTAACTAACTTTTTGAATGAAAAAACCATTGAACTTTCTCATTTCGAATGATCAAGTCATTGAACTTATTTGAACATTTCTTTTTGATAAGATAAAACATCAAACTTATAGAAATTTGTTACTTACACACTTTTAACCCAAACTAATTAAGTTTTATCTTCTTAAAAACATACATAATCGGTCATAAGTAGTTTTTTCATTTTTGTTAAAAGGATATAGGTAATGAATTTCTATAAGTTCGATGGTTATTCATTCAAAAAAAGAATGTTCAAGGACTTAAATCATTCAAAATGAGAATGTTTAATGGTTTTTTCGTTCAAAAAAGTGACTAACGGACTTAATCACATGATCTCATGCTTATTAAATGAAGTAATAATGTGTCAGAAGTTGATTGGTGAGACAGGACATGGTTCTTGGGGACAGATGATTCGTATTCGGTTTAAAGATGGTAAATTTGTGGTAGTTATAAGACAAACTAACCGTTTTCATTTCTGGAGAACGCATCTTTCGTAAAGCGCCACAAGATCTTTCTTGTTGGGATTCTTTAACTTAAGCACCTCTGCACCAAAATTATGTTTTGTGAGCTCTTGCTTGAGTTTCAAAATGGTGAATTTGGTGTAATCTTCAGAACTCGTTTGCCGACTGTGGTTACTGTTGTTATCATCGCCTTCAAACACAGAACCGCCATCTTCATTGCCAACAAACTTCAACGGGCTAGTCGTACTCCGCGACCTCTTGTTTCCTCCGTAAACTTCGTGAACGGAATCCGTGCCCATTTCGTTATCTTCAGTCCTAAATCGTTTTCCACGAGAACTCGTTCTGAGTTTGCTATCCAGAGCTGATTCGTTAAGGCGGACGGTGGTCATTTGTTGTTGCAGCAAATCAAGCTTTCCTTGGGTGGCTTGTAGCTGAACCGAAAGCGCTTCTGCCCTATTCGTCGCTTCTGCCCGAGCTGCTCGCTCGGTTTCTAGAAGGCTTTCGAGGACTTGTACGGTATTGGTTCTCTGTTCGTTGTTTGATTTCAGTAGTGTTTCGATCTCTTTCTCCCTTTCTTCAACTCTTGCCTCCAGAATTCCGACTTTCGATATGGCGTCCATTTCGGCAGCTTGGTATCGTTCTAACTCATCGGTGAGGTCCTTTTTATGCCGGTCAAGGCTCTCGATACGGCTCTCGAGCCTTGCGATTTCGGTCAGCCTTTCACCTGCTAACCGCTGAATCTCGTTTTTCTCTTTTTGAGCAGCAACGGCTTCCACCCGAGCAATATCGGCCAGCTCGGATGCTCTTTTGGTTTCCTTTTCAGCATTTCTACATCGTTCCTGGATTTCCTCAAACCGGTCGAACTCGGATCGATATTTCTGCTCCAAATGAACCCGTTCTTGCTCAAGAATCCTCGCTTCTCGTTCGTATGATTGAGCTGTTGCATTTGCACTTTCAAGCCTTTCGCCCAACTCCTTGATATCACTTTTTAAAGCAGATATTTCCAGATCATAACTCTTGATCTTTGATTCTGCAGCCTGATGATCAGAGTACATGGCATTAGTGCATGATAAACAAGTAGAATATTTATACTTCTACGGGGTGAGTGGTCGGCTTTTTAACCATCATCTTTGGCTTTTTGTTGCAAGCTAACCACTAATATTGCAAAAATACCAAAAAGAACACAATGGTTTGCAACCAGCTCTCTCTCTCTCTCTCTCTCTCTCTCTCTCTCTCTCTCTCTTTCTATATATATATATATATATATATAGGTTCAAAGGAGAAACTCAAAAAAACCGAAAAACTAAGGAACACTCTTGTAGCCCTTCATCTAGACCGTATGCACTTGTGCATAAAAGCAAATGAGGTTGTTTTTTGGTTTTTATGCATGCGTGCATTATGCACGTGTACAGGTTACAAACTATTTCTACGCACAAGTGCATACGGTCCAGATGAAAGGCTACAAGGGTGTTCCTTGGTTTTCCGGTTTTCTCTTGAACCTCCCTTTCTCTCTCTCCTCTCAGTATATGTGTGTGTGTGTGTGTGTGCAAAAGAAAACCATCTTAATCTTTCTACCAAAGATGGTTCATTAGTGAGAGCCAAATATATGGATGGTTCATTAATGGTTGAACAAGCAGTGATTTTAGACGAGTCATCTATACAGAGATGCAAAAAAAACCAAAGAAAACCATTATAGCTGGCATTTTCACCAAATTGTCTCATTCTTGCAAAATGCTGTGTAGCTTTTTTTTCTCTTCACACTTTCACAAAAAAGAAGGTTCCTTTGCAATAAAAGCCAGGTATTATAGTTCAAAATGTCAATGAATCTATTTCCATGTTATTGAGAATGATTCCAAATGTAGGTAGCCATTTAGAAGGATCATACCTTCAACTCCAAGCTCAGAGTAGTAACACGCTGCTCAGCCTGCTCTATTTTCGATGCCTTATCTTTTATTTCAGCTTCCTGCAGTTTCATTCACAGTTAAACAAAAACAAGATTTCAACACTTTAAAAGGTTCGTTTCGTATGGGGAACAAGACGGAACAGTGCAGACATTTGTTGTCCCATGTTTGGTGCGACATTCAACTAGTACAGAACAGGACTTGAGTGCGACAATAATGCTTTTTCATTGTCTCATCAAAACAAGTACACGAAAATCAAGATGAGATAAGCTAAGATTGGTAAATTACTAGACTGCCCAAGTCAAATAAAACCCTAAAACCTATCATAGTTCTTTCACCCACCTACCTCACTAGTGATGGAAATTTTACCTGTAGATATGGGGCAGGGATTCCCCAACTGATCAGGTAGCATGGCCGGGGATGAACATTGGTTTTCATACCCGAAGCGGGTGCGGGTTTGGGTTCGGGATCGGGATCGGGGATGATATTACCCGCCCCTAATAATACGCAATATATACTTTAATATATACTTTTATTAGTTTCTTTTTTGTTGCTTAATAATTTTGTACTTCTAAAACTTGTCATGAAGTATCATGACACATGATTGATTATATCAATTATATGTTTTTGAAACTTGACGTTTATTTATTTGTTTTAAAAATAAATAACCTGTTCTCTTCTTTTCATTTAAATAATGTTTTCCCCTAACGAGTACCCAACACCCAATGGGTTCCCCGAACCTGTCGGGGATTAGACGGGGCGGGTCGGAGGGTGCATTCCCCGCCCTGTTCCATCCCTTTACCTCACTCTTGCCGGTCCACTCCCGTCTGTGTACCAAACACAACCTAAGACAATAAAACATTGAAGGCATAAAACATGAAAGATGTGTCACCTTGACAGCCAATGTGCCAGCAAACTCTGCCCGGAGAGCATCCTCACGATGCTGTGTTTGTTTACTTGCACGATCTTGCACAGCAGCTGCCTTCTCAAGCGCATTCTTTGCTTCTCTGACTGCAATCTCATACTTGCGTTTCCACTCGTCTGCCTCCACTTGAGCAGACATGGTCTGTTCCCGTGCAGCCGCCATTCTTGCTTCCGCCGCACTGCTCTTGGCCTTGAGGTTTGCTACTTCCGAGGACGCCTGTTCTTCCCGGCTTTCTGTTTCGATAACGCCATTTCATATTTTCTTCTCCATTCCACGGATTCTTGTTTGGCAGCTTCAAGTGTTCTTGATAAGCTGGAGCATCTTTCGTCTAACGAGCTGGAGTTCTTTTTAATATCCGCAATTCGGCTCAAGTACTCCTCAGCAAGCTTATTTTTATCGTAAATGGCATCCTCATAGCGTTTTATGTAATCGGATTTATACTTCTCACTAGCTTCTAATTGTTTGGTGAGTAATCCCATTTTATCTTCAATTGAGCGACATTTTAGCTGGAGGGAACTTTTCTCTGTGGCGATATGATCTACCTGCTTCTTCACAAAGTCGAGGATTGGACCTTCCAAGCTTAAAAGTCCAAAAGAAAACAAAATGTCAACATATATAGAAAACTAGCGAAGTAAATTAACTAAATATGAAAGCCAAACCTTTGCCGTAAGAAAGCAGCTAGCTTCTGCCACTTTTCTGGACCATATGAACTTGCTTCATAGCTGTTTAAAAGCTGATCAAGAACCTATATGATAAAAACCAAATAATCATGTACCTTCACCATCAATATTTTACTTATTAAGTCATCTATTCCCATGACTACTGAGACATGAAAACAAGTTTCTGAGGTGTAATTGGACAAGTCTGATCAACATAATTACACATCCGAAATCCCATTTACATATAACAAAATAAACCCTATAAGAAAAGGTTTGATCATTAACATGCTACAAAATCTAAAACCATGCCATCATATGAATGTGTTAGAATTATAAACAAAAAAACTCATTAAGTGTCAAACAGTAACTTTTTAAATTAGAGATATTTCAGTATTGGGAATTTTTTATGACAACAGTTGGTTGTAGTAGAGAAAATATCAGAAAAGACAAATCATGGAGATAAAAATAAAAATAATCACTCAAAAACCTATAAACATCCAGGTCACATTTAAATAAGAGAAATACTATGTGTCTATGTTTCATATTTAAGTGAGAAGTGGGGTTGGTGGTTGAATAGAAGTAATAGTAAGTAAAGTTAACTCTTGTCGTTACAAACCATTAAAGCATACACTAGAAGAAGACAGTTGTAATGGTGGACATTTGCATAATATTCAAGCATCATATCATAGTTGATAATGCAACATAGTCGCATCCAAAAGGCTAGGCTACAAGTTAATCATACTTAGGTTATCAGTTAGATCAACTCTTGAGATCTCCACACTATCAAGAACATATGACCTGTGCCAGGCACCACACAAAATGAAGTTTTTATCACCTAAAGGAAGCTCAGATTCTCACAACCCACACAACCAAATCTACAAATTCTTTTCAATCTGAAAACTACACAATTCCTTGATACAAGCCTGCGGACCCACCTTTGCTGAAAGGAAATACACGGCAATCTTCTCATGACATTGGTCCAAAACTGAAACTGAACTAAACGTCGGCAATGATGAAGATGTAGAACCATTGAACGTTCTATGTTAATACTAGAAGATAGATTATTGGTGGCAAAGGAAACACAAGCAGGTGGAAACAAATTTGTAGGCATTGATGAAAAGAGTGGCAAGATCAGTCATTAGTCAGCAAAGGTTGTCTTAATTTTCAGGTGGTTTTTTCCAAATCTTAGTGAAAACAAGAATCTACTTCAACTGATATGCCCTTAGGCATGGCCACACATAACATAGATATCGCACTTGGAAAGGTGGTCTCGTGTGCATTAGGTAGTTGAATCAAAGTTTTGGTTCCATCCTTTGCAACATTGTAGGAGCTTTAGTTAAAGTATCGCATAGATCCTTTGGTTTTGATTTTGTTTTCTTCACTGCATTCATTACAAATCATTTTTCTTCAGAAATGGGCAATCAGTAACCAAAGAAATTAGGAAACCAGCAAGACTGAAAATGCCAAAGAAGATATGAGCGAGTCACGACAAACACATTGAAACATGACCAGGTCGCAAATAGCTTTAGGAGAACACGGTCGAGCACAAGAGCAGACCGGAACAAGGATGAAGGGAGCTAAGAGTGGAGCAGCCTCTTTGATCAACCTCTTTGTTCTTCTTGAACAGTCTATGTTTTGACGTATTCATCAACGTAAAGTAGTATGATCAAAAAAATTACTAAGGTGGCGTTTGGTTCACAAATGTTTTTGGATGGAATGGTAACTATCAAAGGAATTTGACTCTGAAGGAATTGGAATGGTATGTTGTCGGGTTTAACCATCTGTTTGGTTGGCAGACATTGGTATAGAATCTATTAAGGAATTGGAATCTATCTGTTTGGTTCACAGAATTTAGCTTTAGAATTGGATCAAAATATTGGTAAATAGCCAGAATTCGCTATTGAAAATTTTAATTTTTTAAAAACTAAAAAAACTTTAATAAATAATCATTTAATGTGTAAACCAGTATAAAATACACAACCCACATATCACCATAAACCAAATGACGTTACTAATTCAATATTAAAATTGTTTCAAAATAGCTAATGCTTTATCATGTAACATAAATACATAATAGACATAATTCAGTGTTTAATATTTTAACTAAAAAAAAGTTAAACTGTTATACTGAATAAATATCAAGACAAATTTCGCTAAAAATATTTTAAGAAAAGGCAAAAATAGTAACTTAATTAAATGAAATATATTGCCAGCTGAACAAAAGTATATTTTGAAAAATTATATTCCAAGAAAAGAAAAAAAAAATGTATTAAATTATGTTAAATAAAAAAGAAAAAGAAAAAAACAAAAGTATTAAATTAAAATAATTAGGTAATATATAGGTTAAAGGGTATATCTGGGATTATGAAAATACTGCATTCCATTCCTTTAGAATTCTAGCTTATAGTGAGCGAATGTTGAAATCCCCTGGTTGTGAAATTGGGTGAATTTTGAAGATTCCTTTAAATGGATGAACCAAACAAGGGAATGGAATTTGGTCAAAGAAATTCAACATTCCAACTCCATCAGATTCCTTCAGAATATGCAAACCAAACGACACATAAGAAAAGCAAAAAACCCAACATCTCACCGATCCTCAAGTTGATAGACTTGTTATGAACTTTTGAGCTAGCTTCAGCCAAAAGTTTGTAAGCTCAAATATGCACCCCAAGTTTAATGAGGATTGAGGCCTTCAATTAAACATTTTATTCTTTTAAAAGAAGCAGCCAACAGCATACAAGACATGGAGCTTGAAGCTCGGGTACTTATATGTGTTTTAGCTTAGACCCTCTAACAACATGATGCCTCTTGTACCAAAAGCAAGACAAGCTATGCTCAAAATGAGATCATAGAAATTGTAAAGAGGTTGACCCCATATAGTCCTGTGACATGAATGCCATCCTTTCATAACTCCTATCTAAAGGCTAACTTATTTGATAGACACAAACCTTCATTAGTTTTCCAGGTCAATCTCTAAAACTGTAAAACATGTTATTTTTGGTAGCCCATTGCTCTCATCAACAACTTCCTTGTTGATGATTTTTTCTTCAAACAAATCCATTGAAACCTGTCCAGACATCCTTTGTATTTAAATTACTTCAAAGAAGTAATTCATAAAAAAATAAAACAGAAAGACCACTGAGAGCATTCGAGGAGAAGGCTAACAATTACCCTAAAGCAAGGACTACCTTGTTTCACATAAATATTAGAAGATGCTGCCAACAGAATTCGAGAATATTGGAATGTCAAAACTTAAATTGTTTTTATAAAATCTTACAAGTTCAGTCATTAGTCATTACTAGCAACCTTAGTGTGAAATGATAATACAGAAAAACATGAACACATCCAGACACATGGATATTTAAGACAATTCTCAGCAATCATAAAAGCACCAACTTTCTAAAGCAAATGGAGCCAATAAGCTAAATTACCATGCATAAAAGCATTATGACTATTACCTTCAGAATATCACTGAACTTTGCAGCAGGAGCTTGACAAGCCATTCTTAGTTCTTTCTCCATTTTTTGTATGGCATTTGAGCATTGCATGTAAGCTTTCATAAAGGCCTCCCTTTTATAATCCTGCATCAATAGTTTATAACATGTATTAATACGACAAAATGACTATAGATATAGTTGCATGAACTTCATTTATAAAACTGTATCGATTTCATCCATGGTAAAAACTCCTAGTGCGACAAAAATACAACTTTTGACATGAACATGGTGTAATAAAAGCAAAATAAATTTGAAAAAACTTGAGGACCACACTCGAGCTCACCGGTATTTTGTATTGCTTGCTAATGCAAAAAATTGGTCAATTTTGAAAGGCACTCTACAGAAAAACATAGCATTAGAAATACTCGTGGACTTGAAACTTCGTATAAATAATTCTAACAACCACTATTGTTAGTATTGATCGTTGAAGATCCGTGTTGTCATCAATGGATTAGCTATTACTCTGCAGCCTTTTCATCTCATAATATGTTTGCAGATGCTGGAGAGGTAGGGCATGTGTATTGTATAGTTGATCTGAAAATACAAAAACTATAACAAAGGTTTCACCAGAAAAGCTACCTCAAGTTCCTTTCTCAAAAAGGTATGAAGACGCTTTTCGCATCTTTGCCTAACAGAACCAGCCCCTACTGCAGTTGAATTGAAAGCAGCCACGGCCTTTTGAGCAGCCTCTTCATGCGCTTCCTGTATTGCCGCCTACAAGCATTTGCGAAGTGAACTATTACACATGTGACCACTGGGTAAAAAGAAAAAAATGAAGATAGCAAAGAGAACATACTTCCTCGGGGGGCCTTGTACGGTCGAAAGAAGACTTATAAACTTCTGTAGCATATTCCAGCGCCCTGTGGCACTCTGTTTCTTCAACACTCTGCACAATGTAAAAGGTTGAGAAACTGACCCCAATTCCCTAAGCTGAATAGAGAAAAAATGATGATTAATAGGCTAAGCAGTTAACTCGGTCAATTGCGGAAATTGCAGTCGGGACCATGAATTGCAGTGAGATAGCGGTAAAAAGAAAATAGGTCCATAAATTATATATATATGTATAACTTAATAGTTAATATACTATATGCCTAATACACATAATTAAGAACATTACTCATTGGTATTCAGGATATTAGGTCTTAGCTGATTGTGTCTGGAGTTTGGCTAATTAGGTAGGCTAATATTAAATGCCCATATTTTAAAGCCTAGATTGTAACAGAAATGAAGTCCATATACTTCTTAAACGATTTCAATTAAGTTTTAACAGCTCAAAAGCCTTCCATTTGACTTCTATTTTTCGTCCCGCAATTTTGCATCAATTTGCGCAGCAATTTTGGCCAATTGTGCCGCAATTTGCAGAACCGCAATTTCTGACTGCAATTTTTGAAACATGCCGCAAACCGCAATTTCCCGCATTTAACTGCCCAGTTAATATGAATGCAATTAGCTGTGAAGTGCTGAAATAGCATAACTGAATCTCCCACATCATAAGAAGATGGAGACTTTGAGATCTATATCAGCAAATTGTGTAGAAAAAAAAAAGACATCTGAGCTCTAAGCTATCTCAATCTCCAGTAACATTTGTTGCCACATCTTTCTCCTCAATATTGAATCAACTATACAACATCAAGTCATCAACCTAATGCCTCAAAAAGTAATAAAACATTTAGCTATCGCATCACTGGAATTACAGGGTAGATTGTCGAAGATGATGAAAAAAATTCTTCAGAATGTGGGGTCCCTCCACAGTAAGAGTCCTCACAACCAACAATTCCAGTAGCATTTGTTGTCATATCTTTCTCCTCAATACGAAATTAAATATACAACATCAACCTAATATACTTCTAAAGATTAAAAAGAATTAGCTATCACATCACTAGAATTACAGGGTAGATTGTAGAAGATCATGAAAATTCTTTAAAATGTGGGTCCCTCCATAGTAAGAGTTCTCACAACCATCAACTCCAAATTGCAAAATAATGAGCCGTCAGATAAACAGCAACAATAATGCTATAAGAGATCGTCACGAGGACAAAGAAACTGCTTTAAGAACTAACCTGCCACGAGGAAGTTATTGTAGGCACCGCACCATTGTTGAGAGCATCTAAAAATGACTGAGTAATGCCAGCAAAAATGGGTCCAGTCATAACTGTGCCTCCTAGCTGCTTGGGCCTAGTCCTCTCAAAAACAAACCTCGTTAACTCGTCCAGTCCGGATTTGAATTCTGGCCTCAATTTATCCATCTATATGTGAAAATAAGATTTCAAAAGGCTAAAGCTAAAAAGAATATTGCAGAGAGACATGATGTTATAATAATAAAAAATTTGTGTTCATAAAAAAAACTACTGACCGGTATTTGGTCAAGCCGCTGGAGCTCATTTTCATTGCTCAAAGGTCGCACAAGAGTGAAGCAGTCCCTGTCCGGAAAGAGAGCTCGGATGGATTCTCGAATCTATCAATTATCAATCATCTATTGTTCAGGAATCTTAAAAAAACATGTGCAAAATAGAACCACATTTACATTCTAAAATCAGCGATCACATGAACCGAGGAGTAAAAGTAGTATTAGGCTATGTTTGGCAAACTAGCTGATAAGTTGGCTGATGACTGATAAGGTAGCTGGTGACTAATAAGCTAGCTGATGAATAAGTTGTGGTTGGTAAAAACTAGCTGATAAGGTAGCTTATGACTGTAAAATGACAAAAAAGACATGTTTAAAAATTGGTAGTGTAAAAGTTAGTAGGGGTATATTTCGAATAAAAAAATAACAAGTCCCATAAGTCACCAAAACGCTAGTGAGAGTAGTTTTTCATAAAGCTAGCTTATAAGCTAGTTTATGGTCCATCCAAACATGTACCTGACTTATAAGGTGACTTATAAGCTAGCTTATTTTTACCAAACAATGCCTTAGTAGTAGTGATTAGAGATTGAGCTTAAGGTAGAACCTCATTTTTGGCAGAAAGATCTCTTCCACCACCTTGTACTGGCCTCAAAGCCAACTCTAGATAGTCACGCGGAGTTATTTTCCTATTATCCTCCACCAAATCCAGATAGAAGTCCTGCATTTTGGAATGTGGTATTAAGAAAAGAATAAAAAACACAATAATAGCTATAGCTGATGATGTACCTTCGCTGACATCAACAACTCAATGACTTTAAAAAAAACACCTAATATCTATAAGTTAAAAAAATCACAAAAAAATAAGCAGCATGCATGTACCCTTAGAAGCCAGACAAATATTGGGGAGAACTGTCCAAGCTCAGAAGCCGTAGTCTTCCCCCCAGAAGCTCTGACACGAATATGCTTAGTCATTTCCGTAACAAGAGAGAGACGATCAAGTGCAGCCTCATCTATACCTCCCATCTGATAGAAGAAACGCATGAAAAGTGAGATGAAGTAACATGTATAGAACAAATCTATATATAACAAATAAGTAACTGGGTTGCCGCGTGTTAGTTGTCTAGTGAGTCGGTTTCAGGATTTTCTCGCCTAAACATGTATCTGGACGCATTTTACACTTTAAGTTCATTTAGGCTTATGTGATTGACACGTGTCATTTTATTTATAAAAAGAAAAGATAATCCCACTAATCTAGTATTCTTAAAAAGAACAGGATAATCGTTGAGTTATAAAAAAATTACTATTAATTATAATATTTGAATAATAAAATATAATCAAGATAATTATTGAGTTTTAACAAAACTATTTTGACTAATTAATTTTATTTTGACATTGTTCAAGTTAGTATTTGCATTGCATATAAACTCATAAAATAATAAAATTGGAACTGAGTGATAGAGAATAAAATTGACACGAAACAAGATTATTTATTGAAGTGCTCAATAGCTTCAGATGTTTTATGTACAGAAGAAATCAAGACAATAAACAAAAAACTCGACCTGGTTGTATATAAACATGCTTGATAAGAGTACAGCTAGAGAGAATATCTGTGTGCTGTATGTTCCCTGAAAAAAGGCACATGGAAAGAAATTATTTACAAAAGATCATCAAACAATTTACAGAAAAGGAACTTGAGTTGTTGCATTCTAGTAGAAGATGAAGTAGATATGTTAGAAATTGAGCTAACCGTTTGATCATAAGCATCAATTCCTTCACTATCTATCAGTAAAAGATTGTACTCAGTTCCATCAAGAGCAGTTCTCCTTAAAGGGGTACTCCACAGCCACAGCCCTTTTGTGCATGGACGGTGAGTAGATGCCACTTGAAATCCACTACTCCTTCCAAGAAGCTACAAAATAGAATAAAAACAAAGTTGATCAACATTGCTACTTATAGTTATCATGAAGGTGAAAATTAACATATTATAAGAAGGTCACGACATCAACAAATGTAACATGTATGGAATTTCATATGATTGCAATATCAACATAATAAACGAAAATGTGAGAAGATTGATTTTGCTCATATAGAAAGATAGCATATCAATGTAAAGCCATTAAATGATATCTGCACCACAATAGACCTCGTTTATCAATATAGTATGTTCTTGCGTATTTCTAAAACCAAAAGCAAACAGCGCTATAAACTGAACTTGGTGTCCCACACAGGAATTTACTTTTCTCCAATGTTGCGCTAATGAACTTCAGTGATAGAGAGAACCTCATAAAAGTCAAAAAGTTACCTCATTATAATAAATTATTTTACTAGTTTGTAAACGGACTCCTAGTACCAAAAATATTATCTGCTACGATTAGTGTATGTGTTCCTGTTACTCCTAATTTATATCTCCAAAATGGCACCAAGTAGTATCCATGTTCTGAACCCCTAGCCACACTTCCAAACTTCAAGTGATATGTCAAAATTCTATTGAATTTATGAAGCAAGCAATATGAATCGATTAATGAAACAGTAGCCCATCTGGTCTCCTTCATATTGGTAAGACATCCCCGTATTGACAAATCATACATCATGAAACAGTAACCCATTTGGTCACCTTCAATTTGTAAGACATCTTCGTATCGATAAATCATACATTCTATAAAAACTTCAACCTTACTTCTTATATTATAAGGCAAAATTGCAACTAACCAACTCTCGAAAATGTGCATCTTGGTCACAACTTTTTGGTACCGATTGAGTCATCAAACTTTCATTTTGTGTCCCAACATTACGACAAATAGACCTACTTGGGTGGCAACCGGTTACCAGATGATGTGTGGACTCAATCCTGTTCAATTTAGCTGAGTCATCAAGACACGTTTGATAAGAAAAGAAACCCCTAAATGGATATGTCAGGCCATAAATCGCCAGATTGAACTTCTCTTTACTAGTCATCACGATGACAATCACTTTCTCGTCACCACCACAGTGATTTAATATGCCATCCATAGAAGTCCAAAATTCCTCATAAACTCATCGCCATCAAATCTGATGTGAGAGATCAACAGCGACCACGGACTTGCCTGTAGTTCGATATAAAAGCATTTTCATATCTAAACATTTGACTTTCGAGAGGAGAGGTCCATATCATTAACGTTGTATGACATGAATTTTACCATCATTACGAGGAAACTGAATTTTCCAGCTCCCCAAAGGTTTGCACATGATATAACTCCGCTTCAAACTAAACGGGAAGTGGCTGAGCATACAGATTTTTCTTACAGTTCTACCGCATTGTACATCTACTACTGATTTAACCCTACATGACCAGTCGTTTAGCTGCAGTGCCCAAAACCCTGACTCTGGAATAAGCAACAAAACAACAAAAACGACAAACTTGGTAGCCATGCATCACTAATCCAAATAAAATTTGCCATGAAAGTGGGGAAAAGAGAGTAGATCATGACATGGACAGATCTAAGGAGAAGTACACGTTGGCACATGCCACCATATTCTTGTCCGACTAAGGTAAAAAAAAATTAATTTTGTGAAGATGCACCCGTATCGTTTTGGAGGGTGCTACCGTATTATTTTCGGAACTTCAAAGGGTGCACCTAAAATCCAAAAAAAAAATCTCGAAATCAAGCAAAAAAACTGAAAATTTATGTCGAAATCAATCAATCTCAAACTCAACCAAAAAACCAAAAATTTCTCTTGAAATCAATCAAAAACCCGAAAAAATTCTCTTGATTCAACAAAATATTCAAAAAAGTCTCTCAAAATCAACAAAAAAACTTAAAAAAATCTCTCGAAATCAACCAAAAAATTAAGTATATGGTGCCACCGTTTGAAAAATGTCTTGGGTCCGTCCCTGGATCATGAACTATATGAATGAAACAGTAGGCACTTCATTCTTGGCAATTAAGCTAATTCCATATCCTATAACATGTTGGCTAGCAATTAAGTAACAAATTCCCCAATAAGAATTCTTCAGTCTGTCCACCTAAAACCCTAGCTTCAGAATAATTAAGCATGCATAAACATCACATACTGCAATCACTAATTTCTTGGCAACAAACTAAAATTGTAGCCAATAAACTAACTTTTAGTGCAATTTCTACCAAAGCAACCAAATTCCATAAGTACAAAGATGCAAACCAAAAACCCTAGGGTTTCAAAATTACAGACTAAATAGTACATAATTAAGGAATCACAGTTATTAAGTTTCTTCTTTGAATTCAAAGAAAAAGAAAGGGGCACCTGATTCAAGATATAACTCTTGCCTTGGCGAGCACGGCCGCAAACCGAAACAACGCCGATTGGTTCTTTAACAAGCTGAAGAACAGAAACGGCTTCCGGATCCATCTGAAACTTGCCTTTCTCATCGCAGTAGACGAGACGGATGGGCCTGGCAGGGCCGGAAGCGACGGCGGTGGACGGAGAAAAGAGAGGAGTTGCCGGAGAAGGAGAAGAAGACGACGGCGGCTGCGGTGGCGTTTGCGGAGATGAATCATTGGAAGAAGTGCTTCTGCTGAAAAACCTCCTCATTGTTAGCTGTTGTTGGTAGAAGAAGAAGAAGATTGATTGAGCTTATTGAAGTTGGGAATGGTGAGGGTTTCAATATGGTGTTGTATGATCCCCTTATTTTAATCCTTCGTTTAGAAGAAAAGGGAGTGAAGGGATGACAGATGATGATAAAGCTCTGGTTTTTTTTAGTCTTTCGTTTAAAGTTTAAGGGGTGTTTTGGGGAATCCACACCGATGATAAATAAGAGCATCCACACCGATGGCCGTCGATGAACGCATGTGCAAAGTCAAGTTCATCTGCCATGCCCCCGGCCCCGGCATAGGAATGAATGCCCACGGTGGTTGTGCATTCTGGCGTAGCTAAATAAGGGGAAATTGGCCAGTCTAGCTGTCTTGAACTCCATTTTCACCTCCTAACCATTCCACTTCCACTTTTAGCCATTAAATTCGCGATCCCAACTCTGCGCTTCGCGATTTGGACCAAAAACGTAAGAAACTTGAAAAAAATTTCACGGTCACGGAGTTGTAACTCCGTGACTCCGTGAACATGGAGTCAAACAGCCGGATTTCACAAATTTGAAAGGGAAGCGAGGAATTGAGTACGGAGCACGGAGTCACAACTCCGTGACTCCGTGAAATAGGCCACGTGTCGAACCGGGGGAGGACCAAGGAGAGGAGCGAGGAGTCAGAAGGAGCACGGAGTCGTGACTCCGTGATCCGGCCAAGATGCTTCACAGATTCTAATTAGAAACCCTAGTTACCGAATTGGCTTTGAACGAGGAGTCGTGAGTCCGTGATTTGATCATGTGGCAACACCTGATTGGTTGCAATTCAAGAAACCCTAGTTGGAAGAAACCCTAGCACGAATTTGGATACCCTAGTCACGAAATTTAACATACTCTTTCAAATTGCATTATAAAACAGAAGTAATATGGTTTGAGGTTTCATCATAATTTGAGAGACACTGATATGAGTGATATACATATTAAGTTATTCATTCGTGCCGGAGGTTTTTAGGAGCAAAATAATGAAAAGTGGGTGTATAATTCTAATCAACCCCCACATCATGCCAAGGTGGCACCAACGATTCAACACTCTATGTTGCTTAGTTGTGTTCAAAGAAAATGTGGCGTATGACGGCGGTGAGTGTCGGATCAACCGGTATGTTCGTCGTACGAAAGATCCATGACGTGCACACTTTTCAAGGACGCAGATGCATTCCAGTTACCACCAAGCCAATAGAAGAGTGTTAGGTCATATAATTCTACCTCAGGTGCGGGATAGTAGCAGGACACTACGTGGGAAAGATATTGTGAGCGACATTAAACGGAATCTGTAAATAAACATTTCGTACTGGCAAGTGTGGCGTGCGAAGGCTCATGCACTATGTATGGTAAATGGTTCCCCAGAAGAATCATTTACCCGACTACCTGGTTATTTCTATAACTTGGAGCTCCAGAATCCTGGTACCATAACCCGGATAAGGACAGAAGCGACAGACACTTTACGATGTGTTTTGCTGCATTTGGGACTTCGGTACGTCACCTAAATTAATTCGGTATTGTAAACTTTTGGCACAAGTATTTCTCATATGTAAACTAATACGAACACATTCTGCAGATTCGGACGTTCCAGAGAAACTTGCGCCCATTTGTTGTGATAGACGGTGCTCATTTGAAAAGGCGTTACTTTGGCACCATGTTCTTAGTCGTTGGTATGGACGCAAACAACCGTGTGTTCCTATCAATTTTGGAGTTGGTAGGTCTGAAAAAAAACGAGACGTGGACTTGGTTTCTATTCATGTTTAAGGAATGTGTAGGGGATATTGAAGGGTTGGTTTTTATATCCGACAGGGCTGCATCAATAAAATACGCTATTTCAACAGTGTTCCCTACATCCCACCATGCCTTGTGTTGTCGCCATCTAATGATGAATGTAAAAGCTAGGGACAAAAGGGTAAAGTATGAAAAGAAGATGTTTTGGAAGACCTGTAGAGCGTACACATTGTGACAACCGACAAAATTCGGCTCTCAGGTTAGCGGCCCGATAATCACTCATTAGTATAATTCTTAGTGAAATCTTAATCCTATATTTAATGAAAACAGAAAAACGATGATATTGATTGACACACACAAACAACATACAACTCATAAAAATCATAAAAAAAATGTTAACTTACCTAGAAGTTTTACGAATGATGAGCAACAATGTTGATGGAAAATAAATTGTAAAAATTAGAAACAACAAACAAACATAAGAACTCAATAGCATAACATAGAACTAAAAGTTGTTGATTGCATTTTTGGTGGAGCATTGAGTTGTAATTTATAGATGATTATGTTGTAGGTTTTCTTATAATTAATAAATGAGAATGTGAAGAGGGTAAAATAAATGTTTTTAAAAGTTAAATAATATGAAAATTAAAGCTAATTAAATTCCTAAGTCAAATTACCAAATAGTCCTTCGTATCATAAAACATACAATCTTCATTTAAGGGTAAAATAGTCTTTAGCTTAATTGATATTTAAAAAACTCAAAAAAGGAGAAAATTCCTTTGGACAAATACTTAAAAGATAGGATGCCACATCATACACCCAACATCCTCCTTTTATATATATATAGATTAGGAAGAATTAAGGTTGAGAGTGCGAAAATTTTTGGAGATAACCTAGAATTCCCGAAAATTTGCCCGAAAAAGCCCGTACCGGCCCAAAGTCACCCGAAAACCTGATAATGCCAAATTTAAAGTCAACTTATATAAAATATGATAATTTATTAAAAATAAAAGTAAACTGTTCCAAATAATCCAAATTCACCTTCGAAAAAGTCGGTTTTGTCGAAAAATTGCTGCAAACCGACACTGTGTTTAGACTTATCAGTATAAAAACCCTAGCTTTAAAAAAAAAAAAAAGAAAGAGGGATGGGATTGGCCCATTTGGCCGGCCACCCCCCCCCCCCCCCCCCCCACCTCTCTCTCTCACTTTTTCCAACAAAATCATTTAACTCCTCTTCCCAATCCATTTTCATTTTCAAATTTCCATCTCTCTCTCTCTCTCTAATCTCTCTTTTCTCTCTCAAATACTCTCAACAAAATCAGCCATATTACCTCTAAAAATCTGAGTTTTAGAAGGATTAAACAAGAGTTTCAAAGCTCTAATAGATTGCAACATCAAGGTAAGATTAGTATGTGCATTTTAACTTCGAATTCTAGCACTTTTGGTGCTTTTTCCTACATTTCTTGAAGGTTTAAACCCTCCTTGTTGGTTGAGTAATGTTCTTGTTGTTTTGGAGTGAAGGATAAACCTTAAGGATGGTACAAATATCCTTTAGAAGGTAAAAATCCTATGAACCTCCCTTATAAACACAAGAAAAGGGGTAAAAAACCCTAATTTTGACATTTTAGTTCATTGGAAAATCTGGAAATTTGGGGGTTTTCACATGTATGTAACTTGATGATATTCAAGTATATTTCTTCTATTTAGTTAGTATATTTTGGGGTTTTTAGTTTAACATCAAATAAACCCCAAATTCTTAATGGTTTCTAAGTGGTTTTGGTGAAAATATGGAGCATTGAATCTGATCTGATGCTGACAGAATGTTACAAGTGTGTTTGGACGACCCAAAAAGGGTGTAAATGGACTCATTTTTGTCTAAAATTTTTATGGTTTGATATTTTATGTGTTAGGGGTTCAAACCCCACTGGAATCATTCAAAAATTCCAAGTTTTAAACCTTCAACCATTACAAAACTTTTTAGTGTTCATCAGCTTCTGGTCAGAATTTTATATCAACTTCATGCATGCATATCTCCTTGATAACTTAACTAAAATGCATGATTCTTGATTCTAAGTTCAAGTTCAGTGAGTTAGCTTTCCAAAGAATCTGATATCACATGATTTGGTGGATTTTTGAGTGCTTCACCAATGAAAAGAAATTCGTGGTGCAATCTGTCCAAGGATGGCAGATTCACATGCATGGATTCAAGAGGTCATATCTCATTCAAAAATCATCAAAATCGTGTGAAACTTGTTTCATTAGTTAGATATTTGTTTTATCTTGAATATCCCTTTTGAAATTCAAATTTTGGAGTAGTATTGAATTCTCTATGGTACAAACATCACTGACTTGTATTTCCAAAAATGATTTATGCACACTGATTTTACAAGAATTTCTAAAATATGTTAAGCATCTCCAAAAATCATGAAATTTGGTGGAAATGTTGTTAGCACCTCCAATTTCAGTAGGAAAAATTTTGATAACTTATCTCCTTTTGGAACTAAGCTTAAAGGTAACATTTTTGAAACAAAACAAATCTGTCAGAATCTGATTTCTTCAAAAAGGTTGTTTTGCAAACTTCAAGAATTCCCATATGTTTGGTTATTGATATAAAGTAACTAAAAGCTATTTTATACTAAGTTGAACTTAATAAATTTGAGTGAAGGCATTATAATAGGATTTCGGTAATGACTTGACTAGATACGGACTGTTGAATTAAGACTTACGTCAAATACGTATGTTATAGGGCATAAGTAGACTTGGAGTCGGGATTATTCACGCACTATCGCTAGTTCAAAGAGCTAAGCTACTCAAGGTGAGTATTCACAGCCCCTCTTTTACCGTTTTTACGAATTTGGGGTGAAAAACATGTTCAATGAAATGAATTGTTGATTTATTTTGAAATATAAATCTTGATATGAGAAAAATTTGTACTGTTAAGAGACATGATATAGTGAGTTTGAAAAAGTGAAGTCCCCGGATGTCTACTATTAACTCATAACAATGGGCCTATAATACTAGTGGATAGCGCTATTTGGTTGACATACCCACCTTAAACTGACGAGGAATAGGTGCACTGTATTGAATAAAAGTTCTACACATGTGGGATTTAGTCCCACCGCTGAGGTAGAACAGGGGCGTAGCATGTCGTATTTTCAGGCTTAGTAGTGACTCAAAGAATAAATATCATGTGATTAACGTTAACCCGGGAAATTTTCTCATATTTGTTACAAAGCTTTGAAATGGAGTGAGCAAAAACGTTCACTAAAGATAAGCCTTGTGATGGTAGCGGGCAAAAAGGTTCACTACAAAATGTTTATAATAAATTGTGTGAGCAAAAAGGTTCACAGTAAATGTTTTTGAAAAACGTGAGTGAATAAAAGATTCACTAAAAAGGTTATCGCATTTAAAATGTTTTGTGCATGTGAAAACCTGTGAACTCGCCAACTCTCGTAGTTGACGCTTGTTTTAACATGCTTTTCAGGAAATCAGAAGGTAAATGAAAAGGCTTAATTTGCGCGTTTGTTGGCATCATTCAAGACATTATTTATTTTGTCCTGTCTGTAATTTCAAACTTCCGTTGGTTGTAATACAATTCATTTTTAAACTTTGAATATTTTGGTATGAATGAATGATGTTATTTATCTCCTATCGCATTGAAATCTGAACTGTTGCACCTCGCGATTCCGCTTTAGCGGGGTGTTACAGATTTGGTATCAGAGCCATAGGTTATAGAGAACATCGGTTTTCTGTAAAACCAAGTACTATAAGTCTATAACCAACATTTTTACAGAAATTATATAACTTTTCAAAATCAAAGATTTCAAAATTTAGGAGAATTTTACTACTAAGATGATTAGGATAGGTGCTATTCTGATATATCATAGATAGGCGGAGCCTGATCACCTACGCCTAGCCATGATATAAGTAGGATAAGACTTATGAACCAATCATACGGCTAGAGAATAAAAGTTGGAACCTTCGAAAAATTTCCTGAAAAACATAAACTGCGTGAGTTTGCATAAGCACATTATGATTCCGATATTTACTATAGCACTTACGCGTTTAAGTAAAGTAACGCCACTGTTGAACACTCCTGCGTTAGTGCTAGGATGTCACTAGTATTTTGAATGCGTGTTAATAAGTCTTGCAGACACTACAATCACTATGTTGAACACTATTACTTAGACTTCGGAGAAGGACCCGTCTAAGCATTATGATTCCGGCACTAGAGTAACAAGTAAGGATATTTAAGTGATCCACCTCCGATTACCCCCAACAACTATCTTATCTCAACCTACACCAGTTATTCCTACGCCTAACCCGAACCTCCCAGCACCTCATATGAGACAACTCAGAAGACAGTTGTGGCAATCTTTCGGAGTGGACTGGCAATAACTCATTGGGGTAATGCAAGATCATTTCGTATCCTTTCGGGGATACTGATCGCTCATAATATTAGTATGGCATAAGGAGAGGCTCGAACTGTGCGAACACTCGCCGACGGACTGCAAAATAGTCGAAGCAGGGCATCAAGATAGAATCAGGCCATAATTTAGTTGACAAACTTGGCGCATCTCTTGGAGGAATGTACCACCAATGTTGTAGAGAATGCTATGACGGCAAGAAGGACGACTAGGAGAGTTGACTTGGGCGGACAAGTTGTGGTAATACTGTTGGCAAGGTTGATCCTTTCGTTTGTAACTCTCGTGAATTTGAAAGAATTTTAAAGTGTACTTTTGGTTATCCCATTTAAACCTTAGCTTGGGTGAGTAAAATATTTTAAGGATGCATTAGCATCAAATTTTGACCCTTTCAGATATATATTAAGTTTTTATTAAACTAATCTTTATTTAACCACAAAGACGTTCTTATCGATTTTATTGTAAAGAAATTCTCATAAATAAAATACAAATATTTTCGAACATTTAATAAAGACAACTTTTAATCAAACATACATTTTACAAATGATTTAGAACCGCATTTTCCATAAGAAACACACGTAGCTAGAAAGTGAACCGTGAGAATTAATCGATCAACATTGCTCAACCGATAGCCCAACAAGTCCGGGAAGTCGTACCTACCATAGTCACTCAAGTTACTACGACCTTGTTGCAAATAGAAGAAATAAGGAAGTTATAGTATCCATCGAATGGAAAGAATGTAATAAAATAAAGTAGAGCACCAGTCAGAAGAGACAACTCAAGGTCATTCAGATAAAAGTCGAAAAGAAGTCAGAAATGTTGGAGTAAAGACCCATGAGTCAAGACAGTATATGGACTCTCATCCAAAATGTAATAGCTACAACTGCAATCACCCAGGAGCTTGTAGTTTTGGGTACCAAGGACAATCTAGTCGGTTACACTACTCGTTACCATAGAAAGGAAATGAAGGTCAGAATGACCGGAAAGGGTGCTAAGAGTACGGAACCCTAAACCACTCTAAAGAAAGGTATTCCACGTTGAATAAAGGCTTGAGCAGCACCAAGAGGACGAACAAAGCTACGTAAGCCAATCAAGTAAATTAAGGACGCAAGACCCAAGGAAGGGTATTCGCAATTGGAACTGAAGAGGCACATCAAGATCCAGTATAGTATTCTACATGAAAATGTAAAGCCATTTGCGAAAGGATTGCGTGGCAATTATGGCGCATGTTGTAGATAAAGAGGTAAAGGAGAAGCAAATTCAGAACTTTCCAGTTGTACGAGATTATCCAGAAGTGTTCCCGGAGGAGTTACCCGGACTACCCCCGCATAGGCAGGTAGAGTTCCATATTGATTTAGTTCAAGGAGCAGCTCCTGTAGCAAAGTCACCGTATCGTCTGGCGCCATCAAAGATGTAGGAGTTGTCAAATCATCTTCAAGAATTGCTTGATAAGGGATTCATCCGACCCAGCTCATCACCCTGGGGAGCCCCGATCTTGTTCGTCAAAAAGAAGGACGGATCCTTTAGGATGTGTATAGATTATAGGGAGCTGAACAAGATCACGATCAAGAATCGTTATCCTCTACCTCGCATAGATGACCTATTCGACCAATTTCAAGGAGCAACTTACTTTTCCAAGATCGACCTTCGATCAGGATACCATCAGATGAGAGTGCGAGAAGAAGTTATCGCCAAAATAGCGTTCAGAACTCGGTATGGTCATTACGAGTTCTTGGTCATGCCATTTGGTTTAACAAACACTCCAGCAGTATTTATGGATCTGATGAACAGAATCTGTCGACCGTACTGGGATAAGTTCGTAATTGTCTTCATCAACGACATCCTAATCTACTCGCGAAGCAAGGAGGAGCATGAGCAGCATTTAAGATTGATACTGGAGTTGCTCAAAACCGAGGAACTTTACACAAAATTCTATAAGGGCGCGTTTGGTTCGCTGGAATCCTTGGGAATCTGAGGGAATTGGAATCCAATTCCCAGGGATTCCCATGTTTGGTTGGCTTTTGAGGATGGAATTGGAATCTGCAGGAGGGAATGAAATCCCTCAGATAAGGGATTTTAGAATCCTTCAGCATATGGAAGGATTTCAAATTCCATAGACTTGAGAATTTGACAGATTACCATTTTACCCCTCAAATCATTAATACCTTATAAGCACATATAATATATATATATATATATCAGTATTTAATTTATATATTATATATTTATTTATTTATATATTATAATATATATATATTATAATTTATATATATAACCTATATACAATATTTAATATATAATATTATATATATAGGTATATATTAAATATTATTATAAATTATATATATAATATACATATATATAAATTTAATATATATAATATATACCTTTATATATATATATTATATATATATATATATGTTATATTATAATTTTTATATATAACTTATATACGATATTTAGTATATAATATTATATATACATATATAGTATACAATATATATTAAATATTATTATTTACATAATACAATAATATATATAATACACACATATGTATATATATATAAATATTTAATTTATATATCATATATTTATTTATTTATATATTATAATTTATATAAATATTTAATTTATATATTATATATTTATTTATTATATATATTATAATTTATATATATAACCTATATACAATATTTAATACTATATATACATATACATATATATTATATAAAATATATTAAATTTTATTATAAATTATATAAATAAAAAATTTATATATTATATATTTATTTATATATATTATAATTTATATATATAACCTATATACAATATATAATATTATATATACATACACATATATATTATATTAAATATTATTATAATTATATAATATATAATATATATTAATATAATTTATATTAATATTCATAAATGTGTATATTAAATGGAATATATATAATATACTTTTACATATAACCTATAAAACAAACTAAAGTAAAACAAAAAAAACAAAAAGAGGGTAATTCTGTCATTTTACATATCTGAATTCCAATTCCATTAGACATTTCTACCAACCAAACAGATTATGGAATTGGATTCCAATTCCATTTCCTGCCAACCAAACAGAATATGGAATTGGATTCCAATTCCTTCAGGATTCCAATTCCTCCAGGATTCCAATTCCTTCAAAAACATTCCAGCGAACCAAACGCCACCTAAGTATGAACTTTGGATTCGTGAAGTGCACTTTTTGGGTCATGTAGTGAACAAGGAAGGAATCCATGTCGATCCAGCATAGATTGAGGCCATAAGGAAATGCGAAGCACCGAAGACGCCAACAGAAATTCGACAATTTCTTGGTTTGGCAGGCTATCATCGGCGATTCATCGCAAATTCTTCCAAGATTGCGCAACCTCTGTCGATGTTAACGCAGAAAGACAAGAAGTTTGTTTGGGGAGAAGAACAAGAGGAAGCGTTTCAGTTACTCAAGCATAAGTTGTGCAATGCACCCATTTTGGCATTACCCGAAGGAACGGATAACTTCGTGGTGTATTCCGATGCTTCGCATCAAGGCTTGGGATGTGTTCTGATGCAAAACGAGAAAGTCGTCGCTTACGCATCTAGACAGTTAAAAGTTCACGAGAAAAATTACACTACTCATGACTTAGAACTTGGAGCCGTGGTGTTTGCACTAAAGATTTGGAGGCATTACCTTTATGGTACCAAATGCACCATTTTTTTTTCAGACCACAAGAGCCTCCAGCACATTCTCGATCAGAAAATGTTGAACATGAGGCAAAGAAGATGGGTCGAATTGCTCAATGATTACGATTGTGAGATTAAGTATCACCCAGGAAAGGCGAATGTTGTAGCTGATGCACTGAGCAGGAAAGAAAAGGTGAAACCTTCAAGAGCACGAGCTACGGAAATGCTTGTTCAAACGAGTTTGAAAAATCAAATACTTGAAGCTCAAGAAGAAGCATTGAAAGTAGAAAACCTGAAGAAAGAAACTCTTCACCAGATGGAAAAGGAGTTTGAGGTGAAAGATGAGGGAGTACGTTATTTTAAGGATAGGAAAGGTCGATCAGTTGAGAACAACGATCATGAATGAAGCTCATCTGACGAAATACTCGATACACCCAGAATCTGACAAGATGTACAAAGGACTAAAAGAGCATTACTGGTGGCCTGGGATGAAAAAGGATATAGCTCTGTATGTTAGTAAATGCTTGACCTATGCCACGATCAAGGCAGAACACCAGAAGCCATCCGGACTCCTGCAACAGCCGGAAATTCCAGAATGAAAGTGGGAGCAGATATCAATGGATTTTGTGATCAAATTACCCAAAACCCAGAAGGGTCATGACTCAATATGAGTAATTGAGGATCGCCTTACGAAATCAACGCTCTTTTTACCAATTTGAGAAGACTTCAGTATAGACAGACTTGCGCAACTCTACGAAAACAAAATCGTTATGCGCCATGGATTACCTGTTTCAATTATTTCTGCCAAGAGATAGCCGCTTTATTTCACACTTCTGGCAATCATTAAACAAAGCAATGGGCACAAGGTTAGATCTAAGCACCTTATATCATCCTCAAACGGATGGACAGATAGAGAGAACCATACAAACGCTGGAGGACATGTTGTCTGCCTGCGTGATGGAATTCGGAGGAAGTTGGGACAATCATCTACCATTGACTGAATTCTCCTACAATAACAGTTACCATACCAGCATTCAGTGCGCTCCATACGAAGCTCTTTATGGATACAAATGCAGATCATCACTTAGTTTATTAGAGGTTGGAGAACGACAACCAACTAGGCCCGATATCGTTCCTTGAACGGACAAAGTTTAAAACAATGCAGCAAAGGCTGAAAAGTAGCCAGGGATCGTTATAAGAGTTATGCTGATAATCGCAGGAAGCCTTTGGAATTTCAAGTTGGTGACAAGGTACTTTTGAAAGTAATACCATGGAAAGGATTACTAGGGTTTGGAAAGAAAGGAAAACTGAGTCCTAGATTCATTGGACCATGTGTGATACAAGAGCGAGTCGGACTAGTTGCATACAAATTGGATTTACCTTTGGAACTAAGTGCCCTCCAAGATATCTTCCATGTTTCGAATCTGAAGAAAAGTTTGTCCATGGAAACAGTGGTTCTACCATTAGAGGAAGTTCAAATCAATGAGCAGCTACGCATTACAAGAGGAACTAATTGAAATTCTTGACCAAGAAGTCAAGCAGTTAAGGCGTAGTAAGATACCAATGGTCAAGGTCCGTTAGAACTCAAAGAATGGACTGGAGTTTACCCGCGAACGAGAAGTTTTTATGAGAACAAGTACCCTCACCTGTTTTCAAAAGAGCCTCCTGGATATGGCAAATAGTAAATTTCGGGACCAAATTTCTTTCAACAGGGGGTAAATGTGACAACCGACAAAATTCGGCTCTCAGGTTAGCGGCCCGATAATCACTCATTAGTATAATTCTTAGTGAAATCTTAATCCTATATTTAATTAGGAAGAATTAAGGTTGAGAGTGCGAAAATTTTTGGAGATAACCTAGAATTCCCGAAAATTTGCCCAAAAAAGCCCGTACCGGCCCAAAGTCACCCGAAAACCTGATAATGCCTAATTTAAAGTCAACTTATATAAAATATGATAATTTATTAAAAATAAAAGTAAACTGTTCCAAATAATCCAAATTCACCTTCGAAAAAGTCGGTTTTGTCGAAAAATTGCTGCAAACCGACACTGTGTTTAGACTTATCAGTATAAAAACCCTAGCTTTTAAAAAAAAGAAAAAAAAGAAAGAGGGATGGGATTGGCCCATTTGGACGGCCACCCCCCCCCCCCTACACCTCTCTCTCTCTCACTTTTTCCAACAAAATCATTTAACCCCTCTTCCCAATCCATTTTCATTTTCAAATTTCCATCTCTCTCTCTCTCTCTATTCTCTCTTTTCTCTCTCAAATACTCTCAACAAAATCAGCCATATTACCTCTAAAAATCTGAGTTTTAGAAGGATTAAACAAGAGTTTCAAAGCTCTAATAGATTGCAACATCAAGGTAAGATTAGTATGTGTATTTTAACTTCGAATTCTAGCACTTTTGGTGCTTTTTCCTACATTTCTTGAAGGTTTAAACCCTCCTTGTTGGTTGAGTAATGTTCTTGTTGTTTTGGAGTGGAGGATAAACCTTAAGGATGGTACAAATATCCTTTAGAAGGTAAAAATCCTATGAACCTCCTATAAACACAAGAGAAGGGGTGAAAAACCCTAATTTTGACATTTTAGTTCATTGGAAAATCTGGAAATTTGGGGGTTTTCACATGCATGTAACTTGATGATATTCAAGTATATTTCTTCTATTTAGTTAGTATATGTTGGGGTTTTTAGTTTAACATCAAATAAACCCCAAATTCTTAATGGTTTCTAAGTGGTTTTGGTGAAAATATGGAGCATTGAATCTGATCTGATGCTGACAGAATGTTACAAGTGTGTTTGGACGACCCAAAAAGGGTGTAAATGGACTCATTTTTGTCTAAAATTTTTATGGTTTGATATTCTATGTGTTAGGGGTTCAAACCCCACTGGAATCATTCAAAAATTCCAAGTTTTAAACCTTCAACCATTACAAAACTTTTTAGTGTTCATCAGCTTCTGGTCAGAATTTTATATCAACTTCATGCATGCATATCTCCTTGATAACTTAACTAAAATGCATGATTCTTGATTCTAAGTTCAAGTTCAGTGAGTTAGCTTTCCAAAGAATCTGATATCACATGATTTGGTGGATTTTTGAGTGCTTCACCAATGAAAAGAAATTCGTGGTGCAATCTGTCCAAGGATGGCAGATTCACATGCATGGATTCAAGAGGTCATATCTCATTCAAAAATCATCAACATCATGTGAAACTTGTTTCATTAGTTAGATATTTGTTTTATCTTGAATATCCCTTTTGAAATTCAAATTTTGGAGTAGTATTGAATTCTCTATGGTACAAACATCACTGACTTGTATTTCCAAAAATGATTTATGCACATTGATTTTACAAGAATTTCTAAAATATGTTAAGCATCTCCAAAAATCATGAAATTTGGTGGAAATGTTGTTAGCACTCCCAATTTCAGTAGGAAAATTTTTGATAACTTATCTCCTTTTGGAACTAAGCTTAAAGGTAACATTTTTGAAACAAAACAAATCTGCCAGAATCTGATTTCTTCAAAAATGTTGTTTTGCAAACTTCAAGAATTCCCATATGTTTGGTTATTGATATAAAGTAACTAAAAGCTATTTTATACTAAGTTGAACTTAATAAATTTGAGTGAAGGCATTATAATAGGATTTCGGTAATGACTTGACTAGATACGGACTGTTGAATTAAGACTTACGTCAAATACGTATGTTATAGGGCATAAGTAGACTTGGAGTCGGGATTATTCACGCACTATCACTTGTTTAAAGCGCTAAGCTACTCAAGGTGAGTATTCACAGCCCCTCTTTTACCGTTTTTACGAATTTGGGGTGAAAAGCATGTTCAATGAAATGAATTGTTGATTTATTTTGAAATATAAATCTTGATATGAGAAAAATTTGTACTGTTAAGAGACATGATATAGTGAGTTTGAAAAAGTGAAGTCCCCGGATGTCTACTATTAACTCATAACAATGGGCCTATAATACTAGTGGATAGCGCTATTTGGTTGACATACCCACCTTAAACTGACGAGGAATAGGTGCACTGTATTGAATAAAAGTTCTACACATGTGGGATTTAGTCCCACCGCTGAGGTAGAACAGGGGCGTAGCATGTCGTATTTTCAGGCTTAGTAGTGACTCAAAGAATAAATATCATGTGATTAACGTTAACCCGGGAAATTTTCTCATATTTGTTACAAAGCTTTGAAATGGAGTGAGCAAAAACGTTCACTAAAGATAAGCCTTGTGATGGTAGTGGGCAAAAAGGTTCACTACAAAATGTTTATGATAAATTGGTGAGCAAAAAGGTTCACAGTAAATGTTTTTGAAAAACGTGAGTGAATAAAAGATTCACTAAAAAGGTTATCACATTTAAAATGTTTTGTGCATATGAAAACCTGTGAACTCGCCAACTCTCGTAGTTGACGCTTGTTTTAACATGCTTTTCAGGAAATCAGAAGGTAAATGAAAAGGCTTAATTTGCGCGTTTGTTGGCATCATTCAAGACATTATTTATTTTGTCCGGTCTGTAATTTCAAACTTCCGTTGGTTGTAATACAATTCATTTTTAAACTTTGAATATTTTGGTATGAATGAATGATGTTATTTATCTCCTATCGCATTGAAATCTGAACTGTTGCACCTCGCGATTCCGCTTTAGCGGGGTGTTACACACATCAAAGAGTTTCGAGCAAAGAATGTTATGTCTACGGGTCGTTATACCAGATGGCGTTTCTGTTTTGGACGAGCTTGGGCCGGATAAGTGGTCGAACGCGCATTTCCCAGGTATGCGTTACAACATATTGACTTCAAACCATGCCGAGTCCGTTAATGCAATGCCCCGATATGATCGAGAACTACCCATCATGGGTCTTTTCGATTACTTTCGCGAATCGCAACAGGAGTGGTACTCAGAATGTCGAAAACTTGCAGGTTATAATCGTCACTCATGGCAGTTTAATTTGATGTTTTGTAATGTAAACTTATAGTCTTTTGTTAGTAACATAAGATGTTTGTTTTAATGATAGCAAAATGGAATGGTGTTCTCGCAAAGATACCGGAAAAAATAGTCAAAAGGAGGCAGATAAAGTCGGCCAACTGGACCGTGCATGAAATTGGCTACGATCGCTTTGAAGTCAAAGATTTTAAGCGAAATCCAACTATTGACTTCGATAATTATAAATCTGATTGCATGAAATGGAAATTATCTGGTTTACCTTGTAGTCATGCAATTGCCATTGCAAACTATCTTCGGCTACTAGATTGCAACCATCTTGTAGAAGTTTACTTCAAAACAAGTAAACTTCAAGCAACGTATGCTGAAGTTATACAACCTGTTTGCCCTCCTGAAACATGGGTTGTTCCATCGGATTATCGTCTTATGACAGTAAAACCACCTCTCATCAAACCAAAGGGTCCTAGTAGAATGAGCGACCATAATCGTATCCCTTCAGTTGGGGAGGATTGCACAACTCCGAGATGTACTCGGTGTCAAGAGTTCAGGCATAATCGCAACGTCTGTACAACTGGTATACCATCACAGGTTAGAAGGGAACGAGCATCTCGCATGCAACCAAATCAAAGTGCCCCTATCCAAGAGAATCTCGACACGCAACAAACTGAAGGCGACCCTAACCAGAACGGTTACGAAAGTTCTAGACATGAGACTATTGATTTAAACTTTGGTTTTAACTTTTAAGTCATATCTGTAAGTTTCTTGTATTTTAGGGTCTGTGTTTTTATTTTAGGGCTTAATTTGTTCTTGTTTCCCAACTATGTTATCTTGCTTTCAATCAATGAAATCTTTATGTTCCAACTCCTCCATGTATGAATAAGATAATAATAGATAATAATATAATAATAGATAGTAGAATAACATATATTTCAAACATTCATAAACAAATAAGGAAAATTAGATGCATAACTTATACGGAAAATTAACGAAACGTTCATCTATCTCAATAACCTTGGTCTTTAAGGTACTGAGGTTATCGTTCTCTAGCTTCTTCTATAAATTCTGAAACATGTTCAACGCTCTCCATAAGCTCTTCTTGTTTTTTAATGAGTTTCCATTTTTCGACTCCATCATCCCATATCTTTTTCTCCTTTTTCTCGATCTTTCGCTTTGTATCAGTGACCCACTTTTCCTTCTTCATGATCTGTTCATTTGCATTGTGGATCCATACGCGAGCCTCGTCAATCCGATTTTGAAACATTGCTTGTTCATTAGAAAAGTCGCCCATTTTTATGCCCCAATCTTTCATAGTTTCATTGTCCGTCTTTAGCTCATCTTTAATCTCTTCAGTTATCACCTCTGGCCATTTCATATAGGAGGACTCTTCGTCAGATGGCGTAGGTATGTTGGAAGAAGAAGCCATTGAAGATGTATTGAAGTCCCAAAAGGCAAACCTTTAAATAAGAGGGACGATCACAAAGTCATCACGGAGTTCAGTCAGTGATCACAAACATCATAATATATATATGTTTTATATTCATATATACATATATTTTGTACTTCATAATTAATACTTTTAACTCGTTAGATTGACTAATCAAACCTCTCGGTAATTCCACTAGTCCACACAAGAGGCGGTGAGTATAGTAACGCCAAGGCGTTTAAAAAACCATTCTCATTCGGCTACCATATTATATGCAACCTCCCTAAACCCCCTTGGAGTGTTTAGAATGAATACGCCCCTCAATTTGACTATCAATGCATAGGGTTAATTTTATACGTATATAATTATTGTCTATTATATATATAGGAAACTAGCAAAAACTCAAAATTGTGATTTTTATCCTATATTTTATATATTTTTAAAATTGTAAACTCAAAATTTGGTATTTTAGCAAGTTAGGAAACTAGCCAAAACTCAAAGTAAGGTATTTTAGCAAGTTAGGAAACTAGCTAAAACTCAAAGTTGGGTATTTTAGCAAGTTAGAAAACTAGCCAAAACTAGCACGTTAGGTATTTTATCAAGTTTCGAAACTAGAAACAATATATTTGAACATTCATTACATAAATATAACACATGTAAAAATAAAATTGAAGATTCATTACATAAACATAACATAGGTAGCATAAAATTGAACATTTATTACATAAACGAAACATAAGTAAAATTAAGTTAAGAGACATAACATAAAACTAACATAGGTTGGAAAATAAGTGTTCTTAAACTAGTTTTATGGGTACAATGCTTTAAGTTTGTCAACCCAAATCTTTTTTGCCATGATCTCCACCTTAAGACCTTCATACATTTGGTCTGTCTTTTGAATTTGGACCTGATGAACTCCAATTTCTTTCTGTAATTGTTTTATGGCTTTTTTTTCAATTTCTTCTTTGGAGAACTCTTTGCAACCCATCCATTGTTGGCCTTTTTTGTCAACAATTTTATCTCGGCTTCGGCTTCAAGTAAAGATTTTTTCAATTTTTCGGGCATTGTTTGAGAAGAGCTTGAGTTTGAAGAGGAAGCCATTGTTGGTGGTATGAATATTGAAAATATAAGGGATGTGGAAATGAGATGTGAGTTTTGAAGAGTGAGGAGTATCCTATATATAGTAGAAAATTTTACGTTTTAATCTTTGTAATTTCAATCCTTAGAGTTTTAGTCCTTGTACTTTATAAAATGAAAATTAAAGGTACCATTTTATTAGTTAAAATTATACCAACTAATAACGTTTTTAGTAACAAATTAACTTGAAAGTAAGTAATAAGTAATTAACATTATTCTGAGCATTAGACAACAACTAATAAGTAATTAACACTTAATTTCATCTATCACTACGATAACAAATTTCTAAATAAAAATTAACTAACAATTAACATTATTCTAAGCATTAGACAACAAAAAATAAATAACATACCATTGTTAAATCGTAAGGAATATTTGCAACAGTTTCCTTAAAAGCGACAACTTTGTATTAAATATGTAAACGACAAAAGTCTTGATTCTCGGGATTATTTTAAGAAAGGAAAAGAGATTCGAGCACCATGAATATTGAATTCGTGATTTCACAATGGGGACCATGAAGCACAGATTTATATCTACCAAACAACTAACACAATCCGTCTGCCTTGAATTGAACCAATAAGATGTCGCCACATGTACAAATCGTGGATTCATGACTCCATGCTCATGATAATTCCGTGACGTCCATGCTCATGATAATTCCAAGAAGCATGTTGGACGAACACGTGGCCTGATCACGGAGTTGTGACTCCATGAAGCATCTCCAATCTGTGAAGCATACAATCCTTGGTCCTCCCCCGGTTCGACACGTGGCCTATTTCACGGAGTCACAGAGTTGTGACTCCGGGCTCCGTCCTCGAATTCGTGCTTCTGATAATCTCGTGAAGACTGCTGCTGTTGACTCGATTTTCACGGAGTCGTGACTTCGTGCTCCGTCCTAGAATTCGTGCTTTTGCCATCTCGTGAAGACCATGCAGCTTTTTTGACTCGATTTTCACGGAGTCACGGAGTCACGGAGTCGTGACTCCATGCTCCGTACTCAATTCCTCGCTTCCCTTTCAAATTCGTGAAGACCGGCTGTTTGACTCCATGTTCACGGAGTCATTGAGTTACAACTCCGTGACCGTGAAGAATTTTTCAAGTTTCTTACATTTTTGGTCCAAATCGCGAAGCGCGGAGTTAGGATCACGAATTTGATGGCTAAAAGTGTAAAAGTAGGAGAGGAATGGTTAGGAGGTGAAAATGGATTTCCAAGATGGCTAGATTGGCCAATTTCCCCTAAATAAGTGCTTAGGGTGTTGTTATCAATACCCTTCTATACCTATAATAATAATAATAATAAAAAACTGTTTAAAAGTTTGGAAATATGGAATTTTATAATAAAAAGTTAACTTATATATGGCTAAAACTACCTAGAAATTTGAAATGAGGTCATTTCATTGGGTAAAGGGGGGTGCCATGATCCATTCCCAAGTGCTTAAGGTGCTTATTTTGTGTTTGGAGTGTGATAACTCCAAAATTATACATGTTTTGGTAGTTTCGGTTTACAATGTTTAACCCCATTTTAACCCATTTCTTGGATGTTTTACTCACAAAAGCTGCTGAATCTTGGTTTTATAGGTTTTGGAGGCAATTGAGCGGAAAAGTACTAAAAGTTGTGAAAAAGTGGGAAAAAGTGCAAAAAGTGATCCAGAGAGCTTTCGCGTCTGCGAAGCATATATCTTCGCGTCGCGAAGTGTGGAACTTCTAGAAGATTCCTACTTTTGGTGGATTTCGCCTTGGAGTTCAGGAGTTTAGCGTTCGTGAAGTGTTTAAAGACCCTCTATGGAATATTCTAGAAGGAGCTGATTTGGAAAATTAGGGTTCGATAAGTGTTTCACGCCGCGAAGTTGGTCGACCAGCTTTTATAAATATTGGCTTTCAACCTGATTTGAGATATAGAGTCATAAATTAGATAGCTTTATTCCAGAGTCAGTAAGCAGTAAAAGTAAGGAAAAAGAGAGATTTTATGAGCGTAGAACGTAAGCGGATTGTTACCCGGAGTATGTTATCCGGTATTTGATCATCTCCAGTTTCACGGTCGGTATAAAGTCTGTTCTTTTATTCTTTTTTGCTGTGTTTTTATAATGTCTAGTGAGTAGTTGTTTTAGTAGTGCTTGTTATGGTTTTGAAGAACCTTGTTGGATGATGTTTTTGGTATTTAATTGAATTATTAGTTTTGTTTGATTGATTGAATGTTTGTTTTGATTCCAAGTTAGTGTTTTGACTGTGGCTATCTGAACTTGTTGGTTGGGTGTATCTATTGTTAGATAGGTAGACTCCTTCGGGTTAATCAACATCCTTTATCTCTTATTCCGGTGACACGGAGTAAAGTGGTAATTAGTGTGCTTGAACCAAAAGTAGACTATTTAGTAAGATCCCACAACCTAGCATTAATTAGGACGACTTTTGCTAGACTGCCTGACAACCAGTCCTTGCATTTGGGCCGGGAAACCAACTTGGTTTATAAATCAAAGATAATACATGTTAGGGTGCTTTTAGCTTAAACTCCTACAATAATCAAATAAACTATACTTCTGTGACTTTAGTAACTCATCCACAAGGGGATTCAACCTAAACCATAATAAGTGCTATCTTTGTTAATTATTGTTTTAAAGTAAAGTTTTAATCTTTTTCTTGTTTTAAAGTAGCTTTCAAAAGAAAATCCCCCTTTAGGTTAATTGAACTTTATAAGGTTTGTTTTGAATAACTTGACTGTTCCCAGTGGTAAGAACGATACCCGGACTTTCCTAAACTATATTGCTTTCGATCAGGTACGCTTGCCTGTGAATGGTGATTGGTTAGGTTATTTTGTGGTTAAACTTGGTTTTGTTTTTATATATACATTTTAGACCATCAGAGTGCTTATTTGAAATTGATTATACGAACATCCACACCGATGGTTCTTCGTGATGGAGAAGACTAAGGAGGGTTGAAAGCTTAGGGCTTGTTTGTTTTCTATATTTCAGCTCTTAATTGGCTGTTTTGTCTAATTCGCTTAGACATTTTCAAAATCAGGGTGTTTGTTTTTTTTAAAATATTAAGAGGCTCTAAAGTCTAAAAACCCTCTAAACGAAAAAGTGATACCGAAGCCTCTAAATCATTTAGACATCCCCCTCCATCTCCATTCTCCAGTAGCATAACACCACACCACCACTTCTCTAACCACCTACACTCTATTTGGTTGGAAAAAGTGAGCTGCCCAGCAGAGAAAGCATCCCAAACATTGAAAAAAATATTATACGAACCTCTAATATGAAATTTTCGTGTTTTCAGATGAAGTTTGGTAGTTAATAAAAACAAACAGTCTAATTGATTTAGATTTCAGATGTCAGCACTAACTCTTAAAATTCAGAAGTGAAACTAGACTTCAGATTTCAGCACCTCTTAAAAAACAAACGCCACCTTTTAATCCTCCGTTTAAGGATTAAAATTTTTAAAACTTTTCTTCTAAAATAGAAAATAGAAAATATCATAATCTTTAAAACTCTACTGTTTGATCTTTAACAGCTTTGTTATTGTGACATTCGGCAAAAATTCAAACTCTAAGGTTAGTATCCGATAAGTGCTTATTAATATTAAATTAGTAAAAATACCTTATTAAGGTCTATCTAGGGTGAAAAAGGCAAAAACTTGTTAGAAATCTCGGTAATCGCTTAGAAATCCCGGAAGTTGCTTAGAAAGCTTTATTTTGGCCTTTATCTGTTAGAAACATCTTATATAATGCCAAACTGACCCAATTAAAGTCTAATTTACATAAATTATTAGGTTTTAGTTTACATGCATAAAATGTTTAATTTTAGACGATTTATTTAACATAAGCTCGGGTTTTGCGGAATAACATCACGAACCATTAAAACGTTGCATCTTAAACCAATTTGGGCTTCAAATTTTTACAAAAAATATATATTAGAAAGAGTTGGGGGCCCATTCCCCCCCCCCTTCTAAAAAAACCATCCATCTCTCCCTCTCCCTCTCTCTCTAACCCTTTTCTCTTAAAAATCCATCTTCAAACCTTCATATAGCTCTAGAAAACTCAGCCTCATTATCATCCTTTTGAAGGTTAAAATCAAACACTAAAGCATGTTTCTGTTCATCAAAATGGTAAAAACATCCTCTTGTATTTTCATCTTGTTTTGAGCACTTTAAGTGCCTCTTTTTAGTGTTTTTTTATATGTTATCAACATTCAAAGTTAAGATACATTCTAAGTGTTCTAGAAGGAAGGTTGAATACCTTGGATACATGTAATATCCATAAAAAGGTTAATGTCTATGATCTTTCATCATGAACTCAAGAATAAGGTGAAAACCCCAAAGTTGTGTGTTTATATTCACATGTGAATCTGAATGTTTGAGGCTTTGCATGCATAGTCTATCTCAAGTTTTAGTTGTATTTATTTATTATTCATGTTTATTTGATAAGGGGTTATAGCCTCAAAGAAAAAGAATCAATTATTTTGTAAGTTTGGAGGTTAAAAAGTTTGAAACTCTTTGAACATGCTAAACTCAGATTCTGCCAGATTTCATACTTGTACTTTGGACGACCTAAAATGGGTTTAAACAAGTTCATTTTGGTCTAAAACTTTTATGGGTTAAAGTTTATTGAGTTGGGGTTCAAACTCAACTATATTCGTGTTAAAACATGGAGTTTTGACCCTTCAACTCTTTAAACATTTTTGTTGCTCATCTGATTTAAGGTTAGAATGTATGGCCAACTTGTTCCATTCATGTCTCTGTGTAAAATTATCAAAAATGATCGATTTTTCTTTTGAAATCCGAGTTTATTGAGTTAGCTTTCTGTAGAATTTGGTATCATTCAAAAATATTGAGTTTTGCCGGTTCAATCATCAAAAACAAAAGGAGTGTATAATTTGTCCAGTAATGGTAGATTCATGCATGTATGTTTAGATGGCCATAACTCTCTAAAAAATGATTGGATTTAAGTGATTCTTCTTTCATTTGTTAGATTTTTGGGTTAACTTTAAGACCCCTTTTGAATTTCTGAAAATGCTTAAGATTAAAACCTCTAAAAGGATGCAATAGTAGAGGTATGTAATCTGTTGTGAAGTGTTGTACATCACTGTTTTGAAAAAGTTGGATGTCTTAAACACCTCAAAATGTCTTGAATTTGGTCAGAATGTTCTTTACTCATGGTACTTTGTAGATAAAAACTTGAGAAATTTTGTATTTTTGGAAGATAGCGAAATATGACTTTTTTGCAAGCTTCAAGATTCTTTCCGCATCATTTAGTGTCAAAATTGTTGTTTTAGACTTTTACTTTATACTTGTTTATATGAATTAGAAATGTAGCAAAACTTATTATTACCTTATTTATCTTTAAAAATAGATATTGAGGCATTATATAAGATGTGGATGTAGATTTAGCTTGGCCATAAGATTTAGTAATATAGGACTTATAAGTTTAATTGTCTCTTTAGGGCACTTATAGTCGTTCGAGCAAGGATTCAATTATCGTTTCACTTTGCATCTATTACTTCAAGGTGAGTATTCACAACCCCTCTTTTATCTTTTTACGTATTTGGGGGTGAAAAGCATGTTTAAAGAATTGATTATTGGATTTATATTGTTATATGACTCTTGATTATGAGCAACTGAATGTATGTACTATTGATGATATGTTGAGTATTGGTAGATGTGAAGTGGCCCATAGTGTTGCTGGTGGTGGTGAACGGTTGTGGTTGTAGTGAAGAGGAGGTATAAGAGGCCAATGGTGGTGAACGGTGGTGGTTGTAGTGAATGGTAAGGGTTTCACGACAACGGTGACCAATGATGGGGAGAAGGGAGTGGAGGGGTGAAAGCTCTGTTTTCTTTAATCCTTAGTTTAAACTTTTAAGGGGTGTTTGGGATTGTTTATGTAAAACAAACTTATTTTTTTGGGGAATGCTTATCTAAAATAATTTATGTTTTTTATAGAAGTACATATTAACTTAAACTAGTTAACGAACTCGTGCATATTCGCCTGAATTCTGAAATCTTAAAAACTTTGGAGTTTTACGAAAAAACTGTTAATTTGTAAACGTAAAATGGCACAAAATATAATAAGATACAATAAACCTTGGTCATTTATATACTCATAATCAATACATCTTTTGTATCACATATTATTGTCTTTCAAGGGAGCCATATAAATAAGTAGTTGAGATGTAATACCACCTTTCAAGTGCATCATGCTAAATACAGTAAAAATAGGAGTACCCATAACAAGATTTTCAGTGTCAGAAATAAGAAAGATGCAACGTTGGATTCGAAAATTGATTCATCTAGCCAAAAGATTAAAAAGATACCCTCTTTTGTCCAAATGGGTAAATATACAGTTCACTAATACCAAGCAACCTTGGCGACCATGTCTTTGTACAAATGCAGATACATTAAGAAGAACTTTAATGGATAGAACAAACAAACCAAAATCTATTCTGCGAAAGCAGTTGATTTCAAGAAAGCGAAAGAAAACCATAAAAAGCCTACAAGAGTTTATAATTTTAATTGAAAATAAAGTTGGACATCCTAACGTTTTATAAGAACCCATGTTGGACCATCTAAACATGAACATCATAATTAGATGCAACACGAATAAGTGAAGGTATTTTAGCTTATCGAGTTGATGTTAAAGCAATGTCAATCAATTCGTTATCATATGTCGGATTCATTTCATCACTATCGACATGAATGACCTCACCACATCTCCATTTTCTAAGATGTCGTGAATGTTTTCTTGCTTTTTGAAGATAACGAAACCACAAATAAGCCATAAATTATATATTGTAATATCAAATTATGAGTATGAAATATGTATAAAAGATTACCTCATTGATAAGTTCGCATGCAAAAATGGGATTGATATGGTTCAAAAGTTTGACCGTATGATACAATTTCAACGCTCAAATCTTTGTTCTTTGATTCGTCTGGTGTACGTAGAAGTCTTTGAGGAGATTCTCTGACAAGCTCAACAGCTTCTTTGTACTTGTTTTGAGCAAACAATTCTTGACATGGTTGACCAACCTTGAATAAATAGAAGTTCAATTTTAGTTCGAATGTTATAATGATGAATTTGGTTGAAGATAGAAACAGAATACGGTACAACTATTAAAGCACTAACTTTGTGTTCTCGAAAACCTTTTTTAAGAACGAAATAGGAGGAAAGTTAAAAAGACCTGTGTTCTCGACAAAGTTTTAAGAAGGAAAGGAAAGGGAAGGAATGAGGAGGAAAGTAAACAAAAGGATCATGTTCTCAAAACTTATTTACGAAGGAAATGAAAGGATTAGGAAATAAAATATGGATGAGTTTTCTTCCAAAACTTTCCTCCCACATTTGGACGGAAAGCTAAGGAAATAAATTTATTGTTATTTTTTTTAAAATTTTCATAATTACCCAATTAAATATATGGACCAAGTTAATTTTCTTTATGCATAGCACACGTATTCCTCCTAGCTAATATATATTTTCTATACATGGATATCTTCTCCATAATATATACATATCTTTTCTCCTAGAACGTGATCACTCTCTCACCATCTTCGCCATTTTCCCCTCAATTTCCTCCTAGGACATCGGATAACTCTGTTCATCAAGGTAACTCATGTTCATTTCGTTTACGGGCTCAAATTAGGGTCAAAATAGGGGATGCAACTATAAGGACTTCTCAGCATGCTAGCTGCCGCTTTTTGAAGGCCAAAAGAGTTGCAATCACTTTACAAGCTTTGGGAGTCCCTCCCAAATCCAAAAGGGTTTCCAGTTCATGTTGATCTTGGGGTCTTTGGATGAAAATCATTGGACTTTATGATTTACCGCGATGACATTCATTGTTTAGTGAACAATGGTTAGCTTGATCACACCTTTATGACTTGGTTCCAAATGTAAGCCAATCATTACTACATTCTCAATATTAAGTTATATATATATATATCTTACTTAATCATATTGTTGTGCTTTTAGGTTTTTACATGGCATTATGCACAAGAATGAATGTGGTTTCATTTGTCTCACTTATGCCAAAGAATGCCAAATGGACATTCTGTTATAAGTAATATGGCTAGTGCGATGTCTCACAATAGAGAAATGTGGTTTTTTCTTGCACCATAACTACAAAGGTATCATATGCATACCATCTTTATTATTATAGAGCTTCAAATTCATACGTTCATTCTATAACAATAGTTTTAAACCTTACTAGCAACCATTAGACTCTACTTTTGATTTTTCCTCATTGTCGCTGTTAGAATGTAATTATTGTATAGCTGTTGTTTAGGCCCATGGGCTTTAGGGTTTCTCTTTGTTTAGGGTTTCTAGTCTATATATAGTCTTTGTATTCTCCCTTTGTAATTATCAAATAATATATACACTTCTCCGATTACATGGTATCAGAGCTCTAGGGTTTTCTAGCAGCGTGAAAAATATTTTTTCCGGCGGCGGCTGTGAACAGTACTTTCCGGCAGCGGCGTGAACAGTGTTTCCGGCGAAGTGAACAGTGTTTCCGGCGAGTTTTTTCCTGGTTCGTTTTTTTTTCGAGTTTTTGGTTCGTTTGTTTTCAGGCACCCTATGAGTGCGTCGTTAATTGTCGACCTTTGTTTATCGCTTTGTTTGGGCACCTTGTCAGTGCATTATTCGTTCTTTTTTCTGAATTGATTCGTGATGACGGAAGAAGACAAACAATCTAGCAGCAACGGTCCACGTGTACCCGAGATGCTTCCGGTTGGTATTCGACTCACCGACAACAAGCTTAATGGCTCCAACTTTTTCGAGTAGAGTAAGACTATTCGTATCTATCTCCGAAGCATGGGAATGGCTTCCCATCTCAAGTCTGACCCTCCTACAGGTAAGGATTCTGATTCATGGTTGCAAAGCGATGCTCGTCTGTATTTACAGATCATCAATACGATTGAGCCTTCTGTTTCGTCTTTGGTTAGTCATTGTGAATATGTGAAAGACCTTATGGAGTATCTTGACTTTCTATACTCTGGACAAAGTAACATCTCTCGAATTTACACCGTGTGTAAGTCCTTTCATCGTGGAGAACAACAGGACCGTTCACTCACTAATTACATCATGGAGTTCAAGAAAGTTTATGAGGAGCTTAACTCTCTTCTTCCGTTAAGTGCTGATGTCAAAGCTATGCAGGCTCAGAGGGAACAAGTGGCCGTTATCAGTTTCCTGACTGGTTTGCGACCAGAATACGATTCTATCAGATCTCAGTTTTTGAGTGAATCTGCTATTCCTTCTCTTCAGGAAACTTTTGCTCGTGTTCTTCGAAGCGAGAGAGTTCAACCCTCTCCAAACCCGGAACACAACAGTGCTTTGGTTAGTCGAGGGGGATTCCGTGGTGGCTCCCGAGGGGGTCTCGTGGAGGACATAGAGGGGGCACTAGAGGTGGACACACCGGCCGAACAACCGAGCCACGGGCCACTATTCCCGATTCTGAGGTTGTGGAATGTTACTACTATCATGAGCTCGGTCACACCAAACGAACATGTAAGAAGCTTTTGGCCCGATATCCGAGGAGTTCGTCGGCAAACGTTGCTTCTGCATCAGATGGCACTGTTACTATTTCGGCAGAAGAATATGCACGACTTTTGGGGACTGAACATTCCACTGCACCGACTGCTGCATTTGCCGAGACAGGTAACTCTAGTACATGCCTATTTTCTTCCGCCTCCAAATGGGTCATTGATTCAGGTGCTTCAGACCACATGACAGGTAATCCCACTCTTTTCTCTACCTTTGATAAACACATGTCCCCATCTCATGTCACAATTGCTGATGGGTCTGCCTCATCTATTCTTGGGTCTGGCACCGTTGAACTTACCCCATCTGTCTCATTGTCTTATGTGTTGAGCCTACCTAAATAGGCATGGGAATGGGGCGGGTTTGGGGCGGGGACCCCAATCCCCGTCCCCGTCCCCGAGCCCTCATCGTCATCCCCGTCTCCTTCCCCATCCCCACTGGGGAATTTAATCATATCCCCATCCCCGTCCCCAACGGGTAGCGGGGATCCCCACGGGGAAACGGGGATTTTATGTACGTTCATAAATCTATTTTAAATTAAATGTTTTGCGATACCTTACGTGTTTAAATCTCACATATTTCCAATAAAAACTAAGAATGTATCGTGTAATAATTTATAGACGTAATCGTGTAATAATTTATAGACGTAATCGTATAATAATTTATAAACGTAATATCAAAATAAATTAAACTTAATCCTAAAACAATTTTAATGACGCACGTACCAAAATGTATCAATTAATAGTCAATACCAATCAACTAATATTCATAATTTATCGAAATTGGAACAACCATATACCGATATAATAGAAAGTGAATATATAATTTAAATAAATAATTAATATATATATATATATACGGGTACGGGTATGAGGCGGGGCGGGGAGTGCTAAACCCGTCCCCGTCCCCATCCCCGGTTTTCTCAAACGGGGATCCCCGTCCCCGTCCCCAATACCCGATTTACCGGGGAATCCCTGTCCCCGACCGGGGCGGGTGGACCGGGTTCCCCGATGGGTCGGGGACAATTCCCATGCCTATACCTAAATTCTCTTTTAATTTATTATCGGTCAGCAGAATTACCCGCACTTTAAATTGTAGTGTTAAATTTTTTCCTGATTTTTGTGTCTTTAAGGATCTGTTGACGAAGAAGATTATTGGTAGAGGACGGGAAGCTGACGGCCTATATATATATTTGAACATCAACCTCCTCGCTCTTTGGCTTGTTCCAACTCATCATCTCCGCTAGAAGTTCATTGTCGATTAGGCCATCCGTCTCTGCAGAATCTGAAGAAGTTGTGTCCTGAGTTTTCTTCTTTATCCTCTTTACAGTGTGAGTCTTGTCAGTTTTCCAAACATCAGCGTATTCATTTAAGTCCTAGAGTCTGTAATAAGCGGGCCTCGTCCCCATTTGAGTTAGTCCATTCTGATGTTTGGGGACCATGTCCTGTTACTTCAAAACTTGGATTTAAGTATTTTGTTACTTTTGTTGATGATTACTCTCGCACTACTTGGCTTTATTTTATGAAAAATCGTTCTGAAGTGTTTACACATTTTTGTTCACTCAATGCTGAGATTAAAACACAGTTTAAGGTCTCTATTCAAACTATTCGTAGTGACAATGCGAAAAAATATTTGTCTCAAACGTTTCAGTCATATATGCTTCAGAATGGTATTCTTCATGAGTCTTCCTGTGTTGACACACCAGCCCAAAATGGAGTTGCGGAACGAAAGAACCGTCATCTCTTAGAGGTGGCACGAGCCTTGTTATTCCACATGACTGTTCCTAAACCATTCTGGGCTGATGCTGTTGCTACAGCTTGTTTTCTCATCAACCGAATGCCGTCTGTCATTTTAGACGGACAAATTCCTTTCTCAGTGTTGTTTCCTACAAAGTCATTGTTTCCTATAGATCCGAAGATCTTTGGTAGTACATGTTTTGTCCGTGATACCCGACCACACATAACTAAGTTGGATCCAAAGTCCTTGAAATGTGTCTTTCTTGGTTATTCTAGGCTTCAAAAGGGGTATAGGTGTTTTTCTCCCATGCTTAATCGCTACATTGTATCTCGAGACGTTACATTCCATGAGAATGCACCATTTTTTCCTGTGTCCACTTCATGCAGCCTAGGAGATAGTGATGATTTGTTGATATATGTCACACCACTTCCCGAGTCTCCTAGCCCATCCGACTCCACACCATCTCAAGAGCCTTCTAAAACACCGATAGTTCATGTATATAATAGGCGGCAGCGAACTACATCAGACCCTGAACCTATACCATCTTCGTCTTCGTCTACAGATCTGCCTACTGGTGATCCTCTTGCTTCCAATAGTCCACCACCTTCAGATATACATGATCCCGATCTTGATGTTCCCATTGCTCTTCGGAAGGGTAAGCGTTCATGTACTTATCCTATTTCTTCAGTTGTTTCTTATGATAAACTCTCTTCACGCTCCCGTTCTCTGATTTCTACACTCGATTCTATATCTATTCCTAAAACGGTTGGTGAAGCTCTGGCCCATTCTGGATGGCGGGATGCTATGCTTGATGAGATCAATGCTCTCGATCATAACGGTACATGGAATTTGGTAGAGTTACCTGTGGGCAAAAAGGCAATTCGTTGTAAATGGGTGTTCACCATGAAAGTTAATCAGGATGGATCTGTGGCTCGTTTGAAAGCTCGGTTGGTAGCAAAAGGATATGCTCAGACTTATGGGGTCGACTATTCTGAGACATTTTCTCCTGTTGCTAAGGTACCTTCTATTCGCTTGTTTATTTCATTAGCCGCCACTTATGACTGGGTACTACACCAACTGGATGTGAAAAATGCTTTCTTGCATGGAGATTTACACGAGGAAGTTTATATGGAGCAACCGCCTGGGTTTGTTTCTCAGGGGGAGTCTGGTAGAGTATGCAGATTGCGTAAATCATTGTATGGTTTAAAGCAATCCCCCCGTGCTTGGTTTGGACGGTTTAATGCAGTAGTGACTGAGTTTGGCCTACGCAGGATTTCTTATGATCATTCTGTGTTTTTTACTTCATCATCGTCTGGATGTATTCTGTTGGTGGTGTATGTTGATGATATTGTGATTACTGGGAGTGATAAGACTGGGATCATAAAGCTGAAAGATTTTCTTGCATCTCGGTTTCTGATAAGCCCTATATTTTAGTGCTTATTACACTTCATTTTTATAATTTTTTTAGGACTTTTGTGCATTTTATATCCCATATGTGTTATATATATATAAGTTTACATATAGTTGCGTAATTATGGGTTGGAATTGGAATTTACTTGTTTTATGCATGATCGACGACTAAATTCACTCTCTTTTGGAAACAGATTGGAGAAAGGAGATGCTGCAGCATCAGGAAGGATGGAAGCCGAGCTGAAAACGCGATTTTTGACGGACAGCTGGAAAAGTGGGATTGGAAATGCAATTATTCACCCTGGAAACTGCCTTTCTATTGCCCACTAGTCTTTAGCAATTGTCCTTTTTGTTTATAACTCATTTATTCATCCATGAACCTTCCATTTAGCTTAATTATTGTAATAGCTTGTTAAGTACTCTTTTAATTAGTAGTTACTAGGATGAGATTTTACACTTTTGGCCCCTCCCTCCCCTTATAAATAGAGGGTTTGGGGTAGCATTAAATCTCATCCCACCACAACTAAGAGATTAGTTGTGTCTCTCTTCTCTCCTCCTTTCTAAGCTTTTAATACAAGTAATCTTTTGGTACTTCCTTTTGTTCTTGGCATTTATTTCCAAATCTTCAATCATTTGCAAAGTATTTTTATTAAAGTCTCATGTTCTTAAACATTGATTCTACAAAGTTTTCAACATCAAAAGTTCCATTTTCAAGTGGGATCATTGTCTCTCTTTTCTTAAATCTCTAAGCTTCATATAGATATAATTTACATTTTCGTCTTTACATTTCTTGCACATTTACATTCTTGTCTTTCATTATTGCAATTCATAAGCCTTATATATATAATTTACATTTCCGTCTTTATATTTATTGTCTTTTCTTATCGCAATTTATACGCTTTCTTAGGAATTGATTAAGTTGTTATTATTGACTATCTTTCTATAACTTTTAACATTAGTATTGTTTATGTTTTCTTGTAGGGATGTTACAAGATATCAAGAAGATGGAGGGCCATGTGATACCGATAAATTAAGGCCATTTACATGGGAGTTCACACCCGTAATTTTTTTATCCTTACATCTAAATTTCTTTCGTTATTTGATTTGTCTAATATATACTTTCTGTGACACCCGCCAAATTCCAGTTCTCAGGTTAGTAATCTTTTAAGCACTCATTAGTATTATAGTAGTAAAATCCCTCATTAGGATCTATCTAGAATGAAATAGGCTAAAGCTTGTTAAAATTTCAAATAATAACATGGAAATCCCGAAGATCGCGTAGAAAGTTCAGTTTGGGCCTTAAGCCGTCTAAAGAACCTTATATAATGCCAAAATTATCCAACCAAAGTCCAATCTATATAATTTATTACGTTTTGTAGTACAAAGTATAAAATATTTCAATTTTACAGAATTTAACGTCAAAAAGTTGCATTTAACGGAAAATTGTCGCGAACCGGAGAAACCGTTGCATTTTATCTGATTTTTGGGCTAACTTTAAAAAAACATATTTTATGGGTTTGGGGGCCCACTAAGGGTTGGTCACCCCTCCCCTCTCTCTTATAAAACCTTTTCCTCTTTAATTGAATTCATTTGCAAGACTTCTTCCAACTGCACTTCTCTCTCTCTCCCTCTCTCTCCTCTCTCTCTCTCTCTCTCTCTCTCTCTCTCTCTCTCTCTCTCTCTCCTCTCTCTCTCTCTCTCTCTCTCTCTCTCTCTCATCTCTTCATTTCATCTTGAAACATTCTCCTTCACCTTCAAATATTCATCTTAAACCCAGAAAATTTAGCCACTTATACACCATGTTTGTAGGTTAAAAAGAAAGATTAAAATATTATACATTGTTCTTTCACAAGGGTAAGTAGTGTTCTTGCAATTTTGGTGTTGTTTTAAGCATTTTTCATGCTTCTTTTGCATAAATTTCTTGTTTTTGTGTAGTTTATGGTTAAAAACGTTTACTTGAAGTTTTAGAGGGTATGATGAACACTTTGGATGAGTAAAACATCCATTAGAAGTTAAATCCAATGATCCCTTCAACATAAACTCAAGATCATGGGTGAAAAACCCCCAAATTTCTAGTTTTAGTGTTCTTGGTTGCAATCTGAAAAATTTATGTTCTTGCATGCATAAATCTAAGAAATTTTTTGGTGATGAAGGTTTATAACCTCTAGCTATGATGTCTTCATCTTAGTGTTTAGATGGTTAAAAAGTTAGAAAAGTTTAACCTTTGCAAAAATCAAAAGCTGACAGATTACATGGGTTGTCTTTGGACGACCCAAAATAGGTTCATATGAGTTCCTTTTTCTCTAAAAAATTTATATAAAGAACTTTGATGAGTTGGGATTCTAACCCAACTGGAATCAACTGAAAATTCATTAGTATACCCCTTCATCTATTGAAAAACTTTTTATAGTGCATCAATTTTTTTAAACAGAATGTTGAGTCAACTTCTTTTGTGCATATCTACTTCTTAGATTATCAAAAATGATAACTTTTTGGTTTGAAACTCAAGTTCATTGAGTTATCTTTCTTTACAATCAGGAATCACTCAATTTGGTGGATTTTTGAGGGTGCTACCATTGAAAAGAAAAAATGGTGTGCAATCTGTCCAACCATGATAGATTCATGCATGTGTGTTTGGATGTCCATATCTCCCTCAAAATTAGTTGAAAATGTGTGATTCTTAACTTTTTGAATAGCTTTATGTCTTAGCTTGAAAACCCCACTGGAATTTCTAAAATTGAAGATGGTTTGAACCTCCAAATGACCAAATCTTAATGGGCATGCAATCCAGAAACTTTACTATGCACCATCTTTTTACAAAAATTATTTGTACAATGTAAACACCTCAAAAGTTAATGAATTTTGGTATGGATGATCTTAACTCATATATCCATAGTAGATAAAATTTTGAGAACTCATGTCCATATGAAAAAGGGTTAAACATGATCTTTTTGTAAGAATTTAGAATCTGTCAGCATTCCAAATTTAAAAACCTTTCTTTTAAACTTTTCAAACCTTTATCTTATTTTTATATCTATAAAATGTGCCAAAACCCATTATTATAGTATCATATCTTTAAAAACAACTATTTTAAAGGCATTATATAAGATGTGTTTTAAGACTTAGTTAGGCTTTAAGATTAGAAAGTATATAACTTATGTACTTAATATCTTCTATAGGGCACTCATAGACGCTCGAGTTGATCCAAGTTACTTTTCCACTTCGAGTTTTCATATCTTGAGGTGAGTATTCACAACCCCGTTTTATTTAACTATTATTTGGGGGAAAAACATGTTTACTATTAAATATTTGATTGAATTATATTATCAATTGACAAATCGTGAACTTAATTATATGAGCACTAAGACATGTACCATATTTGATGTGTTTGAGTTACAAAACTGAAAGTCCCTAATAGGATACACTACTGTTAACTCATTAAGAGCCAATGGTAATTGTGGATAGCGCTATTTGGTTTGACAACCCCACCTTTAACTGACGAGTAGAGGTGCACATTACTAATAACAAGAGTTCTACCCATGTGGTTTAAACACCACCGCTGGGGTAGTTCGTGAAATTAAGGGGCGTAGTTTGTCAGAAGGCTTAGAAGTGGCTCAATACATAGACAATATAGAGTACATTATTCCTTGTGAAATTGCTCATAGTGAAGTGAGATGTAAACGTACGTTTTACATTACACATTTTTTTTAATAAAAGTTGTCTTAGTATTGTTACAAAAATTTGTGAAACTCACAAACTCTTTGTAGTTGACCTTTGTATTTTAATATGCTTTTCAGGAACCAGAAAGTAAGTGATGGCTTAGTTTACATATGCATGACGACATCAACATCCAAGACTTTTGAAATCTAATTGTGTTAAACTTTACTTTACTTTTGGACTTTGAAACTATGGCTTGTGATTTTGGACTGTAATTTCTTTTTGAAATGACATAATGGTTGGTGTTGTCTATTACCTAATGCTATGAAATTCTTAGCTGTTACATCTCGTGTTTCCGCTTTAGTGGGGTGTGACGCTTTCTTTCTTCAATTAAGTGCAAAAGCTGGATGGGAATATGAATAATATGTATTGTACTTTGTCTTCAACTTTGTGATGTATCAACAATCACAAGTCCTAGCTAGATAAAGTATGTGTTACATTTTTTATTAATTATATTTGATAAATATTTTTCATGTACATATAGATACAAAATGTCGGCGCTTGTGTCACCCAATTCAATACAACTATACAAAACAATGAATCTGGCGGGATACGTATTCCATGTAGATCCCTTCAAACTTTCAGCTATGCCTTCACACTACGACTACTTGAAGTACGAGAATTCCACTTTTTATCACACGAAATGGTTAATTTTATATCACTAGAGATACGAGGTTTATCCAGTTAACCAAAATATGTAATTTACGTGGCACGGGTGAAGCTCGTTCACCAAGGCGATACATGATAATAAATTCTTTAATGTTTTTATACTATTAAAATGTTAAAAACTAAATCAATACCCTAAGGTACGTCATAATCAAGTTCAAATTATAATTATTCTTAGGTAATTTTTTGTGTTCTACGACGGTGACACATGTCGTGTTTAACCACGTATGCCGGGGGTGACAAATGACACTCTCGGGGATATTTAAAAGAGATTACTTCTTCAAAGTGTATCCAACTATCCCTAATATACTATTGTGTGTATCAACCTAAAAAAATTCATTTTGTATATATCAAACTTTATTTTTGAGTCTATTATGTGTATTTTTGAGCCTATTATGTGTATCCAACTATCCCCCAATATACTATTGTGTGTATCAAAAATACACACAATAGACTAAAAAGTAACGTTTGATATATACAAAAGGAATTTTTTTAGGTGGATACATACAATAGTATATTAGGGATAGTTGGATACATTTTGAAGAAGTAATCCCTATTTAAAAGCACCCAACCAAATTACATTTAATGATTTTGTTTTGTTTTTTTATTCAATTTTTGTGTTAATTTATAAACATTGACACCATGTCTTTTTCCAATTGCTTCTACTAGTGCCCATATGTCAGCCAATAATATGTATGTCCCATCTGCTGTTTTGACTCTTCTAGCCAATAAAAATTCTCTTGCTTGTTTGTCTTTAATCTTCCATATCTCAGACGATTCACGTGACTCAGTCATTTCTTTGCCCCATGTCTCTTTCATACCACGATAACCGTGAACACCTCACAAATCAAATTTCCTCTTTGAATCTCATAAAACTTACCAACATTAATTGCATATCTCATATTTACTTAATAATTCAATCGACAAACTAAATTAGATAGTTTTAGTTCTCCTTAAAATAAAATCCTTGCTACGTATATGAGCAAGTATGCATGGCACAAAGCGAAAGAAAAAACATACACCATAGACTACACTTTATTTTCCTTCTTAACATTCCCAAGCCAAATGTGAACGTATTTTGACAGATTGTAGTATATAAGTATTCGCAAGCCATGATTTATAGCAGAGACTTAATTACTCTTAGGGGTGAGTATAACCGGATGCCTGCCCTTAGGGGTGTGTTCGTGTCGGTTTGGTTCGGTTTTGGGGTAAAATCGAAACCAAACCGAAATTTTCGGTTTTTAAAAAACCAAAACCATTCAGTTTTTTGGTTTTCGCTTTTTAATTTTGGGTTTTGGTTCGATTTTCGGTTTTTGGTTCCAAAAACCAAAATTCAAAATCCAATTACTAATCTCATTATCCAATTACGAATCATTCATTCAAATTTTAACCTACGATCATCCAATTGTTTATAATAATAAAAGACAATACATGAAAACAAAAAACACAAAGTTAGATGCAACAAAGTAACAAACAAAATCATCCTTCCAAAAACAAAGTATCATCATCCTTCTGATTGATCATCATTCGATTCAACATCTTTTTCTACCAATCATCATCCAATTGCTCATGATGTTTTTCTCTAGACGATAACTCTTCTACAAATAATAAAAATAAAACATTAGAATTTAAAACATATAATTCAAAACACTAATTTAACTTATTTAAATAAAATTAAAATGTGAAATACTTGGTTACTTACCAACTTCCAACTTCTCCAAGTTCTCCACTAAGGCTTGTAGTTCTACACCATTTAGAGGCGTGTCATTCACGTTGGGGGTGTAGATCTTATCCAATCTGTGTGCAAATTAAAGTCTCGGTGATGCTTGGAGTTAAAAAGCTTCTAAATTGGTTAATCACCCTACCACCGATGCTAAATACCGACTCCGATGCAACCATGGAGATTGGCATTGCCAAAACATGCTTAGAAATTTGTGAAAGAATTAGATACTTCACCAAATTACTTTTCCACCAACCCAACTGTAATAACCGGGACTTAAGGAACATGTATATATTTAAATTTATTTAACAATTGGGGATCTATTTTCAAAATCTCTTACAAGTTGGGGACCAAATGTGACTTTTAAGGAAAATTAGTTTAAATGGTTGTGGGCTTAGGCTATTTTAGGTAAAGAATTAAAGAGGCCCCATGGGCTTAAGCCCATGGTATATATATGGATAATAGGGTAAATTTTGTCATTTAGGGTAATTTCTTAAGGTGTTGTGTATGTGATTTGAGAAGGAGGCAGAAAGGGGAAAAACTATTTCATCATCTTCATCAATCGATTATTCTTTTTCTGGTAATAATTTTTTTCATCAATTGATTTAGAATCGATTATTTAGTAGAAGGTTGGATGATTGAACTGTTGTGATGTTCAAATTTGAAATCGCGACTCTAGGGAACTAGATTCTGACAACCTCGAAATTGGAATCTTGAGTCGGATTTGGGGGTGAATCCCGAGTCAGATTTGGGGGTGAATCCCAACTCGGATTTGTTGAATACCGACCCAGGGTTAGTTCTTTCTAGGGGAAACCAATGTTAAGGATTTAGCCATTTCCAAAGTGTAGTTTATTGATGTTATAGATAGTTGCGGATCTATAGCGTGTGATGATTTGATTCCTAGAGCTAGGCTCTAGTGAGTTCCCTTGCCAAACCTTTTTGATAAACTGAAATGTTTTGTTGAACTGTTGTGAACTGTTTACAGCATTTGATAAACCGATCCTTTTACTGGGTAATGTAAGCATGCTTGTAATAACTAGTTAATAGTTGATATTTGGGGTTTGTTGCAAAGTGGACATAGTGTTCCAAGGGGCAGTGTGTTATTTAGGAGTGAGGATGTGGTATGAAGCACGAATCTGTTTTGTGCTTCCTAATAGGGGTGACCGGATGGGCCCAGATCTAACGTTATGGGTGATCGGACCTACGTCTATGTCCACGATGCACCACCGGTGTTGATTTAAATGTTTTATAACTTGGCCAGCAGGCTGAATTTGCTATCAAACTATTTTTGAAGGAATTCACTAGACCTTATGGTCTAACCCTCGCTTTTCAAAAACTTTTAAACATTTTCAAGGAAAACTAGTGTTTCTGGATCAGGAAAGGGTAAGGAGAAGGAGCACGGTTAGATGGTGACCTACTCTTAGTTTTAGTTACCCATTCTCAACTGTAGAGGGTTGTTCCACTGGCACTACTTTAGTTTATGCTTCTTAAAAATCGATGTACTAGGCTTAAGGCCAAATTTTGAGATTTATTTTTATTTCCGTTGCGCTAGATCACTGGCATTTGCATTATTTCTATTATAGGATTTTGGGTTGTTACACCAACACATCAAATGTTTCATTCTTTGTCATTTTTTTTTTGCTTGCATTGGACAAATAAACTTCTACTTCGGTTTTGTTAGCCCTTTGTGCTCTTTCTTCCATGAACTTGCCTATTCATCCTAAAATCAACCTTCAGGCTACTCTCGAAAAAAGCACTAGAAGATGAAGAAGCATTCGTGTGCGTAACATTTGATGTGTCTATCTTTGTCTTATATTGATTATACAACTCATCTAAAGCCTTATCCACTCAATCCAAAACCTCATTACATTTATTGGAATGCTTGCCATAAATCAACCCTAAACAATACTCAAGATAACACAACTTGTTTCTCGGGTCTAAAACCAATGCAATATGCAACAAAAAGTTGACGTTATCTATATTGTCCCAATATTTGTCATACTTTTGTTTCATCGATATCGCCATCTTTTTTTTTTCTCATCAACATTCAAACACATCCTAGCTATTGTTGTATGCATAGTGACAAGCTCACCAAAAAACAAAATCGACGTGACATATTGTGACCCCGAAACCTTCTTTGTCACATTAAAGAAAATTTTCAAGTATTCGATGAAACCCCTATTATAAACAAACAAAAAAAAAACAAATATAATTAACAAATAAAATAAGATGAATAAAATGAATAATATACCTAGCATTCTCCCAATCCTCTTCTCCGGGAGCTCCCAAAGCTCTTTCATTTCTTTTTCTTGTAGAGTTTACGTCATCTTCATCATGGCCTCATTGATCTCTCGAAAGAACACTCGATAGTTGTTATCTACCAAAGAAAGCCTATTAAAAACAATAGTTTTATAACAATTAACAAATATAATATATTGTAATAAAACATTAAAAAGTAGCATAGTTAATGTTATAGCTCTCAAATGCATCCGCATATTTCTTGCGGTTTTCAACATTAGAAAAGCTGAATTCCATCTTGTTTCACAATCTAGGTATGGCTTTCGCTTACAATTACTTTTCACTTTCGCAACACTAGCTACGAAATTACCATACCTAGAAGGAGAAGATCTCACATATCGAACGACGTTCCGTATCCTAGAAATGGAGTCAAAATGCTCTTTTAGACCATCTTTCACAACCAAATTGATTATATGTGCACAACATCTTAAATGTAAATATTTACAATCTAAGATAGCATGAGGTCTCTTAAGCATTGTCTTTAAAAATCTAATTGTCCCATCATTTGATGAAGCATTATCAACGATCACCGTGAAAACTTTCTCAATACCCCACTTTTGCAAGCACTTGTATACCAATTTTCCTATTGTCTCACCTCGATGATTTGAACATTGACAAAAGTAAAATATTTTTTCTCTCAAAACCCAATTGTCATCCACCCAATGTGCCAAAAGACACATATAATTATAGTTTTGTACCAATGTCCATGTATCGTTAGTAAGGGACACGATTTGACCTTTTAAAAGACCTTTAAGAGTGATCATCTCATCTTTGTAGATGGATAAACAATCTCTTGCAACCGTCCACCTTGATGGGATTCTAAAAGATGGACATAACCCCAAACAAAATCTATAAAACCCTCATCGTCAACTACACTAAAAGGGCGATTGTCTTTAATACACATTCGTGCTAGATATAATTTCAGCACTTTTCTTGACTAAACGAATGAGTAGCCAAAGAAACAACCATCTTTTCCCCCTTGATAATAGTCTTAAAATTCCAAGTACTTTGTCTTTTTGGTCGTCTATTTTTTTGTAAAAAGGTGATAACATACCTACCTTTTCCAAATGACCTCTAAGAGAGCTTGTACCATTCTTCGTTGAACTACTTGCCATCTTGGTCTTACAATAGAGGCATTGAGAATATTTTCTACCATCTACTTCAACAAAATGATCCCACACCCAAGACCTCTTACCGCCCCTTTTTTTCTCATCAATATTCTTGCTCGAACCTTCGTTAGTAACATCTGTCACATTCACATGTTCATCTTTCTTTTGGCTCAAACCCTCGTTTGCATTTGATTGACTTGTTTCCATCTAAAAAAAATAGGATAAGAGCATCTCAATAATTATCCAAACAAGACATGAAAATTATCCAACAAATAGTACTTAAGGAGATTATAAAAGGCATGAAAATTATCATATAAAGAAGATATTAAGAAATATACAATCACACACAAAGTCTAGTACTTGCAAACTAAAATTCATGTAAAATAAAATTTATTAAAACCAAGGAATGATAATGTATCAACTATTAAGTAAAATTCAAACCAAGTCTAGTACAGTAGTACTTGCAGTATCAATTTGTGCAAGGAAACCAACACCAAATATAGTGTTAATAAATTTTAGACAAACATGGCATTTTTCTTAAAGTATGTATTGATCTAAAAGCTTTTAATTTATGGAATTTGCAAATCAAATTCTGTAATTTTTCCTATGCATGTATTCTTAAACACTAATTAATTGTTGAAATCTTATAAATGAAATCTTGTGTTGCCAAATCATGGAAAACAAAGAACCAGTGACTTACCAAGATAAAACATGTGTCTAACAATTCAGAAAAAATTGCACATTTGGTGCAATTTTAAAAAAAATTAGCAGATTTAGGTTATTTCTCTTTGGATTTTCATATATGGTATAATCGGACTCTGAATGTCCGATTGCTTTGCAACCAGACGCCACCTGTCATTCCAAGGCTGTAGGGTGGAGTAATTTTTAAAGGAATCGGCTTTTTGAAGTCCGATTTCTTTGCTTCTCTCTCCTGCCATCTACAAGAAATCTACAAGAAAAAAAGTGGAATCGGGTTTTTGAACTCCGATTTCTTTTTGGATGTCACCTCCTAATTTAACTTTGACCAACCTCTTTTTCTCTCTCATTCACGTGCATGTGACTTTTGCATGTGACATAGCTTACCCTCTTCCTTCTTCCCGTGACTTTTGCTAGCTACTAGCTAGGTTGGTTTTGCTGCCAAATGCATGGACACATGCATGCTTTCTCTCTTCATGCATGCAAAATACTATGCCAACCCTCCATTAACATTTCATCTTTACCATCTCTACTTCCTTTCCCCTTTCTTTATAAATTGAATGGTTAGCTTTCTCAATAAATGCACAAACACTTAAGAGTTTTCAAACACATAAAGCCAACCAATTTTCTCACTCTCTATTTCATTCAAACATGTAACCTTTCTATTTCTTTCAAACACTTAACCTCTCTATCTCCTTGAAACACATAAACTATCACAACATGGCGGATATGCGAATCCATCCCAGTCCGTTGAACAACGAGTTGCTTTTTTTAGAGACCCAACATAGGGCGTATACCATCTTTCACGGCCAAGGGGACCTCGATACGGTGCTTGACGTTAGAAGAGGAGACCAGAGACTGTGGAGAAGTCTAAGGAATCACGACATCCCGGAACCGGTGAAGTTCTATATTCGTAGAGCCGGGTTTCAAGGTGTGTTTGATTGCGGCTGCAAGCCCCTTGATCATGCTTTAATAACCGCGCTCGTCGAAAGGTGGCGACTGGAAACCAACACGTTTCACCTACCTATTGGAGAGGTGAGCGTAACCCTACAAGACGTACAACTTATGTGGGGTTTACGCATCGATAGGGAGGTGGTTACGGGACGTGAGAAAAAATGGAGTCTTAACGAGAAACGTGAAACGTGTTATCGGTTGCTTGGAATTCTACCAAAGCAGGGGAATTTCAAAGATGCACAACTAAAAATGACATTTCTACGTGAGGTGTTGGATGTACCACTTCCGGATAACGCAAGTAACGAGGAATGTATGTAGAGAGCCCGAGCATACATTTTACTTCTGCTTGGTGGTTCAATTTTTCCAGACACAAATGACAATGCGGTACATATGAATTTGGTAGTGTTGTTAGAGGATTTTGACAGGTGCAGTGGCCTTAGTTGGGGGAGTGCGGCCTTGGCCTGTTTGTATAGAAACCTTTGCAGAGCAGCAACCACTGAAAAAATAATTGCGGGTCCGTTGATGTTGTTGCAACTATGGGCTTGGTCCAGGATTCGTGCCATTGGCCCGCAATATGATGGTCAAAATATTGGCAGTCCTTTTGGTGTTAGGTATGTAATATATTTTTTATAAAAGTTAAGCGTCTTTTGGTGATGGTCAACATATTTTCTATAAAAGTGCAATTTTATAAAAGTCTGAAAGTTAAATTTTTTGGTGTTTATGTAGGTGGAACCAATCGCTTCATTTCAAAAGTGTACCGACACAATCTGTATCGGGGTATCGGATGATCTTTAATGTTTTGATGGATAACGAGGTATCGTGAGTTTATCTATATAAAAAATATATGAATTTGATAGATGTGAATGCTTTATAAAATTATATGACGAGGTATCGTGAATTTGGTAGATTATCTATGTAAAATATATAAAAAATAATTAATTTAGTTTTTATATGTGAATACTAAAACATGAAGATTATTTTTTTGCAGTTTGTGTGGACTCCCTACGACCAATATCCACATCAACCGTCAACAGATTGGTTGTGTATGACGTATATTATTTGTTGGGAAATTGTAGAGGAGTATTTACCCAATAGGGTAATGAGGCAATTTCATTTAACTCAAACAATTCCTACATTCCCACTCTCAAGTCCACAAGAAAATAGGAGGCTACACGAATTAACACGTCGAGGGGCCAATGCGAAAAACTGGAGTGTAGATTTGGCACCACAAATAAACCACTGGAGGAATCGCATACACCATTACGTCCAAGGGGATATCAGCATCCTTCCGACAACAGTGCCTATGTATATGGATTGGTACCGAAAGCGTACTGTAATTCATACAATCAACTCAGTGCCCAATGATGAAAGCTCCTATCGTTACCAAAATGTTGGAGGGAATTTTGAGGTAGCTGTATGTGTATATATGTATTTGTATAATTATTTTTTTTGTGTTTAAATTATATTGTAATAATTATTAATAAAGATAATAACATGTAAACTCTACGTAGGTGGAGGGTTTAAGCCAGGCGCGTGAAGTTTTAAGCCAGGTGGATGAAGAAAACCCAGCTTATCAACAGCTTCATGGCTTATACGAAACGACTAGGAATTATTTGCATTTCACATATGGAGAAAAGCGTCCGCATGGTTTTTATGGTACACATGTGATACCTGCAAATAATTTTGCCCCAGTTATGGCGAATCCGGTAGAAAGAGCGCGCGTGCAAAGGCGTACACATGATGATCAAGCGGGTCCATCGAACCGGGGTGAACGACACCTTCACATCATCATAATGAAGCGGGTCCCTCAAATTGGGGTGAACGGACACCTTCACATCATTGTGATGAAGCGGGTCCATCAAGTATGCAGTATACCTCGGGAATTTTCAACGATGGACCTCCTGAACCATCTGGACAGTACCAGTATATGACGCCGCCCATTCCACACCTAAACCCTTTTGGAACATCTCAAGAGTCCCCAGATTATGGTAACCTATTTGGCAATTGTTACCAACCATCTTTAGACTCAAACTTTCCTGTACAAAGAAATACCTCTGTTGTCCGTTTAGATATAAATTTACCATGGGACGAAAATGAAAGAGAGCCGGTAGTGCAGGAAGACGAACATGTACAGCCGGTAGTACAACAAGACCAACATGTACAACGTAGACCCACACGAAATAGACGACCACCTGATTGTGGAACAGGTGGTACACGTGGTCATCTACATTAGCTTATATTTTGATTAATTTGTAATTATAATAAGTTGTAATGTAAAGATTAAATTCTTAGGATTTGTAAGAATTTCATTGTCATGTCAAAAACCTGTGAGATTCTCTTACATTATTATTATTACAATTATTATTATCATTATTATTATTATTATTATTATCATCATTATTATTATATATTATTATTATTATTATTAGAGAAAAAGAAATTTGAAAAAAATGAAAGAATTGTCAATGTCAAAGATGAAAGAATTATTATTATATATGTATTGCGTGTGTATATATATTTCTTGTATAGTTAGTACCAAGATTCCAAAAAATGTATACAGTGTGTTATCATGTCAAACTGCCAAGTTGCACTCTATGCCATCAATCATCCATTTCTTCAAGTTGTGAGTAATAAGAAAGTAAAGATTTAATTGAAACACCATTTGCCATTAAATACAAGGTCACATATTGTGACATCCGTCAAATTTTGACACTCAGGTTAGCTACTCGTTAAATTCACTCAGTAGCGTTCCTGTAGGCTAAAAGGTAGAATTTAAGTTGCCTGGATAATCTAGGTTAGTTTGCGTGAAAAAGTTAGGCTAAAACCTAAAAGTTCCGGAAACTGCCCGAAAAAGCCCGAACCGGCCCGAATTCACCCGATAATCCTAAAATGCCAAATTTAAAATGAATCTTGAAAATTTAAGTTATTCTGTTTAAAATATGAGTAAACCGACCTAAAAAATCTAAAACCACCTTCGAAAAGTCGGTTTTTGCCAAAAAACGCCGAAAACCCGGTACCGAATCGAACTGACAGTGTAAGAAAGTGTGTAAAAAAAAAAAAAAAAAAGAAAAGAGAGGAGGAGGTGGGACCCACTAGGGGGCCGGCCACCCCCCCCCTATCTCTCTCTCCTCTCCTCTTTTCCCTACAAAATCAATTCATCATCATCACTTCACCCATTTTTCAAAAATCCCTCTCTCTCTAAACTCTTCCTCTCTCTAAAATCCTCTCATTTCTCTCTCAAGTCCAGCCCTAAACTCATCTTCAAAAATCAGATTTCTTGAAGATTAAAAACCACATTCAAGTTATTGTAATCAAAATCTCAAAGGTAAGAAGGTTAGGTTAAGTTTAGATTCGTTTTTCACTCCTTTCAAGCTCTATTTTCGTGTTTTTCTTGAGGTTTAACCTCCTTCTATGGATTCTAAATCCTTATGGTGTTTGGGAAAGAGATTCCACCTTAGAAATGTTGGAAAAACAATCTATGAAGGTGAGAGTCAATGACTTCCCCATAAGAACACCATTTGGATGTAAAATCCTTGTTAAATGATGTTTTTGACCACCAAACTTGTGCTAAACTTCATCAATAGTTCATGCATGGGTTTGGATGGTATGAAAGCATATATTAGTTGTATTACATTTGAATAATCTGAGTTATGGGTGAAATAGCAAGAAAAACCCCGAAATGGTATGATTTTATGTGTTTTGGTATCATTTTGAATGTTAAATGTTGGACAGATTCTGTCAAAATAATTGCATGTACTTTGTACGACTCAAAAAGGGTCTTGTTGTAGTCATTTCTTTATGAAATTTTTATGGGATGAAATTTAAGGTGTTAGGGTTCATACCCCACTGATTTTGCATAAAAACACCAAGATTTGAGTTCAAACCATCCAAAAACATTTTTGTGTGCAATAGTGTTTGGTCAGAAACTTTGGTCAACTTCAAACTAGCATAACTCCTTGATTATTCATCTAAAGCACAATTTTCTTGATCCTAAACTCAAGTACTTTGAGTTAGCTTTCTAAAAAGTCCAAGCTCATGTCATTTAGAGGAGTTTTGAGACTTCAACCAATGAGTTTAAGTTGGTGGTGTAGGCTGTCCTCTTATGGCAGATTACACATGCACCACTTGAAGAGGTCATAAATCTCTCAAAAACCATCCTTATGGCATGAATCTTATCTCAAAAGTTTGGTATATGTTTTATCTAGGAAATCTCTTTGGAAATTCGTGATAAAGTGGTGTATGGAATTATTTATGAACTAAACTCTATCTAAAGGTATTCTGGAATTCCAGCCCTTACCACTAAAATTGTAAAAATGTTTAAAATTAGTAAAAATTCTCTAAAAATTATGAAATTTGGTGGAATTGTGCCTAACATCCCATAATTCAGGGGGTAAAAATTTTAAGACTCAATAGTTAGAGGACCTAAGTTCAAAATAGCAATTTTTACAACTCAAAAATTTTGACAGATTCTGAAATTTTAGAAAAATCCAATTTTATAAGTTTTGAACCCCAAAATGTTTGGAGAACCTTAAAATTGTGACAAAAGGAATTTTTATTAAATTTGGACTATAAAATTTACATAATGGCATTATATGGATTTCGGTACGATTTTTAAGGACCGTTGGACTTAGGACTTACGTTGAAAATTACGTGTTTGATAGGGCAACCGTAGTTCGGAGACGGGCACTAGACCACGCACCAACCTTAACAAATCCGCACTAAACGCTAGAGGTGAGTATTCACAGCCCCATTTTTACCGCTTTTACGAAATTTTTGGGGTGAAAAGCATGTATATGATTAAATGTGTTTGGTTGTGAACTTGTTGCGAAATGAATTGAATTATCGAAATGAAATGACTTATTGTGACAAAATGAAATGATTCGTTTATATGAAATGTTTTATAAAATGATGTAAATCGAAATGTGAGTATGTTAATAAAATGAATTATTGAAATGAAATGTTTTGAGTTTATTGAAGTGAATTGAAATGAAACCATGCTTCGAGTATCAAATGAATTGAAATGAAATGAACTCGAGCATCGAAATGAAATGAAATGAAATGTTTTATGAAATAAATTTTTGATTTGTTGAATCATGATATAGTGAGCAATAAATGAAATGTCCCCTGCACTACTATTAACCCTTACAAATTGGGCCTATGATACAAGTGGATAGCGCTATTTGGATTGACATACCCACCTAGAACTGACGAGTAATAGGTGCACTGTATTGAAAAATATTCACCCCGGCTGGAATTAGTTTTCCCCCGGCAAGGCTGAATAGGGGCGTAGCAATGTCACGAAATGAAGGATTGTAGTAACTCACTGATATATATCATGTAATTAACACATCGTTTGGGAAATCTACTCACTGTCGTTTACTAAACTGTTATTTGTTTTGGGGTGAATGAACTGATTCACCAAACTGTTTACAACCGTATTGCGAATAAACGTCTTTTGGGATGAATATTGTACATAACTGCTTTACATCTATAAAAACCTGTGAACTCACCAACTCTTGTAGTTGACACTTGTTTAACATGCTTTTCAGGAATTCCGAAGGTTTGATATGTTCATTAAGGGAACTTTTGCATAACACCAGTCATGTCAATTCATATTTTGTTTAAATTTGTAAACCTAAATGAAGGATGGATTGTAATACTTGAAATATTGTGTAAACTCTTTTAAATTTTGGTATGAATGATTGGTGTGATTTATATCCTATCGCGATGAAATCTTAGATGTATCACCTTGCGGTTCCGCTTTAGCGGGGTGTTACAGATTTGGTATCAGAGCCATAGGTTATAGAGAACATTGGTTTTTCATAAAAACCAAGTACTATAACCCGTTTTTCCAAAATAAGTTAAAACTTTTAAGATTTCAAAGAATAGGAGAATTAGATACTAGTATGATTAGTATAGGTGTTATTCTGATATATCATAGATATGCGGAGCCTGATCACCTACGCCTAGCCACGATATAAATAGGATAAGACTTATAAATTGATCATACTATTAGGGTTTAAAAATTTAAACTTTCCGAAAATTCCTGAAAAATGTGAAATTGTGTGTGAGTTTGCATATGATATGTACAAAATTACTTATTTCTGAAAAATTTTATTTTCCCGTAAATTAACTTAATTCTTTTATCGCAGTATCATGTCTCACGAGTCAGACCCATCCGAGTACCGATCTCACGGGTCCCCTGAGCACCCAGGTAGCGAGAACGGTAACTCCCGATCTCGGACCGCCGTGCCAGAGCGGGATCCCTATAGCGACGATGACGCTGACTCTCGACCTGTCCCTGCTGTCCGGACTGGACTCCGGATTCGCACCACCGCTCGGAAGAGCGTGCCACTGCCTACCCGAATGACCTTCCGCATTCCCACCGGGGATGGGGCGGGACCATCACGGGTCAGGGGCCAAGGTGGGTCATCGTCGTCCTCGTCGTCCTCGTCATCAGGATCCCCGCCGCCTTATCGACCGTCGTCGCCGATCATTCGAGTACCTCCACCGCAGCCTGCCGCCCGACCACCGCCTGTTGCCCGACCATCACCAGTTCCTCGACCACCACACATGGCTCGTACCCCTGTCCTTTGCCTGAAAGGCATGACCCCGACCGAGCGACAGGAGGTCGCTAGGCTAGCCCGAGGCCAGGACATCCATGAGCACCTTCTGGACCACCATGACCACATGATAGACTCCCTCCTTGGTGTAGCTGGAGCGGACAGCCAGCAGTTGACCAGGATAGTGGCTCTCCTCAGCCACACCATGGCATCACTCCACCACCTGTATACGGTGGTGTATTTGGTGGTGACCGTGGTGGTACTCCTACTTCTGTGGACTGTTTGGAGGGTGAGGGCCTAGGGGGTGGGTTTGGTGATTGATCTTTTGATAAAACTCTTATTTTTGGGGCAGTATGCCTAGATTTGAACAATTTATGAATTATTATGGATGACTGTATGGATGTGATCGTATTTTGAACATGCTTGGTGAATTTATGATTTGGAATTTGTTTTATTAAATGGAAGCTTTATGATCTTATCTATGCTCCGCTTATGTGTTAGAAAATGAATATGCAATTGACATGCTTATTGTGGTTGTTTGAAATGTCTAAAAACGTTAGGTTAAAATGATAGCGTGAATTAGTATGGCATTTAAATTGCGAAAAATAAGTAGAATTGCGATTACACTTAGAAAATGGAAAGTGTCATTTAAACTTGTGGGCATGCTGTTGCTTTAGAAACATGCCTCCGAGAAGAGAGAACCCGGACTTGTCGAGGCTCGTATCGGAGCAAGTGATGGCTTCGTTACCCGGCATAGTTAGCCAGGTGGCTGCTGGGCTGAACACCAATCAAAACAACAATCAAGGGTCAAGGGAACGAGATTGTACATACAAATCCTTCCGAAGCTGCAACCCTAAAGAGTTCCATGGAACAGAGGGAGCTGTTGGATTATTAACATGGATTGAAAGTATGGAATCAGTCCTTCACATAAGCAAGTGCCTGGAAAGGAATAAGGTCGAGTATGCCGCTTGTCTACTCCAAGGGCGAGCTTTGACATGGTGGAACACCCAGGTACAAGTCCGTGGCCGTGACGCAACCGGTCAGATCACCTGGGAGGATTTCAAGAAGATGCTGAAGGAGGAATTCTGTCCAAGGAGCGAACTTCAAAAGTTGGAAGCTGAATTATGGCGCCACGAGATGAAGGGAAACGACATCACCTCATACACTACCCGATTTCACGAGTTAGCCAAGTTAGTGCCCCACTTGGTGACACCTGAACAAAACCGAGTCGATAGGTATGTTTGGGGTTTGTCCCCCGAAATCAGAGGTAACGTGACGGCAGCTGATCCAAAGAGCCTACAAGAGGCAGTTAACTTAGCAAACCGCCTTACCAACAACGCTATCCGATCGGGAACTTTCTCGAGTGACAAGGCAAAGGGAAAGAGGAAGATGGAGGAAGCACCCAAACTGCAATTCAGAGGAAAGACGGGAAAGGATAGAAGAATGACTAGGAGCTACGGAATGCAGATGCAAGTAGCAGAGAAAGAAAAGGGGATGCCTCAGAGATGTGGCAAATGTGGGAATCATCATGCTGGGAGATGTGTTATCTGTTCCAGGTGTGGCAGGGGAGGCCATACCGACAAGGATTGTAGAAAGAGAGCCTGTTTTGAGTGTGGGAGCTACAATCACTACCGGAATGCTTGTCCCAAGTTGAATCCAAGGCCTTACGCAAATCAGGCGCAGCCGGCGAATCCAGGAAACCAAGGAAACCGCGGAGGACTAGCTCGCGGGAGAGCGTTTGTTATTGGGACGGAGGAAGCAAGGCAAAACCCAGACGTGGTTACAGGTACGTTTCTTCTCAACAACTATCCTGCCACTGTGCTTTTCGATTCCGGAGCAGATATGAGCTTTGTGTCGTTAGAATTCAGGCCTAAGATAAATAAAAAGTCACAGAATCTGAAAGAGGACCACGTAATTGAATACTCCAACGGAGAACTAGTTAGGGCTAACAAAATAATCAGAAAATGCACTCTAGGTTTAGCTGGAAAGGATTTTAGCATAGACTTGATCCCAATCAAGATAGGGAGCTTTGACATAATTGTCGGTATGGACTGGATGTCCAAGCATCGAGCAACAATATGTTGTGCTGAAAAGATAGTCGCATTACCATTACCTGATGGAGGATTACTCGAAGTGTATGGAGATAGGCCAAAGAGAGACATCAAGATTGTGTCGTTTATGAAGATGCGAGGTCATCTACGGAAGGAATGCATAGCATTCATGGCGCACGTCATAGATACAGAGGCGAAGGAAAAGCGAATTCAGGATATTCCAGTTGTGCGAGAATTTCCAGAGGTATTTCCGGAAGAATTACCTGGATTGCCTCCACAACGACAAGTGGAGTTTCACATTGACCTAGTTCCTGGAGCAGGTCCCATAGCAAAGTCGCCTTATCGACTAGCACCGTCCGAGATGCAAGAGCTGTCAAATCAACTTCAGGAGCTTTTGGACAAAGGATTCATCCGACCCAGCTCATCACCGTGGGGAGCCCCTGTGTTTTCGTCAAAAAGAAGGACGGATCTTTTCGTATGTGCATCGATTACAGAGAGCTGAACAAGATCACTATTAAAAATCGCTACCCTCTTCCGCGCATCGACGACCTGTTCGATCAACTGCAAGGAGCAACGTACTTCTCCAAAATCGATCTTCGATCTGGTTACCATCAAATGCGAGTTCGTGAGGAAGACATCGCAAAGACAGCGTTTAGAACCCGCTATGGTCACTACGAGTTCTTAGTCATGCCTTTTGGTTTGACGAACGCTCCGGCAGTATTCATGGATTTGATGAATCGAGTATGTCGGCCATACTTAGATAAGTTCGTGATTGTCTTCATTGATGACATCCTAATCTACTCTAGGAGCAAGGAGGACCACGAGCATCATTTGAGGCTGATATTGGAACTGTTAAAGGCCGAGCAGCTATACGCCAAATTCTCAAAGTGCGAATTTTGGATTCGGGAAGTTCACTTTCTAGGACATGTAGTGAATAGAGATGGAATACATGTTGACCCAGCTAAGATCGAGGCTATAAAGAAATGGGAAGCCCCGAAAACACCGACAGAAATTCGACAATTTCTTGGTCTGGCAGGTTATTACCGAAGGTTCATTGCAAACTTTTCCAAGATCGCGCAGCCGCTGACAGCCCTAACGCAGAAAGACAAGAAGTTTATTTGGGGAGAGAAGCAAGAGGAAGCGTTCCAGGTGTTGAAGCATAAATTGTGCAACGCACCCATTTTAGCATTACCCGAAGGGACAGATAACTTCGTGGTATATTGCGATGCTTCACATCAAGGCTTGGGATGTGTTCTAATGCAAAACGAGAAAGTCATCGCTTACGCATCCAGACAGCTGAAAGTTCACGAGAAGAACTACACCACTCATGATTTGGAGCTTGGAGCAGTGGTGTTTGCCCTTAAGATATGGAGACATTATCTCTATGGCACCAAATGCACCATTTTTACGGATCATAAGAGCCTCCAGCACATACTTGATCAAAAGATGTTGAATATGAGACAAAGGAGATGGGTGGAATTGCTCAGCGACTACGATTGCGAGATTAAGTATCACCCAGGGAAAGCGAATGTTGTTGCTGATGCGTTAAGCCGGAAGGAGCGGGTAAAGCCCATAAGGTCACGAGCAATGGGATTGGTAGTGCAGACCAGCCTAAAAACTCAAGTAGTGGAAGCACAAAAGGAAGCCTTGAAGGCTGACAACTTAAACAAGGAAACTCTTCACGGCGTAGAAAAGGAATTTGAGGAGAAAGAGGATGGAGTGTGTTACTTCAAGGGAAGAATTTGGATTCCGAGGGTGGAGCAATTGAAAAAGATGATCATGGATGAAGCTCATCAGTCGAGGTATTCGATTCATCCAGGGTCTGATAAAATGTACAAGGGACTGAAGGAGCATTACTGGTGGCCCGGTATGAAGAGAGATATCGCCATCTACGTAAGTAAATGCTTAACTTGCGCAAAAGTTAAAGCAGAGCACCAAAAACCGTCCGGACTTCTTCAACAACCGGAAATCCCGGAATGGAAATGGGAGCAGATATCGATGGATTTCGTGACAAAACTACCCAAGACTAAAAAGGGTCATGATACGATTTGGGTAATCGTTGACAGACTCACGAAATCAGCGCATTTCTTGCCGATAAAGGAAACTTATAGCATCGATAAGCTTGCGCAGCTGTATGTCGGTGAAATTGTCATGCGACATGGAGTCCCGATATCGATCATCTCTGATAGAGATAGCAGATTTACCTCGCGATTTTGGCAATCGCTTCAAGCAGCTTTGGGCACTCGTGTGGATTTGAGCACGGCTTACCATCCTCAGACCGATGGACAGACTGAGCGAACCATCCAAACATTAGAGGATATGTTACGTGCCTGTGTGTTGGAATTTGGAGGAAGTTGGGACGATCATCTACCTTTAGTCGAGTTCTCCTACAACAATAGCTATCACGCCAGCATTCAGTGTGCGCCATACGAGGCACTGTATGGACGCAAGTGTAGGTCCCCACTTAATTGGTTGGAAGTGGGAGAGAATCGATTGTTTAGGCCTGATGTCGTGCAGGAGACCACCGACAAAATCAAAATGGTTCAAGAAAAGCTGAAAACGGCCAGGGATCGCCAGAAAAGCTATGCCGATAATCGGCGAAAGCCGTTGGAATTTCAAGTTGGTGACAAAGTGTTACTAAAAGTATCACCATGGAAAGGGATAATAAGGTTTGGAAAGAAAGGGAAACTGAACCCTCGTTTTGTTGGACCATTCAGGGTCATAGAGAGAATCGGACCTGTTGCCTATAGGTTGGACTTACCCATAGAGCTGAGCTCAATTCATGACACGTTTCACGTGTCCAACCTAAAGAAATGTCTGTCGGAGGAGACCGTAGTTCTGCCTTTGGATGAGATTCAAATCGATGAGCAACTGCGTGTTTCCGAGGAACCAATCGAAATTCTTGATCGAGAAATCAAGCAACTCCGACGCAGCAGGATACCGATAGTCAAAGTGAAATGGAACTCTAGGCACGGACCAGAGTTTACTTGGGAGCGGGAGGCCTTCATGAAAAGCAAGTACCCGCATCTCTTCACAGAAAACCCCGGCTGTAATAGCAAGAATTAAATTTCGGGACGAAATTTCTTTCAACCGGGGGTAACTGTGACATCCGTCAAATTTTGACACTCAGGTTAGCTACTCGTTAAATTCACTCAGTAGCGTTCCTGTAGGCTAAAAGGTAGAATTTAAGTTGCCTGGATAATCTAGGTTAGTTTGCGTGAAAAAGTTAGGCTAAAACCTAAAAGTTCCGGAAACTGCCCGAAAAAGCCCGAACCGGCCCGAATTCACCCGATAATCCTAAAATGCCAAATTTAAAATGAATCTTGAAAATTTAAGTTATTCTGTTTAAAATATGAGTAAACCGACCTAAATAATCTAAAACCACCTTCGAAAAGTCGGTTTTTGCCAAAAAACGCCGAAAACCCGGTACCGAATCGAACTGACAGTGTAAGAAAGTGTGTAAAAAAAAAAATAAAAGAAAAGAGAGGAGGAGGTGGGACCCACTAGGGGGCCGGCCACCCCCCCCCCTATCTCTCTCTCCTCTCCTCTTTTCCCTACAAAATCAATTCATCATCATCACTTCACCCATTTTTCAAAAATCCCTCTCTCTCTAAACTCTTCCTCTCTCTAAAATCCTCTCATTTCTCTCTCAAGTCCAGCCCTAAACTCATCTTCAAAAATCAGATTTCTTGAAGATTAAAAACCACATTCAAGTTATTGTAATCAAAATCTCAAAGGTAAGAAGGTTAGGTTAAGTTTAGATTCGTTTTTCACTCCTTTCAAGCTCTATTTTCGTGTTTTTCTTGAGGTTTAACCTCCTTCTATGGATTCTAAATCCTTATGGTGTTTGGGAAAGAGATTCCACCTTAGAAATGTTGGAAAAACAATCTATGAAGGTGAGAGTCAATGACTTCCCCATAAGAACACCATTTGGATGTAAAATCCTTGTTAAATGATGTTTTTGACCACCAAACTTGTGCTAAACTTCATCAATAGTTCATGCATGGGTTTGGATGGTATGAAAGCATATATTAGTTGTATTACATTTGAATAATCTGAGTTATGGGTGAAATAGCAAGAAAAACCCCGAAATGGTATGATTTTATGTGTTTTGGTATCATTTTGAATGTTAAATGTTGGACAGATTCTGTCAAAATAATTGCATGTACTTTGTACGACTCAAAAAGGGTCTTGTTGTAGTCATTTCTTTATGAAATTTTTATGGGATGAAATTTAAGGTGTTAGGGTTCATACCCCACTGATTTTGCATAAAAACACCAAGATTTGAGTTCAAACCATCCAAAAACATTTTTGTGTGCAACAGTGTTTGGTCAGAAACTTTGGTCAACTTCAAACTAGCATAACTCCTTGATTATTCATCTAAAGCACAATTTTCTTGATCCTAAACTCAAGTACTTTGAGTTAGCTTTCTAAAAAGTCCAAGCTCATGTCATTTAGAGGAGTTTTGAGACTTCAACCAATGAGTTTAAGTTGGTGGTGTAGGCTGTCCTCTTATGGCAGATTACACATGCACCACTTGAAGAGGTCATAAATCTCTCAAAAACCATCCTTATGGCATGAATCTTATCTCAAAAGTTTGGTATATGTTTTATCTAGGAAATCTCTTTGGAAATTCGTGATAAAGTGGTGTATGGAATTATTTATGAACTAAACTCTATCTAAAGGTATTCTGGAATTCCAGCCCTTACCACTAAAATTGTAAAAATGTTTAAAATTAGTAAAAATTCTCTAAAAATTATGAAATTTGGTGGAATTGTGCCTAACATCCCATAATTCAGGGGGTAAAAATTTTAAGACTCAATAGTTAGAGGACCTAAGTTCAAAATAGCAATTTTTACAACTCAAAAATTTTGACAGATTCTGAAATTTTAGAAAAATCCAATTTTATAAGTTTTGAACCCCAAAATGTTTGGAGAACCTTAAAATTGTGACAAAAGGAATTTTTATTAAATTTGGACTATAAAATTTACATAATGGCATTATATGGATTTCGGTACGATTTTTAAGGACCGTTGGACTTAGGACTTACGTTGAAAATTACGTGTTTGATAGGGCAACCGTAGTTCGGAGACGGGCACTAGACCACGCACCAACCTTAACAAATCCGCACTAAACGCTAGAGGTGAGTATTCACAGCCCCATTTTTACCGCTTTTACGAAATTTTTGGGGTGAAAAGCATGTATATGATTAAATGTGTTTGGTTGTGAACTTGTTGCGAAATGAATTGAATTATCGAAATGAAATGACTTATTGTGACAAAATGAAATGATTCGTTTATATGAAATGTTTTATAAAATGATGTAAATCGAAATGTGAGTATGTTAATAAAATGAATTATTGAAATGAAATGTTTTGAGTTTATTGAAGTGAATTGAAATGAAACCATGCTTCGAGTATCAAATGAATTGAAATGAAATGAACTCGAGCATCGAAATGAAATGAAATGAAATGTTTTATGAAATAAATTTTTGATTTGTTGAATCATGATATAGTGAGCAATAAATGAAATGTCCCCTGCACTACTATTAACCCTTACAAATTGGGCCTATGATACAAGTGGATAGCGCTATTTGGATTGACATACCCACCTAGAACTGACGAGTAATAGGTGCACTGTATTGAAAAATATTCACCCCGGCTGGAATTAGTTTTCCCCCGGCAAGGCTGAATAGGGGCGTAGCAATGTCACGAAATGAAGGATTGTAGTAACTCACTGATATATATCATGTAATTAACACATCGTTTGGGAAATCTACTCACTGTCGTTTACTAAACTGTTATTTGTTTTGGGGTGAATGAACTGATTCACCAAACTGTTTACAACCGTATTGCGAATAAACGTCTTTTGGGATGAATATTGTACATAACTGCTTTACATCTATAAAAACCTGTGAACTCACCAACTCTTGTAGTTGACACTTGTTTAACATGCTTTTCAGGAATTCCGAAGGTTTGATATGTTCATTAAGGGAACTTTTGCATAACACCAGTCATGTCAATTCATATTTTGTTTAAATTTGTAAACCTAAATGAAGGATGGATTGTAATACTTGAAATATTGTGTAAACTCTTTTAAATTTTGGTATGAATGATTGGTGTGATTTATATCCTATCGCGATGAAATCTTAGCTGTATCACCTTGCGGTTCCGCTTTAGCGGGGTGTTACACATATATATACTACTCATTCCCCCAAAAAATCATTTTGTCTCTAGTGGCAAATGGTGGAGCAAATTTCAGAGAAACGCGACGCTCTAGAAGAAGCAGCCAGGCTACCCGTAAATACATACCCGTCGTCGTGTTACTTCGGTCCAAAGACATCGTACAATTTACCCTGGCCCTAGATCCGTTGCTTCAAGTCTGACTAAAGAAAGAGAACCCGATAAATGATAAATCCTACAAATGCCAACCATTAATTTTATATGATGTAGACCTTATAAAAATGATGTTTGGCATTTGGCGGGTCTTATATCATGTTGTCTTTCTTTAATCAGACTTGAAGCAACAGATCTAGGGCCAGGGTTAATTGCAAGATGTATTTGAACTGAAGTAACATGATGGCGAGTATTTATTTAAGAGTAGCCTAGTTGCTTCCTCTAGTGTGTCGCGCTCCACTGAAATTTGCTTCACCTTTAGTCATCAGATTACAAAATGAAATTTTTGGGAAATGTCTATACTAAGTAAACGAAAAAACCATTAACGAAATGTCAAACATAAAAAAAATTACAAATAAGTCTATTTTTTCTCTTTCCCCTTTCTATCCCAAATCTTTGAAAGTAGGTCTGCATACGAGCCCCAAGATCACTTATTGTAAAATACTTTAGGGAGACAGGGAACATCTCAAGAATCCAAATCTGCAATAACAGAGATAACTTTTAGATTTATTATATTAAAGAAAACACATTCATTTAGCGTTTATTTAAAAAACACATTCATATTATATAAATTATATATATATATATTTGGTGTATATATTTTAGTATATATAATTGGAGTAGAAACATTCAACATTCAACAATATATGTCTAGACTTGATAGGAAATAGGAGAATAAATAATAGAGTACATACTGGTGGTGGTGCTGCCATGGATCTCGTAGAAAGAAGTATGATATGAGGAATGGAAGTGAGTGAGAGAGAGGGTTATGTTATTGTATGGTTTATGGTTTCATTTGGGTATGGTTTCATGAGAACCTATTTATAGGGTGAGAGGGAGACATGTAACAAATATATATGTAATTATATTTATATAATTATGTATATATATATATGGAATTTAGTTATTCAACACTAATTTATTAATCCAATGGGTCAAATGCAACAAGACGTCTAAACGGTAAAGTTGACCCAACTCCTGAGTAACGATAGCTATAAAAATCTCGAGCCATAAGTCGTCGGTAATCCATAACAACTTGATTACAATCCACGCCTTCATCTAGGGTGATTGTTTTCCCTTGAACCAACTTATGAATAAACATACAAATAAACACACCAGAGTCTTCAGCCCTACCTTGCGGTACTTGTTTGGCAAATTTGATAGTTGGTGTAGGAGTATCGATGCGACCCGATATTTGTAAGTACGAAAAACTCTCTTTAAAAGGGACCAATACTTGAGCCCAACGTTTTAGGATTGCTTTTAGATCTTCGGAATTCACGGAACGTCGACTGCTACAAAATAATGATGTCTCAGCGGTAAGAAGATCCATCTTCGCAAGCAACCAATTGTTCTCGTTTACACAGAACGGGATAAATACGATATCAATATCCGCCCAAGCGGGGTATGGTGCATAATTCCCATCAGCATATTTAACAGCATCAGATCCTTGTGGCGGGTGTAACAGAGAATCAAATTTCGCTGGCATTATAGTCCACCTCATTGGTTGTGTACTTCTAGTAGATTGATATCGGCGATATCGCAACCATCGTCTTATCCAAGCTTCTATATGCTGTCAACACGACAATATGTTAATTTAAGTCCAAATAATAGTGTTAATTGAAGTTAAAGACACAAGACGTAATTACGTACCAATGGCCATAAATCACTGCTAGACAAGTCACCCACCAATATACTCCAAAATTCTTTAGGTATTTGCATACGACCCATCAATGCAATATGAGAGTATTCATAAGTATCACCACCACTATCCCCATGTAGGCAAAACTCTTCTGCACTCCGAGCCTATCCCATCTGTGCAACCAGGTCATCCAGGACTGGCTCCTGATTGTCTTCCAACGTCATCATCGGAGGTGGATTATCTCGCATACGTTGCCTCCGCAAAAGTCGCATCCTACGGGTGGTTGGTGATAACACCAAAATTATACATGTTTTGGTTGCGCGTAATCGTATGACTTTACCCCATTTCTCACCCGTTTATGATCATTTCATGCACTAAAAGAGTTTATTATTGTTTGTGAAGGATTTGGAGGCCGTGGAACGGAAAAGTACGAAAAAAGGCGAGAAAACGTGAAAAATGCACAAAGTCAACACAGTAGCTACTTGGCGATCGCGAAGTCCTCAATCTGGCGCCGCCAAGTGCGACTAAATTGAAGATTAGGGTTGATTTAAGTGCTTGGCGTCGCCAAGTTGGCAGCCTGGCGATCGCCAGATGGAGCCTGGACGTTTTTCTTTAAATATCAGCCTCCTCCTTCAGTTCTAAACATGTCCGATACACGAGGGAAGTACAGAGGAACGAGAGTGAGAGTACGAAAGGTGCCGATATGCTGCGGAAGTCGATCTCCGATCATCTATCGTTGTACTGTTGGTATCATGTCGATGTCTACTTTTGTTTATGTTTTTGTTTTCATTATGAGTGAGTAGTTTATTAGTAGTGCTTGTCATGGTCGATGAACCTTTATGGATGATACTTTGTGATTAATGTTTACTGGTTTGTTTTGATTAATTGAATGTCTTTTATGGTTCTTTTCTGATTAATGTTATTGTGGCGATTTGAATTCACTTGGTTGGGTGTATTTGTTAGACCAAAGCAGATAGACTCCGAAAGGATAATCAACCTACCTTAGCTTGACCTGGACCAAAGGTTGTGTTAAAAGGTTACTTTGACCAATAGTGACCGATAGTAAAAGAGCCATTACAATATTGATTAGGAAGGGTTTACCGATTCTGGATTGTGGATCAAACGATTTAGGATTGGAATTAGGAGGACCGTATCCTAGTTTATAACCATAAATTGCACATGTTAGGGTGTCCCAGACTTAAATTCCTACAATAGTCAAAACAACCAAACCTTCGACCTATTCATATCATCCATATTGGGGATTCACTTTATCATGATAAGTACTACTGTTTTTCCTTATTATAAACTTAAATCATTATTTTAACTGCTTTCTTAGTTTTTATTTAACTAATTGTCTTTTTAAGTATTTAAACCTTTTTCATACAAAACCCCCCTTTTTGATTAATTAAACCGATTCAGACTTTAGTCTACGATAACTTGACCGTTCCCAGTGGTAGATACGATACCTGGACTTTCCTACACTATATTACTCACGATCAGGTACGCTTGCCTGTATATGTGGTAAGACGGTGGCTAGGCATTAGAGGTTAAAACTTGTTACGCTTTTTATATACGATAATTACCGCATCAAGTTTTTGGCGCCGTTGCCGGGGAACGGTAGTTGTTAGATTTTAGTCTAATTAGTTTTGTTAATCGATCCTTGTGAGGGATTTTTTCCCTTGCAAGTTTTTCGCTTTCTAGTTTAATTAATTAGTTTTATTTTTATTTTATTTTATCTCTTTGTTTCCCGCAAGTTGCCCGTAACCGTTTGTTGTGATTTCAGTCACGGCAGACTTGTTAGAGCCATTTGAGGAGCCGGAGAGAGAGTTCAGAAAAAGAAACAAAAAGAAGTCAAAAGCAAACAAAGTTCGCCCGAGTGCTTTGATTTTTGAGATGGGAGACGAGGCACCAATGTGGACTGCCAGGAGAGCCACTCCAATTGTACCCACCAATCCGATCACGAAGCCGAACCTGAACAAAGAAATCCCAGGGAAGCTCCTACACATGATCAAGGACCTTACCTTCGACGGGAAAAACGATAGCAATTCTATCGTTCACATGGAGGACTTCGTGGACATTTGTGATCTGTTCAAAACAGAGGTAGACCGGGATGATGCAATTCGTCTTCGGGTCTTTCCTCTAACGCTTGTCGGAGAAGCTAGGGCTTGGTTACGATCCTTAGAGCCGAGCTCAATCACTACATGGGAAGGACTTCGCTCAAAGTTCCTTTCCCGATTCTTTCCACCATCCAAGATCGACAAACTGAGAGCCGAGATCCGATCCTTCCAACAACAAGACGGGGAAACCATATCCGAAGCATGGGAACGTTTTAAGCACCTCCTAAACTCGTGCCCGAGTCATGAGTTGAATAAGAGTGAACAGGTTCAAACTTTCTATAGTGGACTTGCTTACTCCTCACGAGCTACTTTGGATTCATCTGCAGGTGGTGTCTTCATGTACAAAATGCCCACGGAAGGTTACAAGCTCCTCGAAGACATGCTCATACATAACATAGATTGGAGGACGGACAAGCGATTACAAATCCCGAGGATGGCCGGAAAGATCTCTACCGACTTCGATCCATCCGATGAACTAGCCGCTATGAAAAACCAACAGGTAAAGTTTGAACGAAAAATCGAGGAACTTATTAAATCTGTTCATGCTTTGCAGGTTGGATGCGAGGAGTGCAGTGGACCGCATTTGACTAAGGATTGCCCGAACAAACCGATGATGACACCCGAGGAGGTGAACTATATCAACCGAGGCGATTACCAAGGGATGTGGAACAACAACCGTAATTTCATCCCTAGACCTCCCGGTTTCTTTGCACCAACTCAACAGAACCAAAGATCGGATGGGGAGCCACGTGTTTCTATCAAAGATCGGATTGTCCAATTCATGGATGCGCAAAAGAATCTAAACGATGAAGTGGGTTCATACCTACGTAATCACCAGAGTACCATCCAGAATTTGGAATTGCAGGTTGGACGTGTTTCGCAAATGCTAAGTGAAAGGACGCAAGGAGAATTGCCAACGCAAACACAAGTCAACCCGAAGGTGGAGAATGTGAAGCCAATGCTCATGATAACTGGAGAGCCGTCAAAGAAGAAGTGGACGGACATCTACACAAAGAAGTATGTGGAAACCGAGAGTGAAAGTGAGCCCGATTATGCCACGGATTATGATTCAGAGGGGTTCACCGTGTCTTTCGAACACCTACGACTCAAGGTTCCCGAAGCTTCGAGTGATGATGAAGATGAGGAAGATGGAAAGCAAGGCGGATACGCGGAGTTCGTGATCCTGAAGAAAGAAGATAAAGGTAAGGAGAAAGAGAAGGAGAAAGAAAAGGAGAAAGCACCGGAGGATGATCTCATCTACATCGCACCAATCAAGCATGATCCAGGGAGTTACAACTTACCTATTTCTTGTCATAGATTTAGTGGTCTTGCTTTGGTTGATTCAGGTGCCGCTCTTAACATGATGCCTGTTGGCTATTGCAGGAAAATGGGAGTCAAGAGGATCGTGCCAACGAACTATCAATACTGGGGAGTGAACGGTTACATGACAACACCGTTAGGAATAGCGGAAGGAGTCCCGATTCGTATTGGAAAATTTGTGTACTATACGGACTTCATCATAGCTAACCTTCCACAGAACACGGAGATCCCGATAATCCTCGGGAGATCTTTCTTGCACACCGCTTAAGTAAATACCGATATGCGAAATCAAGTCACGAGCTTAGGCTATGGAGACAATCGGATTTACTTTGATCCTAACGGAGAGCCGGTTAGACACCTCGATGAACCTTATGACGATCCTTCTCTGACCTACACCAAAAGCATGAACCGTCCGCTACTCCCGCATGAGCTTGGAAAGAAAACGGAGGACTATTCAAACCCGATGCGCAAAAAGGAGCAATCAACCAAGGAACCGGGATCCTCCAAGAAAGATCACAGGAAGAAGAGGGGCTCGTCATCCCAACGTGCCAAGAAATAAGCCGAAAGTGGGGTCGAGCTCTAGACCCGTCCAAAAATGAAGCGCTTCTCGGGAGGCAACCCGAGCTTTTTTGATTTTCTTTCGTTTTTGATGATTTTTGTGTGTGTTTTTATTAATGTTTTCATTTGATATTGCTTAGGTAACCATGCGGAGGAGATAGAAACCAGATTCGAGCGAAATCGGAATGCGATGCAGATTTTCAAATGTTGGAAACAGTAGGCATTTGGCGATCGCCAGATCACAAATCTGGCGACGCCAAGTGGGTAAGTGTTGGGACCCAAACAATCAAACAATAAAGGATTTAGAGAAGAAAATCAAGAGATTGAAAGCAAAAGTTCTTGATATTATTAATGAGATCTCATAAAACTACAAGAACACACACTTTCTTTCTCTCTCTAGATGACTCTCATTGAATTGTTTTTCTCACTAGAATAATTCTTCACACTTCCTTTCTCTCTATTCACCCTTTATATATATAGGACACATTACACCAAGCCCAAGCCCAAGCCCATTCTATAATTAACTAGCTAAACACTACACTAATTAATTCTTCTCAAAGCTTCCTTTATAAAACTTTCTAATTAGGACAATTTGGTCCTAACAATCTCCCCCTAAAGTTTTGTAAAGGAAGTATCTTTGATCTTCTCCCCCTTGCTTTCGTGAGAAAACCTTAGTGGCGTTCGGCTACATTTTGATCTCCAAGCTCCCCCTCGATTGTAGCTCTTCATCTTCAGTTTCAACTGAAAGACCAGATCCGATTTGCAATAACCGCGACTGATTGCATAAACTACAGCTCAACCTGTAAATAACTCGACACGTCTGATAACCGCAGAATACAACAGCTTGCACCAGAGCATGTTGATTCATCCAACTATGTTGATCTCCAGCAAGAGAAACAAAGGGATAGATGCATGTGTGAGTTACCGTGCAGATCAGCAAGAAAGATAAAGGTTCTGTCTTTGACCCCGTGTTGAATAGGAATTCAGCAAAAGAGCTCTAAATCTGATAAGCTCACAACTGGGAAACACTGAAGCTTGGATCACCGAAACACCGTATGGAGTAAAAAACTGGGAGTAGATACTGAACGAGATACTCTGCTTTGATCTCTCTGCTGCTCAGAAGGTAGTCGATTTCCTGAAGTCTTCCAAAGTGTCAAGTAATCAGATCCAGATCGAGTCTTCTTAGTCAGATGGATGACGACCGTCACTCAAAATTCTAGATCGCAACTGAACCTCCACAACGGTGAAATGGCTAGGAATTGAGCACGTAACAATAGTACCATTCACCGAAGGTGGCATCCAAAGGAAAAACTCAACTCGCACTCCATCGAGGAATAATTCCATCTAATAAAAACTCTAGAATAATGGTTGCAGAGCGTCAGGCTTCCGAGTAGTCTAACCAAATGCAGAATCCGATCACCATCGTTCTGAAATCGTTACAAATCTGACATGTCTTCAAAGAATCTGGAGCAGTTGGGGAAATGAGAGAAATTCAATTTTCGCGATTGAAAACTGAATTGGGCTAAAAACCGGGCTGATGAGATCTTTACGAATCAATTGGGAAAGAAAGGTGGCTAATAAAGCGCGGGGATTTTGAAGCGTCACATGTATTTGAATTTGGGTGGATCTAGAGCGCAGCGGAAAGTGATCAATCATAAGCCCGATTGACCGTATAATCTTGAAAGCGTATCTGGAGATAATTCCCGAACTAAAATTGAGCAATTTAACATACTCGGGAAAAAATTCCGTCAAATAGTCCCAAACCCCGAAACCTGGAAGTCCCAAATCAGAAAAAATAAAATTTTCTGAAAAAGATGTGAAATTCTTAAACTCCAGGGCTGAATTTGTAAAAATCCAGAACTTTGAACTCAAGGGGTTAATCTTGTACATATTCAGAACTTGAACTTGAGGGACCAAATTTGAATATATTTGAAACTTGAAGTGCAGGGACCAAATTCGACAGAACTTGAAACATGAAGTGCAGGGACTGGATTTGAACATTTCTCCAAAGTTCACAAATGAATAAGCTTGAAAGATCAGGGGCTGGCAGCGACATGATGTAAAACTTGAAATTTAAAGTGTCACACCATTATAACTGTAGGGACCAAAGATGTCAAAGTCATCAAAACCTTGAAATTAAATCAAGTGAAGCACGTGAGTTAGAATAATTTGTAGCAAAAGTGAACACGTGACATGGCTTTCCAAATCCAATTCCAGAAGTGAGTCGGAAAAGAAAACCCGATACGGAAAACCAAATCCAATTCGGAAATAAAACCCAAAGTATTTTCCGATTCCAAACTTTTCTTCTTTAGCCACAAATCAGATCCCCAGACTGTTTTCAATCCTCAAACAACTCCAATCAAAAACTCATAAAATCCAAGATCAAAGGTTCCCCTCAAGAACGAGTCGGGAAACTCGAATACCCGAATCGGGTTATTCATGTTTCCCGAGTCGGAAAAGATGATAATCTTAAAGGAAGTTTTCCGATTCGGAAAACGGATATAATCACAACCGAAACTCCAACCTTCATAATCTCCAAGATCCAAAACCCAAAAAAAACTCATATTCAAATTTTTTCAAGAACAAAGCTTCAAAACCCAAAAAAAATCCTCTTTGAATGATTCTATAGGAACAAACAAATCTAATGATTTGTTTGGCTCTGATACCATTTGTTGGGACCCAAACAATCAAACAATAAAGGATTTAGAGAAGAAAATCAAGAGATTGAAAGCAAAAGTTCTTGATATTATTAATGAGATCTCATAAAACTACAAGAACACACACTTTCTTTCTCTCTCTAGATGACTCTCATTGAATTGTTTTTCTCACTAGAATAATTCTTCACACTTCCTTTCTCTCTATTCACCCTTTATATATATAGGGCACATTACACCAAGCCCAAGCCCAAGCCCATTCTATAATTAACTAGCTAAACACTACACTAATTAATTCTTCTCAAAGCTTCCTTTATAAAACTTTCTAATTAGGACAATTTGGTCCTAACAGTAAGCCACGGATCAGGTAAAAATTTTCGACCCTCGCGACGCGGAGAAGGCCGTTTGGCGACGCTAAACTTTTAAAAATTAGGGTTTTCTGAAATTAACCTGTTTGGCGACGCGAAACCATGGGTTTCGCGACGCGAAGTCGGGACAGATGGTTTTTAAACCTTCTTTTTCCCACTTTTCACAAACATACAAACCTAATTCCTCTTAGGCGCCGCCAAACCCTCTCACGTCCTTGCGAAATTCAACCTTCTTGAGCTTCAATTTCATCTTTCAACATGAACAAGGTACGTTTCCTAACTGTAATTTCGTAAGGATTGCTCGATTTGGTGATTGGAGATCTTGTTTTGGGTATCAATGGTGTTTGTTTGCTTGAATGGAATTAGCATTATTCTTGATACACCATTGATTATTTAGAGCTTATAGATGAATGCATGCCCTATATTGTGATTGAAATCTTGTTTCTAGCATGCTATTTGATTGTTGAATCTAGTGATTGTGGTTAAATGATAAGTGTGGGGATTTTGAGAACACCAAAATCCCCCATTCTTTCTTGCTAGCTAGATTAGTTTGAAATTGTGGATTGAACTAAAAGTTCAAGTGTGGGGATGTTTCACATCCCCATTGTTCTTGTTTTGTCATGCATATATATGTGATGCTTGAACTTGTTAGTAGTATAGGTTTTGTCTCGTTGGAATTTCGAATGTGAATAAACCTTGTCTTGCATATATGGATGGAGATTTTTCTAAGACAATGGTATTTCGGTTTTGTAGAGACAAAGAACCCGCTCGTCTACGACTGCCGTAGCTAACTTCCATGCACCGGATGGAAGTCATGTTTTCACCTCATTTACGAACGACCCGACGTTGAATGCTCGAAAGAAGGAGGAGTATCGGGACATCGTTAACCGACTTCTCCCCCGCCAAATTCTCATGCCGAAAAGAGTCGATTGGGATCTTCTTAGATCGATGGGTGTCGAGAATGACATCAAAGCAATTCTTGAAAAGCACTCTTACGATGAGGATGGCAATGAGTACTACATATGCCATGCATGGGAGCGAGTTTTCGATATTGCCGAGACCCTCTACCGAGAGCTTATCGTGGAGTTTGTGGCCACGTTTCATTTTGAGGCTATCAAGGCTCTTGGGGAATTTCATCAAACGTGCATGACATTCCGACTTGGTGGCATTTGGAGATCTCTTTCTTTGGTCGAATTTTCTCTTGCCTTGGGGATATATACCCAATTGGATGTTGATGCTCACGGATTCGAGGAGTACATGTGGGCGACCGCAAAGAGACCCGATGATTTTGATCCGCGTTTGGCTTGGATGATTTTGGGTGATGGTGATTATCATGGCAACCTCAAGGTGAAAGGTTTTCGTGCTTCGTCGGATAGACTTCTACACCGCATGCTCATTCAAGCGGTGAACGCTCGTTCTTCGAGTGAGGAGAAAGTTACCGTGCAGGATTTGTGGCTTCTTGAGCAACTCTCTACGGATGATAAATATCCGAATGCTCCGTATCTCATCGCCACTCAACTCGCCAAGGCGAGTGGTTATCGAGAGGGTAGTCGCATCGTTGGTGGCCAGTACGTGACGCTCTTGGCCAAGCATTTCGGTATCCTAACCGACGCCGCGATCGCTTCGATGACGAACCTCGGGGAGATGGGATTGATCGACATGGACCAACTCCGAGGTATGGGCGTGGCGAGAGTTGAGCATATGATTGGACGAGACTATAATGCACGGATCCGTAATCCTCAAGCTTATAGGAGTCAGCCGAGAAGTCAACCGAGTCAAGCACCGAGGAGCACGCACGAGATTGGCGGAACAAGTGGAATGAGTGGGGCGAATGTGGGTCAACAACCGACGGATTGGACGGCATATGCAGGTTACCAAGACTTGAGTAACCAACTCTCGGAGATGTCACTTTCTCATGGCCGGCATCAACATCATATGGAGAGATGAACCAGATGGCCTCCCACTTCGGTATTCAACCGAATACCGCTTATGCTCCATCTCCATATTGGCCATACTCCGAGGATGCTCCGCCCGGTTACCCGACTTACGAGGATTGGCAAAACCAACCTCGTGGCCCTTATTGATCTCTCTCTTTTATCTCCGTTATTCGATATGGTTGTCGTAAACAATTTTTAATTTTTGAACTGCGTGGTTTTGGTTTGTGTTGAACAATTTTTATTTTGGATTGCTTAGGATTTTAAGTAGTTTGATTTGGTTTATTTTCATTTGTTCGTTTTTACTTTTCTTTTTCTTTTTGTTGGTAGATACGGCGATTTATGTAACACCCCGCTAAAGCGGAACCGCAAGGTGATACAGCTAAGATTTCATCGCGATAGGATATAAATCACACCAATCATTCATACCAAAATTTAAAAGAGTTTACACAATATTTCAAGTATTACAATCCATCCTTCATTTAGGTTTACAAATTTAAACAAAATATGAATTGACATGACTGGTGTTATGCAAAAGTTCCCTTAATGAACATATCAAACCTTCGGAATTCCTGAAAAGCATGTTAAACAAGTGTCAACTACAAGAGTTGGTGAGTTCACAGGTTTTTATAGATGTAAAGCAGTTATGTACAATATTCATCCCAAAAGACGTTTATTCGCAATACGGTTGTAAACAGTTTGGTGAATCAGTTCATTCACCCCAAAACAAATAACAGTTTAGTAAACGACAGTGAGTAGATTTCCCAAACGATGTGTTAATTACATGATATATATCAGTGAGTTACTACAATCCTTCATTTCGTGACATTGCTACGCCCCTATTCAGCCTTGCCGGGGGAAAACTAATTCCAGCCGGGGTGAATATTTTTCAATACAGTGCACCTATTACTCGTCAGTTCTAGGTGGGTATGTCAATCCAAATAGCGCTATCCACTTGTATCATAGGCCCAATTTGTAAGGGTTAATAGTAGTGCAGGGGACATTTCATTTATTGCTCACTATATCATGATTCAACAAATCAAAAATTTATTTCATAAAACATTTCATTTCATTTCATTTCGATGCTCGAGTTCATTTCATTTCAATTCATTTGATACTCGAAGCATGGTTTCATTTCAATTCACTTCAATAAACTCAAAACATTTCATTTCAATAATTCATTTTATTAACATACTCACATTTCGATTTACATCATTTTATAAAACATTTCATATAAACGAATCATTTCATTTTGTCACAATAAGTCATTTCATTTCGATAATTCAATTCATTTCGCAACAAGTTCACAACCAAACACATTTAATCATATACATGCTTTTCACCCCAAAAATTTCGTAAAAGCGGTAAAAATGGGGCTGTGAATACTCACCTCTAGCGTTTAGTGCGGATTTGTTAAGGTTGGTGCGTGGTCTAGTGCCCGTCTCCGAACTACGGTTGCCCTATCAAACACGTAATTTTCAACGTAAGTCCTAAGTCCAACGTCCTTAAAAATCGTACCGAAATCCATATAATGCCATTATGTAAATTTTATAGTCCAAATTTAATAAAAATTCCTTTTGTCACAATTTTAAGGTTCTCCAAACATTTTGGGGTTCAAAACTTATAAAATTGGATTTTTCTAAAATTTCAGAATCTGTCAAAATTTTTGAGTTGTAAAAATTGCTATTTTGAACTTAGGTCCTCTAACTATTGAGTCTTAAAATTTTTACCCCCTGAATTATGGGATGTTAGGCACAATTCCACCAAATTTCATAATTTTTAGAGAATTTTTACTAATTTTAAACATTTTTACAATTTTAGTGGTAAGGGCTGGAATTCCAGAATACCTTTAGATAGAGTTTAGTTCATAAATAATTCCATACACCACTTTATCACGAATTTCCAAAGAGATTTCCTAGATAAAACATATACCAAACTTTTGAGATAAGATTCATGCCATAAGGATGGTTTTTGAGAGATTTATGACCTCTTCAAGTGGTGCATGTGTAATCTGCCATAAGAGGACAGCCTACACCACCAACTTAAACTCATTGGTTGAAGTCTCAAAACTCCTCTAAATGACATGAGCTTGGACTTTTTAGAAAGCTAACTCAAAGTACTTGAGTTTAGGATCAAGAAAATTGTGCTTTAGATGAATAATCAAGGAGTTATGCTAGTTTGAAGTTGACCAAAGTTTCTGACCAAACACTGTTGCACACAAAAATGTTTTTGGATGGTTTGAACTCAAATCTTGGTGTTTTTATGCAAAATCAGTGGGGTATGAACCCTAACACCTTAAATTTCATCCCATAAAAATTTCATAAAGAAATGACTACAACAAGACCCTTTTTGAGTCGTACAAAGTACATGCAATTATTTTGACAGAATCTGTCCAACATTTAACATTCAAAATGATACCAAAACACATAAAATCATACCATTTCGGGGTTTTTCTTGCTATTTCACCCATAACTCAGATTATTCAAATGTAATACAACTAATATATGCTTTCATACCATCCAAACCCATGCATGAACTATTGATGAAGTTTAGCACAAGTTTGGTGGTCAAAAACATCATTTAACAAGGATTTTACATCCAAATGGTGTTCTTATGGGGAAGTCATTGACTCTCACCTTCATAGATTGTTTTTCCAACATTTCTAAGGTGGAATCTCTTTCCCAAACACCATAAGGATTTAGAATCCATAGAAGGAGGTTAAACCTCAAGAAAAACACGAAAATAGAGCTTGAAAGGAGTGAAAAACGAATCTAAACTTAACCTAACCTTCTTACCTTTGAGATTTTGATTACAATAACTTGAATGTGGTTTTTAATCTTCAAGAAATCTGATTTTTGAAGATGAGTTTAGGGCTGGACTTGAGAGAGAAATGAGAGGATTTTAGAGAGAGGAAGAGTTTAGAGAGAGAGGGATTTTTTGAAAAATGGGTGAAGTGATGATGATGAATTGATTTTGTAGGGAAAAGAGGAGAGGAGAGAGAGATAGGGGGGGGGGGTGGCCGGCCCCCTAGTGGGTCCCACCTCCTCCTCTCTTTTCTTTTATTTTTTTTTTACACACTTTCTTACACTGTCAGTTCGATTCGGTACCGGGTTTTCGGCGTTTTTTGGCAAAAACCGACTTTTCGAAGGTGGTTTTAGATTATTTAGGTCGGTTTACTCATATTTTAAACAGAATAACTTAAATTTTCAAGATTCATTTTAAATTTGGCATTTTAGGATTATCGGGTGAATTCGGGCCGGTTCGGGCTTTTTCGGGCAGTTTCCGGAACTTTTAGGTTTTAGCCTAACTTTTTCACGCAAACTAACCTAGATTATCCAGGCAACTTAAATTCTACCTTTTAGCCTACAGGAACGCTACTGAGTGAATTTAACGAGTAGCTAACCTGAGTGTCAAAATTTGACGGATGTCACAATTTATGATCGAGCACGATTTTTATGCACCACTCTCAGATCAGAACAGATTTCGTCACATAACCCGGGAAGTTTCTCTTTTTCCCAATTACTCCTTAATTGTGTTAATTGTTGCATTGAGGACACTGCAAATTTTAAGTGTGGGGAGGGGGTTATGTAGACTTATCTGTTTAAATGGGTTCACTTTTTGCTTATGGATCGTCGTTTTTCAAACTTTTGAAAGCTTTGAGATTTGCCCCCAATTTTTTTCGAAATCTGAGATTGTTTTTAAGACTGAGTTGCTTGCATAGGAGAACACTGAATAGGATTAGTTGAGTAAAAGGATGCCTTGAAATACTGATTACCATGAGTGCCTCACCTAATTCCATTGAGAGATTGGGCCTTAATTGTTATATCTGTTTATTTTCGTGTGGAATACCGACTTTGACCCAAGGTAGAACTTGTCATTTGAATGCTTGTCGAGACCACATAAGAGAAGTATTTATCACCATTGCACTGATAGAGGCCTTCGTTTCTAACCCTTTTAGCCTTCGTCAGATAACCTCATCATAAGGTTATCTGATTTGCCTAGCCTTTAATTGAAAAGTGTTCACCTTTTAACACTTTATCCCTTGAAACCATTTTGAGCCTTAGCCTTTTCATTTCTTTACCCACTATACACTTTATCCTTGAGCCTGATTGTTTATCTATCTCTTGGCCGTGACTTAAATTTGAATCTTGAGATGTTTTGATCCAGTTTTTCGTATCTGACAGTTTTTATGGGATTGAGATTTAAAAAGAGCCCAAAAGCAACATAGTTGCTGCTCTGAAAAAAAAGAAAAGAGAGAGAAAAGGAAAATATTTGAGACTCAGAAAAGAAAAAGAAATATCAAAAGAGTCGAGAATGCAAAAAGAAAAGAATGAGAGCTGAAAAGAGTGAAAAAGAATTTGTGCCCCAAATAAGCCATAGGCTTAGGCCAATTCTATAAGAAAAGAAAGAGAAATACTCATCCTAAAAGTCTCACTGTTTGAAAGTCAGATTGTTTCACTGTTTGGATCATTACTGATTGAGTTTTCAAGTTTTTGTTGCAAAACCCTTAGTCACTTATATATCCTTTATCCTACCCTTAACCCTTAGCCTAACATTACAACCCTAAAGTCCTCTTGACGGTTGACAACTTCTCAGTGGTGGAGATTAGATTTGGTGACAAGCTTATGCATGCGGGAATTAGTCGAGTATTGGTGTGATCACTTACATATACACTTTTACCCCCGAGAGATACACTTTATATTGTTATGCATATTATGTGAGGGTAAAAGGTTGGTCTTGGTATCCGATTGCTTGATGAGTCTTGTTTGTGTGTTCGATTGTGTGAGTATACTTTGTTCTCTTTGATGATCTTGGGTGGAGATAATTTTGGAGTTATCTTTCTTATCTTTCAGTCTTTTGATTGAGGACAATCAAAGCTTAAGTGTGGGGATTTTGATAACACCAAAATTATACATGTTTTGCTTGCGCGTAATCGTATGACTTTACCCCATTTCTCACCCGTTTATGATCATTTCATGCACTAAAAGAGTTTATTATTGTTTGTGAAGGATTTGGAGGCCGTGGAACGGAAAAGTACGAAAAAAGGCGAGAAAACGTGAAAAATGCACAAAGTCAACACAGTAGCTACTTGGCGATCGCGAAGTCCTCAATCTGGCGCCGCCAAGTGCAACTGAATTGAAGATTAGGGTTGATTTAAGTGCTTGGCATCGCCAAGTTGGCAGCCTGGCGATCGCCAGATGGAGCCTGGACGTTTTTCTTTAAATATCAGCCTCCTCCTTCAGCTCTAAACATGTCCGATACACGAGGGAAGTACAGAGGAACGAGAGTGAGAGTACGAAAGGTGCCGATATGCTGCGGAAGTCGATCTCCGATCATCTATCGTTGTACTGTCGGTATCATGTCGATGTCTACTTTTGTTTATGTTTTTGTTTTCATTATGAGTGAGTAGTTTATTAGTAGTGCTTGTCATGATCGATGAACCTTTATGGATGATACTTTGTGATTAATGTTTACTGGTTTGTTTTGATTAATTGAATGTCTTTTATGGTTCTTTTCTGATTAATGTTATTGTGGCGATTTGAATTCACTTGGTTGGGTATATTTGTTAGACCAAAGCAGATAGACTCCGAAAGGATAATCAACCTACCTTAGCTTGACCTGAACCAAAGGTTGTGTTAAGGGGTTACTTTGACCAATAGTGACCGATAGTAAAAGAGCCATTACAATATTGATTAGGAAGGGTTTACCGATTCTGGATTGTGGACCAAACGATTTAGGATTGGAATTAGGAGGACCGTATCCTAGTTCATAACCATAAATTGCACATGTTAGGGTGTCCTAGACTTAAATTCCTACAATAGTCAAAACAACCAAACCTTCGACCTATTCATATCATCCATATTGGGGATTCACTTTATCATGATAAGTACTACTGTTTTTCCTTATTATAAACTTAAATCATTATTTTAACTGCTTTCTTAGTTTTTATTTAACTTATTGTCTTTTTAAGTATTTAAACCTTTTTCATACAAAACCCCCCTTTTAGATTAATTAAACCGATTCAGACTTTAGTCTACGATAACTTGACCGTTCCCAGTGGTAGATACGATACCTGGACTTTCTCACGATCAGGTACGCTTGCCTGTATATGTGGTAAGACGGTGGCTAGGCATTAGAGGTTAAAACTTGTTACGCTTTTTATATACGATAATTACCGCATCAGTTGGAAACGTTGGTGTAATGACCAGAGTCTCAAAGTTAGTCCCTCGTTAAAAATGACTCTTTTTGAAAAGATTGTTGGGAGTTAGGGGTGAAAAATGTCATTTTTATTTAATGTTTGGAAGTTGGACTTATACCATAAATGGTATGGGCTTAGCCCTTTAGCCCATACTATTTATAGGCTAATCTAGGGTTTTACCATTTTTGGGGGAACTTTTAGTGTGTGTGTTTAGTGTGTGTTTCTTGGAGGTCAAGTTAGTGCTACACTCATCTTCAAGGTCGAGATTTCTTCACCAAGGTTAGTTTCGATGCCCTTTTAGCTAAGGAAATATTGATAATTAATGTAGGATTACCTTGGATTGTTTGAGGAAGCGTTTAGATCAAGCTAAAATCGATTTTTGGCTGATTTTAGCCTTTTTCCGGAAACTGGTTGCGTTACCCGGATCGGGATTCATAATTCCCGAATCGGGGAGGTGCTTTCCCGCATTGGGAAGTACTTTCCCGAATCGGGCATATGGTGTCCCGAATCGGGAACCCTTCAGAGCACTTAACTTTGCCACTATGCCTTTCCCGGATTGGAAAACTCATGTTTCCGAATTCGGGAATTGGGCTAACTTGGTCGTCATTTTGAACTCAAGGTTCGTCGAATCGGGTTTTGCTGATTCCCGAATCGGGATAATGAAACCCCCGAATTGGGAATTGGAGCATGATACCCGAATCGGGTTTTGCGGATTCCCGAATCGGGAAAGTGGCTTCGGGATCGGGATTTGTGAGTCGGGTTTTGTAAGTTGGTTTTAGAGGCCTGCGTCTGTAGAGTTAGTTTTCAGAGAGATTTTTCTAGCGGAACCCCCGTGCTGGGTCTGCCTAGGGATATTCTAGTTGTGGGTTTTTCTAAGTGCGAATCACTAATGCCTTAGGAATTTATACAGATACCGGGAGTTAGAGTAAGCAGCGAGTTAAGCTCAGGTGAGTTCCCTTACCTGAAAATGAATGGACTGCTTTTACTGTTTTTAAACATATCCATTCGATTTGCAAATGTTTTGATGATATTAACGTGATTTTGTGAAATTATAAATGGTTGTGAATGCTATATTAATGATCATCATATACATGCTATTTTAACCTTTCGGGATTGCATCGTGAGTAATGAGTACCATGGGACCGTACATCCCTGGGAAGTTTAGTGGTGTGAGGCACGGACTACGTCCGTCACTCCTTAAATGAGAATCGGGGAGATCCGGCCACGTAAGGTTGATTGTGGGATGGTGCGAGGCACGGATTATGTCCGTCACTCCTTAAATTGTGTATCCGGGGGATCCGGCCATCGGTTTGTTGTATTGTGATTTTATTACTCATGATGCTTTCCTGTTTATTTGAGATATCTGATTTTACGGCCAGCGGGCCGGAACTGTGTTTTAAACTGTTTTTGGAGGGAATTCACTAGACCTTTCGGTCTAACCCTCGTTTTCAAAATCTCAAACCTTTTCAGGGAAAGATCGTGTGGTGAGAGGCAAGGAGAAGGTAGACCTCTAGAGTAGCTCTACCGGTAGAAGTTTAGTAGTTTACCCTAAATTTAGAATCTCAGCTGTGGAGGGATGTTCCGCATGCACTCTTTAACTATTTACTTTTGAACTAAATATTATGAGATTGCGATTTAGATCACTGGGATTTATAGTATATGCGTGTTATTATCGTTATGGGTTTTGGGGCGTTACAGTTGGCTCCGACTGATAGTCGTCCTCATCAACCTCATCTTCAAGTTGCACTTCCTGCCATCGATCATCCATTTTTTCAAGTTGTGAGTAATAAGAAAGTAAACAAACCCTACTACATATATATATACAAACAATGTACGTATATTTCTTTAAAAAACAATGTACGTATATATGTATATATTAATATTATGTATTTATATATATATATATGTATAGTCGACTTTTAAAAATGTGTATATATGTATATATATAAGAGGAAGATGTTTGGTAATATATATAGTCGACTTTTAAAAATGTGTATAGTCGACTTTCAAAATCCGATTCCTTTTTGCTCTTGTCCAATCACCTGCAAGATTCCACCAAACCCTAATATATAATATATAATATATATTATATATAATAATATATATTATCAAATCTTTTCTTCTTATATATATATATACATTTTTAAAAGTCGACTATATATATATATATATATAAATACATAATATTAATTCTTGTTCAAATATTATAATATATTATATATTATTTATTAGGGTTTGGTGGAATCTTGCAGGTGATTGGACAAGAGCAAAAAGGAATCGGACTAAGTCCGAGTCCGATTCCTTTTTGCTCTTGTCCAATCACCTGCAAGATTCCACCAAACCCTAATAAATAATATTACCACACTCTTATATATATATACACACATTTTTAAAACCCGAATATATATATATATATATATATATAAATACATAATATTAATATATATATATATATATACATATAAACGTACATTATTTGTATATATATATATATATGTATCTTTATCAAACACAAACCCTCAAACTCAAAAACTCTCTTCTTAACAAAAAATAACGTCTTCCAAACATACACATAACCCTTTCACATTATGGTTCGTTTGCGTAATCCATTTGCGGTGAACTTGTATTGGGGTGGAAACATACAATACCATAACGGCCAGGTGCAATATGATGAATCCACATACAAAGTTGTTATCGTTTTAAGAGAAAAGCTTAATTACGAAGATTTTCTTGAGTTAGTCTATAGGCATGTCATGGTCTCAAAAGAACAATATAGGTTGACACTGTACTTATGTTATGATTTTCAAGGGCATTCGGATACATCCCTAATTCTAGGGGATGAAAGCTTAGATTCATTATATTACTTCGCCGAGCTCCAAGAAAATTATTGGGGTAATATTATAGTGAACATGGAGCATATGATGCCACCACCACAACATGTTGGGTTTGTCGAGATGCTCCAAAATCTCACTATACCAGAAGCATCTACTGCCCCTTTAGGTATTTATCAAGAGGGTTCGATGCAGTATCAACAAGTTGATATCATGGGTGCATCGACCTCTACTTTTCCTATTGATGAATTTGGCCCTGAAGAAGAAGAAGAAGCGTTGGATGGATCCGAAGAAAATGGCTCAGAAGGAAGTGAAGAGACGAGAGATGAATTTTATGATAGCAAAGAGGATGAAGATTCTGATGATGATGATGATGAAGGCACCCATGCAGAGCAAGGTACTTCACCTTCTTTGCATGACTTTAGTCAATGGGACACACATCAAAACACGGAGGCTGATGATTCAGGCCCCGTATTTGATGACGAGGAGGATGAAATGGATTTTTGGAGTGCAACGGCACCAAATGTGATTCGGGCTGGTATGTATTTCTCTAGCAAACAAGAGCTGATACAAGCGATTAGGGGATGGCATATATCACAACATAGGGAGCTTGTAGTTCTTGAAAGCAAACCGACATTATGGAGAGCGGTTTGCTACACTCAAAACCCGAGAAACAACACTGAATACCCTACACCTGGTGCACCATGTAACTGGCAAGTTCGTGCAACAAAAAAGAAGAAGCAATGTTTGTGGCAAATCAGAACCTGGGTGCCTGCTCATATTTGTTATGGGACAGTTATTGCTCACAACAACCGAAGTTTGAAGTCATCGGTGATAGCCACTCATATCCTACACTCGATCCGTGCAAATATTGCCTACCCAGTTAAACAGATCCAGGCAGATGTTAAAAACAACATGCATGTTGATATATCATACATCAAGGCATGGCGGGCTAGGAAGAAGGCTATAAACACCATATATGGCAGTTGGGAGAGCAACTTTGAGGTGTTACCGAGGTACATTCATGCTTTGGAAACATCTAACCTAACACGGTTGTTGTATGGTCGCATGATCCAAATAGCTCGTCCAGTATCAATACTTTTAAATACGTTTTTTGGGCATTTGGACCTGCTATCGAAGCTTTTGAAAACTGCATCCCTGTGATATGCATGGACGGGACCCATTTAAAGGGTTCATACAAGGGGAAGCTCCTGACCGCGGTAACAACGGTAATTTGTAAATTTATTTTATCAAATTATTTATATGCATCCCTGAACCATTTAAATTTGTTTCTTGTAAACTATTTATATGTATTTTGTAAATTGTTTTAATCAATTCGATTTAATTTATTTTATAAAATTATTATGTTTAGATTATTTTTAAACATTACTCTATATGTTAATTAAAAGTAATTTGATGAATCTTAATTTTACAATAAAGGGGAAGCTACTATATATGTTAATTAGAAGTTGCTTTGAACATGCAATTTTACAATAATTATTTCTCTTTTGAATCGATTTATTTTTTTCGTGACATAGGACGCCAACAATCACATTTTACCGCTTGCCTATGCCATTGTTGATGAAGAGACGGTGGATAGTTGGACTTGGTTTTTTAAGCAACTAAGGTGGTACGTTGCAAATAACAGTACCAGAGAGTTGTGTGTCATTTCTGATAGGCACAACAAGATCCTTAACGCAATGAGCAATCTAGATGAATGGAAGGAGCCTTTTGCATATCATAAGTTTTGTCTTCGACATATTCAAAGCAACTTCATGAGGCAGTTCAAGAGCTACCGACTGAAGAAACTTTGTTACGAAATGGGTTGTACGTCGCAGAAGCGGAAATATCTGGTAGCCCTACGTGAGTTAAAAGAGATCAACACCTATGCATGGGAGTACCTAAAAGAGATCGGTACTTCTAAGTGGACGCTTCTGTATGACTCAAAAAATCGTCGTTGGGGAAACATGACAACAAATATTGCAGAGAGTTTTAACAATGTCTTGCGTGGAGCTAGGGTTCTTCCTATTAAGGCTTTAATTGATTTCACATTCAATAAAGCCGTGCAACATTTTAGGAAGCATTTGGAAATCGCTACTAACTGCCCGACAGCCCTACCCCCACGTATGTGGGAACAATTCAACAAACGCGACCGATATGCACAAGGGCACACAGTTATAGAGTTCAACTCCACGACCGGCGTTTACAGAGTGGTGTCAAGGATGCAAAATGACTACACTATCAACTACGGTAAACGTACATGTACGTGTGGGAAGTGGCAAATACATCGATTCCCTTGTTCGCATGGTATTGCCGTTTGTCGTAAAAGGGGAGAGAACCCACATACACTTGTGCACAAATGGTACACAACGAGAACGTACAAACGGCAATACCAAAGTGACTTTATGCCGCTTGCTCATGTTGACTACTGGAATGACCCAGGTTGGAGAATAAGAGCCAATGCATCAAGACTTTCCACATCTGCGGGTAGGAGACGAACACGGAGAATACGTAATGAGATGGACGTCCGTGATCCAAACGAGCCAACTGTCAGAAGATGTGGATTATGCAAGCAACCCGGACATAACAGGACCACTTGCCCAAACTCTCATCCTTAAATTAACTTGTCATGTTTTACGTTGTAATGTGATTTTTTCACACAAATAATGTAATGTTGTTATTATTATTATTATGTCATCCTTAATATTTTGTCTATTTTACTATTCAATTTTTTCACACATGTTTTATAATATAATGTGATTTTTTTGTCTATTATTATAATAGGACCATTTTTTTGTTTAAAAATATATTACTTATATTCTTTATGTTTACTTACTATTATATGTATTTTCAAGGGTTAATAGTTCATACAGTAGCAAGCAGCTAGCATATAGGGTTGTAAAATTGCACTAAATCTGCATGCTAGCTACTCTAATGCATCACGTGATTTTTCCTACACTTTCACTCTTATGCATGCCAACTACTCTTAAACCTATATGAATCATAAACCACATAAATAAAGACTTATGTGCCATTTCTGCATGAACCATCACCTATATGTTGACATAAAGTATTTTTATGAAAAGAAGTCTAGTTTGTAGCTTCACATGGAAAAGGGTAGGGTGGCAGATTCTCTAGCACGTGAATGAGAGAGAAAAAGAGGTTGGTCAAAGTTAAATTAGGAGGTGACATCCAAAAAAAATCGGAGTTCAAAAACCCGATTCCACTTTTTTTTTCTTGCAGATGGCAGGAGAGAGAAGCAAAGAAATCGGACTTCAAAAAGCCGATTTCTTTAAAAATTACTCCACCCTACAGCCTTGGAATGACAGGTGGCGTCTGGTAGCAAAGCAATCGGACATTCAGAGTCCGATTATACCATATATGAAAATCCAAAGAGAAATAACCTAAATCTGCTAATTTTTTTTAAAATTGCACCAAATGTGCAATTTTTTCTATTTCAACATAGTGGAACACTATTTCAACATAGTGGAACACTATTTTAACATAGTGGAACACTATTTCAACATGGTGGAATGGTACTATAGCTTATTGCAATACATATATGTGTGTATAGATGCTTGAACACGTATATGTGTATATATGTGTTGGTGCTTAATATATTGTTCATACAGAAGAAAAGAAGAACGAAGGGAATTAAGGAAGCATACAAATTGAAGAGAAGCAGGTTTTGTCGACATCAAGATGAAGCATATATCCAATGACTCAATGTCGATTTCAAGATGAAGAAGAAGGGTTGTCGATTTGAAAGGGAAGAAGGATCTGTCGATTTGGTAGGGAACAAGGGTGTAGTAGATTTAGGGTTTTTAAGGTTCAATTCGAAAATTGAAAAGAAGGGGGTGGGATTATAAAATAGATATTAACTAGGGTAAAAGTAAAATATTTAACTAGCACTTACTCGGTTTGGTTCGGTTGCATATCGGTTCGGTTCGGTTTTTTCAGTTCGGTTTTGAGTCACAAAACCGAACCAAACCGAAAAAAATCGATAGATGGATTTTCTGCTGGTTAGAGTCTTTCTACTAGTTGTAGTCATGTTGTGGTTTGGTGTTGGCATTGCACTTTTGTATTATACATTATCATGGTCAGAGAAAAGACGTCGAAGATGTCGAAGAATGTCCTCGTGTGGATGCTTTTCGTACCCGTTCTTCTGCGACTCTTGACTTCGATAAATATAAGCTGCAACCCAAACCCATACCACGTATGTATGAATTATGTATGATTTTTCATGGATTATGTATGGTTTTATGTTATCATAAATAGATGATGTATTTGAAGTTGTAGAACCAAATTGGTGATGCCCATAAAAAAGTTTACATCATCACTTAGGTTATGGTTAAGCTAATTGGAAATTAACTGGTTTACATATGAACGAATTAAATAGTTATATGTGATCATACATATTCATATATGAACCAATTAAACAGTTTATGTTTTCACATAGGAACTATTTGTAAAAGTTTATGACCCCTCAATTTTTGGCATAGCCACAATTATTGACCGATCTCAACATACCATCATCAAAATGCTATCATTCTATACAATAAGATGTACCATTGCTCTGGGCATCACGAATTTGGTTAGTATGATAACCTAAGTGATGATGCAAACTTTTATCTAGGGATCGCCAATTTGGTTTCATTTAACACCTAAATGATGATGTACCCTTGATCCAAGCATCACCAATTTGGTTAGAATTTGATTGGTCATATTGGTTAGTAGGATAACCTAAGTGCTGATGTAAACTTTTATAGGCACATCACCATGTTGGTTCCATTTAAAACCTTGGTGATGATGTACTATTGATCCGGATTTGGTTCCATTTAAAACCTTTCTGATGATGTACTATTGATCCGGATCCTGATGGGCATCACCAATGTGGGAGAATCGGCATCTTGATAGCAACTGCATCAGTGACACTCGTCCTACCTTTTCACTTCTTTTTGTCCTTATAAAAAATGATTCTTTTGGACAAAATGATGATGCATTGTTTATTTTGAGTCATCAGCTAGCTTATTAGCCACCAACTAGATTATCAGCTATTTTGCTATTCAAATAAAAAGAAAAGGCATATATGGCTATTTATAATAAAATTCTATAGCTAATTTGCTATTCAAACCCCTTCTTTAACCAGCTACCCGTGATATATGGGTAACACCAAATCAAAGGGCGGGGTTTGGCAAGGTGAGGCCAGATATGTTTGGGTTCAAGAGCGCTGGCCCCTTCTATAACTAGCTACCCACGATATATGGCTAGCACCAACTCGAAACAAGGTCTTTGATATTGAATTTGAAAATTCGAAGAATCTCGTACGGATTCTGTCATCGTTCTGCACGTTCTTTTCTCAAAATCCTCCCGCTTCAATCGAATTCCTAATAGATACGTCTTCCAGTGCTGTGGTGGATTGGTTATCGCTTGGGGGTTCATATCACCGTAAACGAGTTCGGGCCTTCCTGTGCGCATGCCTGGAGACATTTATTTGGGGGCATGTTTAGCCCCCAAAATTGTCGGGGATTAGTCAGGCTTTGGCCTGGACACCCTCCAAAAAAAATTCCTAGTAGGCACACTCTGTTTCAATCGAGCCCATGAGTTAGGGATTTCATCGATTTCTTTGTTCTACTCGTGTACGATCAATAATTAGAATCTCAAAATTAGGTAAAGTTTTTATTTTCAATGATTGCTATTTGTCTAGTTTATTTCGTATAGTTGATTAATGCTAAATCAAGTTAGACAAGAAACTATGGATGGATTTCTCAACCAAATTGAGGTAAAACCACTATGTTTATCTTAAATCCGTAAATAGAAGCTGAAATGTGAATGTATTTAGTATGCATGTTTACATAGAAGCAATTTTAGTATGATATGTGATGAATTTCAAGGATATTAGGGAAATTTAAGAAATGAACAAACTATGTGAACAAATTGATAAAGTCACCCATAATGTTGAAGTAATTGTTGGCCCTTCATCTAAGCCACTATGCTCTTGATTGATAACCTCAAAGTAGCGTTTAAAAAAGCTAGCTTATGGTACATGTTTGGATGGACTAGCTTATAAGCTAGCTTATTTTTGCCAAACACAATCTTTTATGTCCATCCAAACATGTACCTTAAAAATAAGTTTGCTTATAAGCTTGCTTATGTTTACCAAACAGTGCCTTAGGTTGTGGTTGGCAAAAATAAGCTAGTTCATCCAAACATGTACCATAAGGTAGTTTATTGAAACACTACTTTGGAGTAGCGTTTTGGGAGCTTTTCCTAACTTTTTCCAATTATACCCTTATTACTATTAATTATTAAATCCAAAGCTTGCTTATTCAAGTATTTGGATTGTGTAATTTAAACGTGCTTATTTTACTCCTATAAAACCTCTTATTTGATTGTTTGCTCCATTATAACCACTTTACTCAAACACTCAAGTAGATACTCAAACGTGCTAGTATTGATATATACATTGACAATTTAACATACACATTAACCTAAGGGTGATTTTTACACAACAACAAAAATGAGCACCTTCAAATGAGCACTGCCAAATACCCCCCCCCCCCCAAGCCCAACTGATTTCTAGAACAAGAAAACAATGAGATAATTCCGACCTCATTGTTTTTTTTTTGTTCTTGAGATGCTAGTTGGTCAACAAAAAAATGAAACTACCCTAGGGTTTACCTAGTTGTTCCAAGTCACATTTGTACGGAGATGAAACTACAGTATCATCAAAAAATATTGCGGTCGAGTAGTTGAAAATCGAAGCTCCTTGGGGTGGCAACTCGTAAGCCTCTATAGGGTTGTTGTCAAAATGTATAAAAAACACATGAGTAAAACCAAAACACCCACACGAAAAAAAGCAATTAAAAACAAAATATTGAAGAAACTTCACCTTTCCAAGGCTGAGTGATGTTCATAGGCGATAGACGAGGGGATGATGGAGTCGGAGGCCGAGTGAAGTTTATAAGTGACAAAGGTGGGGATGATGAAGTCGGAGCCGGTGGTGTTGGGCGACTCCTTGGTGTTGTCCAAGTAGGGCTGTCAAAGACATCATGCGTGTTTTATAGGTGACAAAGGTGGGGGGATGATGAAGTCAGAGCCGATGCTGTTGGGCGACTCCTTGGTGTTGTCCAAGTAGGGCTGTCAATGTAGACATCATGCATGGATGTGGACAACATCCTCGGCATGAACATAGGGAGAAAACTCCCTTCCCTCGATGGTGCATAACCATGCACCATCGAATCATCAGAATGATCTTTTCTTTATTATAGGCTGACCATAAAACCCAAACAATAAAAAAACACAATAATCATAATCAGGGGTGTAAACGAGCCAAGCCGAGATCGAGCTTGAGCAAGCTCGAGCTCGGCTCGTTTAAGTTAACAAAGCTCGAGCTCGGCTCGTTTCGAGCCTAACATATTAAGCTAGAACTCGAGCTCGCCAAAGACTAAACAAGCTTGAGCTTGGCTCGTTTATCAAGCTATGCTCGTTTATAAGACAAGCATGGAGAAGCTCGTTTAGAAAACAAGCTTAGCTCGTTTACATAACAAGCTTGCCTTGTTTATAAATTAGATTGGTGTACCTAATTTTTTAAGGTACTCCAAAGAATAACCAAGGCTTTGCCATAGGGCTCAAACCAAATTGCTTTGGTCAGACCCAGGTTGTGGGTTTGTGGAGTGAACGTGGATGTGGGTACATATATATAGGAAGGATAAAGGCAAAAAACAGTGTAGCCTATCGATGTGGGATAAGAAGAAGAATAGGAAATGAGCTTATCTGATGTAAAGAAGAAAGGATGGCTGGAGGGGGGTTATCCTCTTCTCCCACATTGAGCTTTTAAGAAAAATAAAATCACATAAGCCACCTATATAAGAGATCATGTGGGTTTTTTATATTATTGATTATTAGTAATATTAGTAATAGTTTATATAGTTCTATTTGTTCAATTAAATTTAAACTAACGTGAATTAATACACATTATTATGTATTTTATTTATTAATTACTCTTATTATTTAATATATATTATATTATATTAAGTGAGGCTCGTTTAAGCTTGTTTAGGCTCGCAAGCTTTGTTATCTAGTGTGAGGTCCAAGCAATCAAACAACGAGATGAAAAGAGAAGAAATCAAGTGAAGAAAAGAAATGTTCTTGTTTTATTAATGAAAGCTTTCAAAGAACACAAGAACACACACACAAACTTCACTAATCGACTCTCATGAGAAATGATTCCACACCTTCCTTTCCAAACCCTAGACCTTATATATAGGTCCATTACTCTAAGGCCCAAGCCCAAGCCCAATAAACTAATTAACTAATTAAAAGCTAATTAATCCCTCTCAAAGCTTCCTTAATAAAACTTTCTAATTAGGACAATTTAGTCCTAACAATCTCCCCCTAAAGTTTTATAAAGGAAGCATCTCTGATCTTCTCCCCCTAGCTTTCATGAGAAAACCTTAGTGGCGTTCGGCTACATCTTGATCTACAAGCTCCCCCTCGATTGTAGCTCTTCATCTCCAGTTTCAACTGAAAGACCAGATCCGATTTCCAATAACCGCGACTGATTGCACAAACTACAGCTCAACCTGTAAATAACTCGACACGTCTAATAACCGCAGAATGCAACAGCTTGAGCCAGAGATGTTGATTCATCCAACTATGTTGATCTCCCACCAAGAAAAACAAAGGGATAGATGCATGTGTGAGTTACCGTGCAGATCAGCAAGAAAAATAAAGGATCTGTCTCTGGTCGCATGTTGAATAAGAGCTCCAAATCTGATAAGTTCACAACAAGGTAAACAGCGAAGCTTGGATCACCGAACCACCGTATGGAATGAGAAACTGGGAGTAGATACTGAACGAGACGCTCTGCTTTGATCTCTCTACTACTCAGAAAATAGTCGATTTCCTGAAATCTTCCAAAATGTCAAGCAATCAGATCCAGATCTAGTCTTCTTAGTCAGATGGATGACGACCGTCACTCAAAATTCTAGATCGCAAATGAACCTCCACAACGGTAAAATGGTTAGGAATTGAGCGCGTAACAATAGTACCATTCACCGAAGCTGGCATCCAAGGAAAAACTCAACTCCACCGCACAGGAGGAATAATTCCATCGAGGAAAAACTCTAGAATAATGGTTGCAGAGAGTCAGGCTTCTGAGTAATCTAACCAAATGCAGAATCCGATCACCATCGTTCTGAAATCGTTACAAATCTGACATGTCTTCAAAGAGTCTGGAGCAGTTGGGGAAATGAGAGAAATTCAATTTTCAAGGTTGAAAACTGAATATGGGCTATAAACGGGACTGGTGTGATCTTTGCGAATCAATTGGGAAAGAAAGGTGGCTATTTAAGCGCAGGGGTTTTGAAACATCGCAAGTATTCGAATTTGGGTGGGTCTAGATCGCAGCGGAATATGATCTTGAAGGCTTATCTGAAGATGATACTCGAGTCGGGAAATGCAGTCTCCCGAGTCGGAAATGGAGTTCGGAAAGTGTTAACAAAAATTGAACATAACCTTGACTCAAAGGCGAGTCGGAAAACTCGAAAACCCGAAAGGGTATTTCATGATTCCCGAGTCGGAAAATAAGAACAGCAAGGTAGTTCAAGACTTAAACAAAATTTGAGCATACCCTCGTCTCAAGAGCGAGTCGGAAAACCTCGAAAACCCGAAAGGGTATTTCGTATTTTCCGAGTCGGAAAAAGAGAACAATAAGGCACTCAAAATTTTTTTTTTTTTTTTTTTTTTTTTTTTACTATTCCGATTCGGAAAACGAGGTTTTCCGATTCGGAAAAGCACTATTCATGCGGAAATTTTTTTTTTTTTTTTTTTTTTTTTACTATTCCGATTCGGAAAACGAGGTTTTCCGATTCGGAAAAGCACTATTCATTCGGAATTTTTTTTTTTTTTTTTTTTTTTTTTTTGGATTTTTTTTGGATTCGGAAAATATGAGTTTTCCAACTCGGAAAACTTGAATATTCAAGTTTTCCAACTCGAAAAACATGAATATTTAGCCCAAAACTTCATTCCAGATCCAAAAAATGAAGCAACTTGAAAAATAGATCATTTCAAGCTCAAAGATGCTTCAAAACACAACCCAAACACCCATTTTTATCACCTTCATCAAGATCTAAACCCCAAAAACCCCAAAAACTCAAAAATGAAACTTTTCAAAAAAATTTCAAAACCCAATAAAATCATCTCAAGTTGTTTGATACAATAGGAACAAACAAATCTAATGATTTGTTTGGCTCTGATACCATTTGATAGGTCCAAACAATCAAACAACGAGATGAAAATCAAGAGAAATCAAGAAGATGAAAAGCAAAGTTTCTTGTTTTTATTATTGAAAGCTCTCAAGAACAAGAAAAACACACACTTCACCTAGTCGACTCTCATGAGAAATGATTTTCACACCTTCCTCTCTACCCTAATCCCCTTTATATATGGGGCCTAAATACACAAGCCCAAGCCCAATAAACTAATTAACTAATTAAAAGCTAATTAATCCCTCTCAAAGCTTCCTTAATAAAACTTTCTAATTAGGACAATTTAGTCCTAACATCTAGGCTCGAGCTTGAGCTCGTTTATTAAACGAACTTAAAATTAAGCTCGAGCTCGGCTTGAGCTTGTTTAACCCGAGCTCAAATCGAGCTTTTAACGAGTTGATCTCGAGCAGCTCACGAACAACTCGGCTCACTTACACCCCTAATCATAATTACCAACAGGGTGTTTGTGTCTATGAATGAAGCTTGTTACCTAAACCCTAATTTGAGCAAAATTTTAGAAACACTTATCAAAATAAGAACAAGAACTAACACTTATCAAAACAAACACTTACATAATCTGAGCATATATTTTTGTGTTATACAAAATTTTATCAAAACAAACACTAAACCTTAATCTGATCAAGAATATAGTACCAAAAACAATATCAAAACAACACTAAACCCTAATCAGATCAAGAATATAGTACCTTTAGTAGAAGAAGTCGGCGGTAGAAAAGAGGAAAAGGCGTCGAAGCAGAAGAAAATAAGAAAAGAGAAAAAGGTGCACTCGCAAGATTGATGTAGATGACTAATAAGTGAATAATTTATCACAAACAAAAAATTTGAGTCTTTCATTATGATTTTATCATTTTATTGAGTCTGGAGCTAAGTTGGAGAAATTGATCTTGTTTTGTGCTTAAACTCGAGATTTGGCAATATTTTAGGTTGTTGTAGAGGTTGCTGCAGCCTGCAGCATCGGCAGTAACAAGGGACGCAAACAGAAAATACAAAGACATCACTTCATAACCTTTTTGTACAAGGAATAAATTCCTAGCCACAAGAGTCCTCCTCTATAGTTGTATTTTGTGAAGCATCTCAAGAAAGCATAATAATGATGTATTTTGTAGAGCATCTTAAGGAGGAATATCTATGATGAAGTCACAAGAAAATGTTGGAGGGGATCTATTCCTTTCTCATATCTTTTGTGTAATAGTGTTAACTTTTAGACATTAAGTATAATTAGATGTTTTGCTTTGTAGTATAAATAGGAGCTTAACTCCACTTGTTTAGATAGCTCCCAATGGTTTCTCTTGACAAGGAAAGCAACTACTAGTTCATCTAGCTACTAGCAACTATTGTCATGTTTACTAGTGTTTATTCAAGAAGCTTTTGGCATTTACTTTTGTTCTACATTTACTTTTGTTCTACATTTCCAACACTATACATTTCCACTCTTTACATTTATGTCTTGTATTTATTTTCAAGCAATGACGGGCTAGTTCATTAGCTTGGGTGTAAGTGACGGTTGGGAGATAACGGCCCATGTGTCGAGGTTAACTGTTTTTGCTACTTGCTATTAAATTCACTATTCACTCCTTACTTCTGAGTTTCATCCAAGTAATTCTTGATGAGGTGACGTACATTATTTCACTTGGATGAGTTGGACTAGAATGATGGCCAATGTAAACTTCAGAGTTCTGAGGTGTTATAGATGGTTATAAAAAACTGTGTCAATCTTAACAGGTTGCAAACTATATGGACCAAACTATAGGATCTGTACAACGTTGGTTGGGTTTCCTGAATGCGTGGAGCTGCCGAAAAATAGTCTAATCTAAACCTGTGACAGGGGGCAGTTTTGTCCAGTAGTGAATTTAAGAACTAGTGCAGCAGCACCATGCTGTAGCAAGGTACCCGACACATTGTTGCTTGCAACTCCAACCCGATCTTGCACCCATGCACTTTTTAAATATTGTTTTTAATCTTTAATTAGCTATTAACTCAACCACAGATCATTCCTTCCAATTCACCATCTGAAATCTTACTTTAAGTTTGACTTGTTAGAAATCCTTACTTTCCTGTCCCTGTGGATCGATATCCGGTACTTTGTACCACTTTATTACTTGTTTCAAACGATAATGGTTTAGCATGTATACTTGTGTGTTATTCCATTGTTGATTTTAGGGTTGCATAATCCACGAACCAATGACCTAAAAAAACACCAAGCGGTTTGTAATAAATGTAAAACCTAATTGATTTTTTTTATTCAATTATGTGAATCCTTATCTAATCCTATGAATCCTTTAAATGTGAATTTTAAATTAAATAAATAAATAAAAAACATTGATAAATCAATAATAATAAATTATTAGTACTTTGAATATCAAAATATTTGTTTTAAACTTTCAATTATTTTTAATGGTCAATATATAGGTAATATTGTATATAGTATTTTTAATATTGTAAATAGTATTTGTTAGACTTCAAAGTATGGGCATTAATAAGTTGGATGAAAATTTCAACTCTTGTCCAATTCAGACCATCTTTAAGGCCATCCACAATGGTGCCATTGGGGGAAATTTGCCAATCTAGCCATTATACAACACCACTTTCACCTCCTAGCCTTTTCTCTCCCGATTTTACGATTTTAGCCATCGAATCCGTGACCCCAAATTCGTGCTTCACGAAGTGGACAAAAATAGACTAGAATCTGAAAAAAAACCTCATGGTCACGGAGTCGTGATTCCGTGACTCCGTGAAAATGGCGTCTCCGCACGAAATTGCGTATGCTTCACGGATTCATGCATGGGGCACGAAGTCACAACTTCGTGACTTCGTGAAAACGCGACACGTGTCTTGATCAGCTGCATGGAAGAAGGTCACGGATTTGGAAGGGTCACGAATTTGTGACTTCGTGAAAGGATACACTTGTCGCACACTCACGGACTGCATGGAATGGGAATGGTCACGGATTCATGCACGGTTCACGAATTTGTGACTTCGTGAAACCCTACTTCTTAGATCATTCACGGGTTGCCTTTCACGAACCTAAACCCTATGTCACGGATTCATGAATACGTGAAATGGCCACGTGTTGGCATTCTACGCATTGTGTTTAGGGTTTTGTAGAGATATAAAATTAAGAAACCAGTCAAAGTATGGTCCCCCATATTGCATTCACGAATTCAAGACATAAAATAAACACTCCCTTTTCTTTCTTAAAATAATCTAATCCCGACAATCCGTCAATTTTTGTCGTTTACGTATTTAATATAACGTTGTCGGTTTTGAGGAGACATTTGCGAAATAATTTCTCACCTCCTAAGAATGGTATGTTATTTCTCACCTCGTACGTATTTAATTGTTAGTTATTTGTTAGTTATTTGTTAGTTAATTATTAATGATAGATGAAATTAAGTGATATAATTAGTAGTATGAATGTTACTTTCAAGTTAAATAGTTACTAAAAACATTATTAGATGTTTTAATTTTAACTAATAAAATAGTTACTAAAAACGTTATTTGATTTTATACACTACAAGGACTAAAACTGTAAGGATTGAAATTACGAGGATAAAAACTTAAACTTGTTTTACTATATATAGGATAACCCTCACTTTTCAAAAATCACATCTCATTTTTACATCTCTTGTATTTTCAATATTCATACCACCAAAAATGGCTTCCTCTTCAAACCCAAGCTCTTCTCAAACAATGCCCGAAAAATTGAAAAAATCTTTACTTGAAACCGAAGCCGAGATAAAGCTGTTGACTGAGAAAGGCCAACAATGGATGGGTTGCAAAGAGTTCTCCCAAGAAGAAATTGAAAAAAAAAAGCCATCAAACAATTACATAAACAAATTGGGGATCTTCAGGTCCAAATTCAAAAGGTAGACCAAATGTATGAAGGTCTTCAGGTGGAGATCATGGCAAAAAAGATTTGGGTTGACAAACCTAAAGCATTTTACCCGTAAAAGCTACTTTAAGAACACTTAGGTGCTGTTTGTTTTTTAAGTGGTGCTGAAGACTGAATCTATTTCCACTTCTGTTTATTAAGTGGTGGTGCTGAAGACTGAATCTATTTCCACTTCTGTTTATTAAGTGGTGGTGCTGAAGACTGAATCTGTTTCTAACAAGGCTGTTTGTTTTTATAAACTGTTAAACATCTGAATCTGAATCTGATAGGACTTTTTAATAAATATATACAAAATATAAATTAATTATGATTTTTATTTTAAGAGATTATAAGATATAAATTGATTAATTATGATTTTTATTATAATAGATTATAGGATATAAATTAATTAATTATGATTTTATTTTAATAGATTATAAGATATAAATTAACTATGATTTATATTTATATATATAAAATATAAATTAATATATATAATAATAGCTTATACGCTCTTTCTCTCTCACTTTCACTTTTTGGTTTTGAGTTTGAGGCAAATTAGGGTTTCATTTTCCATTCCACCACCAGCAGCCGCCACCCTTACGCCGGTGATCGACCGGCGACCGGCGTGCTCTGCCGCCACAGACCGATCGGCGACGTGTTCCCATCGACCTACTACTCTCTCTCTCTCCACACTCCATAGCCTACTCTCTATGTCTCTCTGCCGCCGTGCTTCTGCAGCCAAAGACCGACCGGCGACGGCATCGTGGTCTGCCGGCGACCTGCTTCTCTCTATCCACAGGTCTTGGAAAGAAAGGTTCTTCAAAGGTCTTGGAAAGAAAGAAGATGATGAAAAGGTTAGGTTAGGTTAGGTCTGTTCAGACTTGATTTCACCACTTGTTGAAAAAGTGGACGGACAGACGTTTTTAGCACTTATCACTGAAAAAAAAAACAAACGGTCTGATTGAGAAAACATTTGACCGAATCAGTGATTTTCTCTCAAAAAGTGCTGAAAAAGTGATAAGTGCAAAAAACAAACACAGCCTTATTTTCCAACCTATGTTAGTTTTATGTTATGTCTGTTAACTTAATTTTACTTATTTTTCGTTTATGTAATGAATGTTCAAGTTTATGCTACCGATGTTATGTTTATGTAATGAATCTTCTATTTTATTCTTTAAGGAGATAATATTTATGTAATGAATGTTCATTTATATTGTTTCTAGTTTCGAAACTTGATATCAAATCCCCAACATTGAGTTTTGGCTAGTTTTCTAACCTGCTAAAATACCCAACTTTGTTTCAGCTAGTTTCCTAACTTGCTAAAATACCAAACTTTGAGTTTTGCTAGTTTTTGAACTTGATAAAATACCCAATTTTAAATGTATTAAAATTATATCCAATATATATATAATAGACCATAATTATATGCGTATAATATTAATTATGTGGACTAGTGGAATTACCGAGAGGTTTGATTACTCAATCTCACGAGTTAAAAGTTTAAATTAACTATGAAATTAACCTTGCTCCTCACATGGTTAATTAAAGTTAATTAGATAATCCAAATTTTAAATGTATAAAAATTCTATCCAATTATATATATATATATATATATAATAGACCATAATTATATACGTGTAAAATTAACCTTGTGCATTGATAGTCAAATCGAGGGGCGTACTCACTATAAACACTCTAAGGGGGTTTAAGGATGTTGCCTATAAAATGGTAGCCGAATGAGAATGGTTTTTTAAACGCCTTGGCGTTACTATACTCACCGCCTCTTGTGTGGACTAGTGGAATTACCGAGAGGTTTGATTACTCAATCTAACGAGTTAAAAGTTTAAATTAACTATGAAATTAACCTTGTGCATTGAAATTAACCTTGTGTCCTCACATGGTTAATTAAAGTTAATTAGATAATCCCAATTTTAAATGTATAAAAATTCTATCCAAAATAGACCATAATTATATACGTATAAAATTAACCTTGTGCATTGATAGTCAAATCGAGGGCGTACTCACTATAAACACTCTAAGGGGGTTTAAGGAGGTTGCCTATAAAATGGTAGCCGAATGAGAATGGTTTTTTAAACGCCTTGGCGTTACTATACTCACCGCCTCTTGTGTGGACTAGTGAAATTACCGAGAGGTTTGATTATTCAATCTAATGAGTTAAAAGTATTAATTATGAAGTACAAAATATATGTATACATGAATATTAAACATATATATACGATATTGTTTATGATGTTTCGTTTACCTATAACAATGTTAATAAATTTACAGACCAGCGGATTATATGAATGTGATTTGACTGCAACAGCAAAGCTGAAATACGCTCAACTGATTAAACAGAAATTGAATCTACGGAGACGAGCGCTATTTTTAGAGACTTGTTTTGGTGAATATATTGAACTTACTGATACCTCAGTCGATCCTGCGTTCATCCATTGTTTTTTACAGTTAGAGACATTCCCGGCTAATCCTGAGCCAAACACGATGTATTATAAGGTAGGCGATTTCCCTCCATTTCGTTTTGGGCCAGAGGAGTTTTGTCTTATTACTGGTCTTCGTTTTGGAGAGAAGCCGGCACTTCCCGAAGTAGAGGAGAATGAGAGTTTTAAAACTAGAGTTTTTGGCGAGGAAAAATTATATAATAGACATGTAGTAGATTTGTTAGAAACTATGGGTGACGATGATGTATTTTCAGACTTAGATGCTGTCCGAATTTGTTTAGTTGTCATGATTGAAGTATTCTTTCTGGGTAAGAAACTAGCCTCATCTGTTTCGAATACCATGCTACGGTTAATTGAGGATCTCCCAACATTCAACAATTATCCATGGGGATCTGCTATTTGGAAAGTCACGTTTGACCAAATGCATGGTGCGATTCGAAAACGACCCGATAAGAAAGGCAAAATGACACTGAGCGGTTTTTTATTCGCTTTCAAGGTTATTAAAGTTAAATTAATATATAATAAATTCGTTTATTGTGACGTTCGCTATCTAACTATTATTATTATTATTATTATTATTATTATTATTATTATTATTATTATTATTATTATTATTATTATTATTTTCTTTAATTAACAAATTTGGATTGTGGAGACTTTTCCTTCATGTCTTTATTATTTTAAGGCCACGGGCAAATTACCCAGGGCAGTTAGTTGGAACAAGCCAAAGAGGCTTCTTAGAGAACATATACAGAGAATAATTGATGTCAATGGGGTAAGTTTATATTTATACATACATTATTGAATCATTTTGAGTTAAAACCATAAAATTATAACATTATAAATTTTGATCATATAGGCGCATAGGCAGGGTGCGGCTCTTCCACTACATAGGCTTACACCTACCCAACAAGAAAAGGAAGCCAATTGGTATAGACAGAGCGTGCGATATATCAGATGGATGGCTAGAGGCGATGTCGATGGAGATGGCTCCCAATACGACAGCGAAGATGACATTCCTGTCCAAAATAATCTCATTGATGTTCCTGAAGACGAACCAGACCAGCACGAGAGCCAGGACCAAGGGTGGGGGGCATCGGGTAACCAAGGTGGGCAAGGGTGGGGGGCATCGGGTAACCAAGGTGGGCAAGGGTGGGGGCATCGGGTCATCAGTATGGATATGGGTGGGGAGCGTATGGTAACCAACATCGGCAATACGTACTTACGAACGAATTCAATGATTGGAGGGACCATACGCTTCCAACGTACGTAGACAACAGAATATCTCATTTTTTCCAGCAACAACAACAACCAAGCTTTTACCAACAACAACAACAACAACAACAAAGTTGGGAACAACAACAGCAACATGAACAACAACAACACCACCAACAACAACAAGACCTGTTTACTGATTGGACGTCACCCATGTCACAACGCGATATGATAGAATGCTTATTTGGAACACAAGGTGCCGACATGCACATGTCGAACCAAGCCACCGGTTCCACGCACGTTGAAGCCACCGGTTCCACGCACGTTGAAGCCACCGGTTCCACGCACGTTGAAGCCACCGGTTCCACGCACGTTGAAGCCACCGGTTCCACGCACGTTGAAGCCATCACTTCCACCCCCGTTGAAGAACAACAAGAGGAAGGTCTTAGGAGGGGGACCCGTGTTCGGATGTCGGGACCTGCATTGGGGTCTCCGTGGACTAGACCCTCGGATACTACTCCTGCTCCTGTACGTCACCGACCTCGAATCCCGACGTCTGAACCCCACCGACTGTTGCTGCAACGTCAAATGCCTCGGAGAGTATTCCTTGCGTCCTTACCACATAGAGCAGTCGATCGTAAGTGGTGGAAGGAACTACTAGTAATGGGTACCGATGGTTGGATAGAAAATGATGTGAGTAACGTTATTTTTATTTATCTATAATATTGAACTAAATATGTCTTGTCTTACAATTTGTTTTTTATTAATAGCATATCGAGGCGCGGGTACGACAAATACTAACAAACCGTCCAGCTAATGCCAATTGGACGGTAGTCATCCCCCAATTCTGGCGATACGTGAATGAGGGAGGGATTGAAAACCTTATCCCAACTTGTGATGGAAACATGTGGACGACTGACTACTTTACGCGATGGGTTGGATTACAGAAGGTATTAAACATTTTAGATATATTCCTTTACGTTATAATTACGACAAAGAACTAAAACTATTTCTTTGTTTTTGCCATTTCATTGCAGGTGTACATCCCAATGTGCATCGATAACCAACATTGGGTGTTAGGAGTGTTAAACCTTGATGAGATGACATTGCACATATATGACACATTGCCAATAAAAAGATTGAGAAGAATCCTGGTGGAAGCCTTGACCAAATTTAAATCGCTTCTACCAACGTTGTTGACCCGAGTGGGTGATTCACGGGGGGATGCCTCCCTATTCCGTTGGATATTCGTAAATGATGTACTAAGACAGAGCGGTGTAAACGGAGACTGTGGTACCAGCTGCCACCTCAGCGTCACGTCAGCTTTCCAATACCATACCAATTCCATACCAATTCATCCTCTATGGTACCATTTGGTACCAATTTTTTTAAAATTAACAATTCACAATAAATTAAAAATCAATATATTAAAATTAATTAAAGCCCAATATTTAAATTAAAAATTACGGAAAAAAATTACGACAACGTTAAAAAATTAAAAAACCTAGCTACCACATAGGAGCCCATCCGTGTTTCTTGCGCATCCGCTCCTTCTCTTGCAACATCACTTCCAAAGCCACTCCCGTAAGATGGTCGTGCGGTGTCATGTAAACTTCGAAGTCCGCACTCTTTTGTCGTTTGTACCGAACATCCGCATTTCGTGCCATCGTGTCGAGATACGTAGAGTTGGAGGCGTTATACGCATTTAGTTGTTCCAACAACGCCGTCACGTTATCGGACGATGCACCCGCCGTAGATGACGACCACGCGCGTCTAGCCACATTTCGACTGAGAGTTCGTGGCCGCTCGGATGCCTCGGTATCATCATCATTGTCGACGTTGAAGTATAGAGTGCGTGCATCGGATGATTCGGGGGAGTCGGTTTCGGACGTTTTCGACCTCTTCGGTCTTGGAGCGTGGATGTCCGAGGGAATCATAAAGTCGACCGGAATGAATTTTGGGCAATTTTTGAGAATTTAACAAGCGTGATGGTGGGTAAAATTCTTTGCATACGTGTTTCGGTATCGGGTTTGCGCTATTTTCAACACATGTCGTCACCCCATCCGCTTTTCCGATTGGTTGAGGTGTTGTTGTAAACGCACACGAATAGCGCAACGGTACTTAGTAGCATTTTTACCTTGCTACTAATTCCGTCAACGGAACGGACGTCCTCATCGTATTTCATGCGATAGTCGAATGATGCTTGCACCCTCTTCCAAAACGACGCTACAAAACGAAAATTAAAAGAACATTAATAATATCATACAATTATTGCATGTAAAGGGTTTATTCCTACCTTTCTTTTGATAATTACCTGTGCAAGGATCTTATGAGGTCTCCGCCCATGCCTTCGACAATTCTTCCTCCTCGATAACTGTCCACTTCACACACGGTGTTTTACCCGCCGGCTTATCTTTGGCCCGCTTCTTACCTTTTTTACTTTTGGTTTGTGATTGTGGTGGCGGTATCGGTTGGTTTTCGGGCACCACGTCAACTTCATCTGACGACGATTTTTCGTCTCGCAATCGATAGGCCGTACGGTTAAATTGCGACGGTGATTCTTGGATGGCCGGTTTTTGGTTCGCCGGTTGCATCGGTTGTTGCATATACACGCCTTGTTTCATCAGTTGTTGTATCGGTTTCGTGAGCAAGTGCAAAAACGAGCCTTGTTGGTGGGGGTTTGTCGCATAGTTTGCGAAACCCATATTTACGTAGGGGTGGGGAGAATCCGCCGCTCGGGCTAGGCATTGGGGGAATATATACCCCCGAGGTGTTCGACATTTGGGGAATATATACCCTCGAGGTGTTCGACAGTTGGATATTCGAGAGCCGAGATTGCGAACGGTTGGTGTTGCTCGGGGTACCTTAATGATCCATAAGAGAATAGAGAGATTGAGAGAGATTGAGATTGAGATTGAGATTGAGTTTGAGTTTGAGATTGAGATGGAGTTTGGTAGGTATGTGATTGAAATATATATATATATAGAGTTTGATAAAAGAGAATTTTTTTTTTTGAGCCGTTATCCAACGGCTATATAGCTGTTTCTCTCGTCAAACAAACCGGGAAGCCACCACCGTACCGGCTACCGTGCCGGATACCCTCGGTGGTGTTGCCAGGGGTACCGGTTCGGTACCGGCCTCAATTTTGCCTCCATAGCGGATGGCCTAACAACAAACCAAACCAAACTATGGGACACTAAAGACAAAAAAAATTTCAATTAACAAAAAGAAAAAAGAAATTCAAGCCAAACAATTTCTTGCAAACGGTTTGCCACTCCAAACCAAGATTGGGTAATATTTTATTACTAAAACTTGCTTTTTAGATAAAGTATATAATGAGGTGGCAAAATCTAATTAGTTGGTTTAGATTTTATTATAATAAACCTTATTTAATTAAAAAGATAATTTTAATAATAAAATTAAAAATTAAAAAATATACAAAAATTTATATTTTTAAGTTTTCTACAAATAGAGACCAATCTTGACATATTTTCAATACACTAATTTTTCTCTTCAAATATGTAATTTCGTACATCTTTCTGTATTTTATTTTATTTATTTCAATTGTAAGATTTTTATATTTATAATTATATTTTAAGATATGTTAATATTTTATTTTGAGTTAATATATATATATATTCTAAAATATTAAATATATAATTTTATAATATAATTTTTAAGATTGGTTTGGATTGTAAATGAAGTATGAAAATTTTAGATTGGATTGGAATTAAAGATTGGAAAGGTGGAAGAGAGAGAAATTATTTTTTTAATAAAGATTGGTTTGGTTTGGTTTGGTTTGTTGTTAAAGATAGTCTTACATCCAATTCACATCAAATTTATTTATTAATTACCATGTAGATGAATAGTATTTTAATTAGTATAAATACCATGCTATGTAAATGCAAAAATTGCACCTTTAATATATATATACTTTCATTAGTATTTCATTTTCTTCAGATTTCTCTTTTTAAACTTTCTTAACTCTCTTAATCAATTGTTAATCAAGTAGTAATCCTAGTTAATTATAACAAAATCTTCTTAAATTAATAATTTTTATTCCCTGAATTATCAAATTTTATTTATTTATTTTAAATTAACATTTGAAAGGTTTAATATGATTCAAGAAAATAAATTAACAAGATTTTTAATAAATATCACCCAACGGTTTTGGTATTGGTTTGATTTTTTCGGTTTTCGGTTTTTTCTGCTCACCCCTACCTTCCATTTTTTTCACGAAACCGGACTGAATTGAACCGTAATCGATGGTTCCTGGGATTGAAGGAATCGAAACTGCTTACATCGGTTCTTCAATATTTGGAAGTAGTCCCGCAACCGGTAGAACCGGTTTCAGTACCGCGTATCCGGTGTCATTTTTTTTTCATAACCCTACCTTTCCACTACTTGGTCGATCTCTTCCCAAGAACTAACAGTCACCCTATTTTTCAACCATTGTGCAAATGTTCTATTATGTTCACTAGCCAACTAGTTTTCACTTTTCGATTTGTTCATCCTTTGTAACTAAGTCATATGCTCATGTATATATGGAGCAACAACAATCATGTACTTGCCCATTGTGCCAAGATTGAAACGATTATTCGCAAACGCCAAAGATGCCAAGTTGTTGCGTTGGCATGTTGATGAGCGAAACATAAACGAGAAAATATGACATGTGGTTGATTCTCCTCAATGGAGGAATATCGATTCTAATTTTGAAGAATTTGGTGATGAAATTATAACTCATGTATCACATCCCTGGATCATGGAGTAGCAACTGCAAATCAGATTAGAACAATAGCTTAACTAAAAAGTGGTCCAATTGGTTTGGAAACAATGCAGATTGATATAGTTATTAACTGGAAACATAGACTAAACCCAAAACCATTTAAAAACCAGCATATGAGTTTGGAAAATTGAAGTGAAAAAAGCTACTAAAGCGATTAGGCCTATGTCCATTGCAATCCAGAGTTTGATCAAGACTAAAAAGAAAGCACAATCTGAACCATTTTACTCATGTGAAACACAATCAAACATATTTTTAGCATGTTGCATCTTACATAACGTTTTACTTGACGAAGATCGTGACAAATAACCGGGTTGTGGTTTGTGTTAAGGTCGAATACACCGGATATTAGTGATATGTTAAATAGAGATCGATAGACTCTATGGGATTAACCACTTAGATTATGAAATTAACCTGGCGTAGGTTGTAGACATTATTATGGTCATTTAGACCGGGTGAAAATGCGACCAGCCAAAAGCTTTAATATCCTAGGAAGACTAAAATTGATCAGAAATTTTAGAGCACGACCCTAAAGCTTGGAATTTCAGCTACATATAAATAAAATAGTGTAAAATTGATTAGCCCTTAAACACATTTCGTAAGTCGAGGAGGGAAAGCCTCACTCCCTTCGTGAGTCGAGGATGGAAAGTTTATGTGCAGATATGTTGCATATAATGTATTGTATAGATAGTGTATGCTCACTAAGCGATTCGTTTACCCGTTGTTGATTTTCCCTTTTCAGGTAGTACGTCAAAGGTAGATTAAGGGAAAACCCCAACTTGACTCTGAACAGCTTCCATGTTTAAAACTGTTCTATGTATAATGGTTTTAGTTAAATGAAGCTTAAAATAGCAAAAGCACCAAATCATACAAAATCCTAGTTTAAAGCTTGAGTGACCACCTAGAGTGATAAGAGGTTAACTCTTTAGATTAGTTCGAGATCTACATCAATGGACCTGCTTGAGGCTCCGGTCTGCACTCTCATCAATTTCGGGCATTCTCTTTTGAAGTGCCCTGGTTCCTTCCATTCAAAGCAAACCAACCCTCTGACGATACAATCTCGAGCTAGATGGCTTTGCTTCTCGCATTTCCCACAACTATCGAAGTTTGACTGAGATATGTGGCAACACGACCCATGATGGTTTGTTTGGCATGTGCAGCACCCCTTTGCCTCCCTACGGGCCCCCGCCCATTTTCCATCATGAAGCGTCTTAGTTAAACGAGTTGGTTTTGTCGGCTCTTTTCCTTTCCTCTTTTCCTCTGCTTGCCTTCGCTCCTCCCGAGCTTGAGTTATGTCATTCTCTATCTGAAGCAATTCCTCTATGCTTCACGCAAGGTAACTTACTCTTGAGATCCTAACTACCGTCTTCATTTTGGCCGACAATCCTCGTACATAAGCTTTTATCTTAGGCTTCTCGTCGAGAGGCAGATGCTCCACCAAACTCAAGTTCTCTAGAAATTGTTTTGCATAGTACGGAACGGGCAAGTTGCCCTTCTTCATCTCTTGAAACTCTTCTTCTATCTTGTCGAGAGCTCGCTCACTACAATACTTCTTGAGCATGTTTTTTTTTAATTCGGGTCAAGAAATTCTAGCCAAAACCCTCAACATGAGGGCAGAATGGGTCAAGTTCCTCCAAGTTAGGGCATCGCCCTTCAACAAATGAGATGAAAATTTGACATTCTGGTTGTCGTTAAAGTAAATCTTGTACAAACAAGATACAACGGTTTTTCTAGCACCTTGCTATAGTTACAAACTCTCTGATGTCGGCTTGAAGTAGATTCATGTAATGATGCATCTTCATTTTCTCATTTGCCACATACTCAGGGCAAAAGAGCGACCTTTCTAGGAACTTATCAATAATGTCATTCACAAACTCCGTTATGTGCAGATATGTTGCATATAATGTATTGGATAAATAGTGTGTGTTCATTAAGGTAACGTTTTGGTACCTAGACAGGACTGGACATAATAGGATTGGAACAAGATATAGGACAGGACTGGATGGGACAGGACTGGACAGAACAAGTGTTTGTTTAGCGTTTGGTATCCCTAGGACTGGACAAGACAAAACAAAAATAGTTCCCTCGAAAATTATTTGATGATTTGAGTAAATTACAGATTTGGTCCCTATGGTTTGGATCCAATTATGATAGAGGTCCCTGAACCCTAATTTTCATGACTAGGGTCCCTGAGGTTTGATTTTCGTTACCATGGTAGTCCCTTGCCCTAACTGCCGTTAAAAGCCTTGTTAAGTCAAGGGCATTTTAGTCTTTTTATTATTATTTTCATTTTCTATTAATATTCATTTATCCTTTAGATGACATGTGTCCCTACCACCTACCCCTTCCACCCCCACCCCTACCAAACCACCTACCCCCTCTCCCCTCCTACTTTTCCTTCCCCATTTCTTCTTCCTTTGTTCTTCTTCCCCAAAACCACAACCACCACCACCAACACCCACCAACACCCACCAACACCCACCACCACCACCTTCTTCTTCATCCCAATACCACCACCACCACCCAACACCACCAACAACAACCACCACCACCTACAACCATCACCCACAACCACCACCACCAACACCCACAACCACCTTTACCGCCGCCCCTTCCCGGAGAAATTGAGCAGCCCTCCCAAGAAGAATGGCCACTGGCCACCTTCACCGCCTTACAAGGACCACCACTGCTCTACCGCCGCATGTGTCCATCGCTGCTCCACTGCCGTTGTTCAGTTGTTCAAACCCCTAGCCTCCAGATCCCGTCGTTCAAACCCCTAGCCTCCAGATCTCGTCGTTTAAACACCTAGCCTTGAGATCCATCGTTCAAATCGCCGTTGTTCCGTCGTTCACAACCGGCAGGATCTGTTAAATCGATTTGGTGGTGGTGGGTGTTGGTGTTGGTGGTGGTTGTGGGTGTTGGTGAGTGTGGGTGTTGGTGATGGGTGTTGGTGGGTGTGGGTGTTAGTGGTGGTGGTCGGATCTGAAAGGCGGTGGCGGTGGTCGGATCTGAAGGTGGCTGGTGATAGAGGTGGAGGTGGGTTGGAGTGGCCAGAGTTGGTGGTTGTGGGTGTTGGTGTGGTGGTGGTGGGTGGTTAGTTGTTGTTGGTGGTGGTGTTGGTGGTGGTAGCTGTTGGTGTATTGGGTTGAAGGTGGTGGTTGTTGGTGGTGGTAGTTATTGGTGTATTGGGTTGAGGGTGGTGGTTGTTGGTGTCGGTGGTGGTGGTGGGTGTTGGTAGTTTTTGCAGGCAACTGCCGACGGTGGAGGTGGCCAGCGATGGAGGCTGCTGCAACTTTAGGGTTTGGGGTTAGGGAAGAGGGGAAGGGATAAGGGTAATTTCTTCTTTTAACATTTTTTAACAGGTGTTTTTTACGGCAATTAGGGCAAGGGACTACCATGGTAACGAAAATCAAACCTCAGGGACCCTGGTAATGAAAATTAGGGTTCAAGGACCTCCATCGTAATTGAACCCAAACCACAAGGACCAAATCTGTAATTTACTCCGATGATTTTAATATCACATAATAGTTATAATTGGCATAAATAAAGTAAATAATATAGTTTATAAACATTTTTACACAATTTTCATAAACATAAATACATATATAATAAAACCAAATTCGAATGAAAATTTGATGTAACTAATGGTGGTGGTTATTATGGTAGATGAGGAGGTGGATGAAGTGAGCAGTGGTTGTATAGTATGGTTATGAAGGAGGTTGTTGTGATAGAGGAGGTGGTGGAGATGGCTAACGGTGGTGGTAGTGGTAGAGGTGGCGATCGATGGTTATGGTTGGTGATCAATGATTGTTGGGTAGGTGGTGAAGGATTGTGGTGGTTGTAGAGGTGGTGGAAGAGGTTGTGGTAGTGCTAGAGGAAGTGGAGGTGGCCGACGGTGTCTACCAATGGCAGTGGAGAAAACCACTAACGGTGGTAAACACTAAAACAAATACCATATTAAGGTTATATGTCAAACAAATGTTAGTTAGTAGTATTTTAGTTTCTGTCTCATTTCTGTCCCATATTGTTCCACCTATTTTGGTGGAACAAAAAAAGCCTATTTTTGTCCATGTTGTCCCACCTTGTCCCATCCTGTCCATGTCCCATGTCGCACCAAACGTGGGACAGTGAATTCTTGTTCTATCCCATGCTGCACCAAACGTGTGACAATGACTTTTGTCCCATCCTGTCCTGTCGTGCCCCATGTACAAAACGCAGCCTAATAAGTGATTCGCTTACCCGTTGTTGATTTTTCCTTTTTTCAGGTAGTATGTCAAAGATAGATAAAGGGAAATCCCAGCTTGAAACTATTCTATTTATTATAGTTTTAGTTGATAACCGATTTCTAACTTGATTATAACCATTTTCCATCTTTCAACGATACTTTTATGAGTTGATACAATGTCAATGCCACCTTTTAAACTTTCTTTCGTCATGAAAATGCTATATGTCTGCAAATGTGGTTTCACAATCACTACCATTCCAACATTAATCCCCATAGATAATCCATTCATGTCATTCATGTTGGCCTTCAATTCGAATTAAAAGACTCGCGACACTAATTCTCTACCTTCCCTGTCCAAGAACAAACCTTTGTTTGTAATGTGAAATGATGCCAGGCAATATTTAGGATATATCTCATACCAAATCGTAGATATATATCCTTCCTTGTTTATCTAGCCTATAAATTAGGATAGTTATTAATCATAAATATCTTTTCCTATTTTTATGTATCTTTGTATTATAAATAGTCAATGATACAGCCTCCTCAAGGTGTGCCAAGTTTTATCAAATCTTACCTGGTATCAGCCTAAAACCCTAGTTTCGCTATCTTGTTCATCTCCCTTTGGTTGTCGGTGACGATCTCTCCCTCCCTCTTTCTACTAAAGCTTTCATCTTCTAATTACCTCCTATGGCGAAATCAGATCCTACCGCTTCTTTCCTATCAGAAGCTTACTAGACACATTGACGGCACCTCCCTATCGTTTTCCTCTACCATTGATGTTGAGGGAAAGGTTGTCCCGAATCTGGCTTCTCCTTCATGGCATGAAAACGATCAACGAGTTCTTATCCTTCTTCAATTCTCTCTTTCAAAAGAAGCCATGGTCGAAGCCCCCAGTCTCAAGACCGCTAGTGATGTTTTCCTTGCTCTTGAAAGCACCCATAGTCATGATTCTATTGAATGCATGCAGAACAAGCTGACGATCAAAAATCGTTACCCCCTTCCTAAGATTGACGATTTGATCAATCAGCTTTAGGGAGCCAATTATTTATCAAAGATCGACCTTCGATCATGATACCATCAGTTTAGAGTCCACAATGAGGATATTCCTAAAACGACAGTTACGACTAGATATGGGCACTACAAATTCCTAGTTATGCCCGCTGGACTCACAAACGCACCAACAATATTCATAGACTTAATGTATAAAATGTGCAGACCGTACCTAGATAAGTTATAATCGTGTTTATTGGTGACATATTCATCTACTAGCAAAGTAAGGAAGTACATGAACGACATTTGGAAGAAATTCTAGAGTTACTCAAGGATTAAAAATTGTACGCAAAATTCTCGAAGTGTGAATTTTGGATTCGAGAAATTCATTTTCTTGGGAATGTCATAGGAGATAAAGGAATTCATGTAGACCCAGCCAAAATAGAAGCCATCAAGAATTGGGAAACTCCGAAGACTTCAAAATAAATTCGCCAATTTCTAGGATTGGTAGGTTACTATAGGCAATTCCTTGAAGAATTCTCGAAGATCGCTCAGCCCTTAATAGCACTAACCCAGAAGGATAAGAAATTCATGTGGGAACAACTTCAAGAAGATGCGTTTCAAACACTAAAGAAGAGGTTATGTAATAGGGTTAAGTACATGGGAGTGTATCGAACTTGTCACGTTTTGTTATTGTATGTACTCAACTTAAAAACTTACCAATTAATGTACCGAACTTGCTAAAATTGCCATTGTATGTATCTAACTTTATCAAAAACCTATCATTTGGTGTATCCAACTTGTCACGAAAGTGTACCCAACTTGTCATTGGATACATACAATGACAATTTTAGCAAGTTCGGTATATTAATCGGTAAGTTTTGAAGTTGAGTACATACAATGATAAAACGTGACAATTTCGATACACTCCCATGTACTTAACCCTATGTAATACGCCGATTCTGGTTATGTAATACTTCGTTGTCTACCCATGGTTTCGATAACAACGACAGTGGGCAGCGGGTTAGTGTTAGCTATAGGTGAGAGTGGTGGTTCAGAGGCAGTCGATTTTTCAGACTGCTGTGGAGTAGAGTGGACAACAGTTTGGTTCTGTGTGGGTTGAACATAAAAACGGGTACCCACTTTTGGAACTGGTTTCGCATCGAAACTGCAGGTTCCAAAACCAAAATAGAACTGGGCTCCCCATGGTCGGGCTAATATGTCTGCAAAAGTGACACATGGTCACTTTTGCTGGGCACTTTCGCTGTGGGGTTCTTAGCATAAATCCGATGTCTTTACCATTTTCATCATATCTCTCTAATTTCTCATCCGTTTCTCTCAATTATTTTTCCTATGTTCTTAGTTTTTCGAGCTCTTTAAGTTACAACAAGAGATTCTAAGTATTTGGTGGTTAAAGATCTTTGGTGTAGGTAATCTCCTCATCTCTCTCAAGTTAAACTAAGATTTAGTGCGTTCTTCATCTCCACACATTTTCTTCCACACCCCCGTGCTAAGTCTACCTAGGGAGACAATACTTTCAGGGATTAGTCGTTTCCTAAGGATAACTTTTGTAATGTTATAGATCAGTGGCTGATCCGATAGGCGAGTGTTAATGGTGGTGAGCTGATATTGGAGATAGGCTCAGGTGAGTTTCTTTGCCAAATCTTTTATTAATTGAGAATGTTTGTTTAAAAATGATACTGAAATCTGTTATTTATGAAATGTTGAATATCTGCACATTATAAGTATGCTTGTACTAATAGATTGACTTGTGATGTTTGTGGTGTGCTGCAAAGTGGAAATTGTAACAACCCAAAAGCCAAACAAATATTAACAACAAATCCCTGTGATCTAACACAACGGGCACATAATAAACAAAGTACCAGGTTTTAAAATCTCATACATAAATCCAAATGTAGCAAAAATATAATAAGTGCTATTGGAACAACTCTCTACAACTGAGATTAGTAGACTACTAGTGACCAACTAAAACGTCCCACACCGACCTCTCGAGCTTAGCTCTGAATCTTCTCATTTTCTTTCTCAGATTTGCTCCTACGTATCTCCCCTGAATTTTCAGTTTTAAAAGATTTTGAAAGCGAGGGTTAGATTGTAAGGTCTACTGAATTCCCTAAAAAACACTTCAATAGTACAATCGGCCCACTGGCCAAGTCATATAGCATTTAAAACAACGCAGGTAGTGCATCGTTGACATAGACACAGGCCCATCCATTCACCTGTAATATTTAATTCGGGCCCATCAAGTCACCCTTTACAGGAAGCACAAAACATATTCGTGTTCCTTACCATACGTCACTCCCAAGGGACTCCGTTGTCCCCGAGCACACAATGTCCACTTGCAACACACCATGCACAACAAACAATCGACTATTATAAGCATGCTTATAGTAAATACAGTAAAAGTATCAGTTTATCAAATACTGTAATTAGTTCACAATGGTTCAACAAAACATTTTCAGTAAACAATTCAGTAAGCACTTAAATAAACACTTCATTTTATGAAAAGGGATTGGCAAAGGAACTCACCTGAGCCTAACCCAAATCTTACAATTACTTCCCGCTACGAATATATAATAAATCTAAGGCATTAATAATTCACACTTAGATAATCATGAATTCTCAACTTGTGATTTTCCTAGGCAGACTTAGCACAAGAAATCACCGAATCCTCCTAGGGTCGAAATTCCCCAAATCCGCCTTTAAAACTACCAAAATCCGACCCTAGGGTCGAAACTCCCCAAATCCGCCTAAAAAACTACCTGAAATCTGACCCGGGAAATCACCAAAATCCGACTTGGGTTTCACCAAAGTTTGACTCGGGCTCTTTAAAGTCCGACTCGGGGTTTACCCAAAGTCCGACTCGGGGTTTACCCAAAGTCCGACTCGGGCTCACCAAAGTCCGACTGGGGGTTTCACCCAAAGTCCAACTCGGAAAATCCCAAGTCCGAGTCAGACTTGCCCCAAAAATTCGACTCGGAGAAATAATCCGATTCGGGGTTATTCCAAGCTTCAAGGAGGTTGAACCTGGAACCCAAAAATTCATCCAAAACAGACCCAGGTTCAAGACTCTAACCAAAGTCGGTTCTAACGATTGATCCTAATACATCATGTAATAAAAATACAACCAAAGATAGAGAATGCTTACCAAGATCATTCGATGAAGAATATGATAATCCCTCTTCTACCTCCTGACTCCCAAAAATACACACAACACCTAAACACAATTTACCCTAAATGGCAAAAAGTTTCCTACTTACCTATATATGGCATGGGCTTAAGCCCAAGGCCTCAATAATCCTTTACCCTAAAAGGCTTAAGCCCACAACTCTCTCTAGTTTCCACAAAAGTCACATTTGACCCCAAAACTTTTAGAACTCGGCATTTTACACCCCAAGTGTATAAATTAATGAAATAGATGATCCTTGAATCTCGGTTATTACAGACATAGTGTACCAAGGAGCAGTATGTGTCCTTTGGGAGTGAGAGTGTGCTACAAAGCACAAATCTGTTTCGTGTTTCCTAAAAGGGGTAACTGGATGGGCCCCGATATAACGTTATAGGTGACTGAAAGGGCCTGTACCGATGCACCACCGGCTTTAATGTTTTATGATTGGGCTAGTGGGCCGCTTTTGTGATAAACTATTTTTGAGGGAACTCATAGACCTTACGGTCTAACCCTTGCTTCCAAACTTTTTCTTAAAACATTTTTAGGGCAAGCACGTAGACATGAAATCTCAAAAGGGAAAGAGATAGTTCAGAGATAGAAGAGAGAGGTCAGCTATAGACTTTCATAGATGGTCACTAGTATTAGAAATCTATCAACTATGGAGGGTTATTCCACTGGCATCCTTCTAGACTTAATTTTGTTAGTTTATTATGTTTAGACTTCAGACTTATATTAATATTTATGAATATTTCCGCTGTGTTAGATCACTGAGATGTTATTATCTATTATGGGTTTTGGGTTGTTACAATTATTGACCACCTTGAAGGTTTCACTCTCACCTAGTGGTAAATAAACCCTATCCTTTTGTAGATCTTCATCTATTTAGTTAAAAATGTTCTATTCTTAGTTACTAGTGCTTTATTAGCTATGTTTTGGTTGGAAATGGTTTTGGGTAAAATTAGGTCAAATGGGGGTTTTGATCAAATTGGGGGTTTTTGATGTAAGAGGTTTTGAAGGGAAATCGTAAGTATTTAGATGTGAATACTTACATGTGTAAGTTTGTGGATCTAAGATTTGAAGAATTTTGATTGGAGATCGATATTGTCAAAGAAACCTAATTTGGAGAAATACCTAGATTTAACTTAATCTAGCAAGGTGAGTTCAAGTTGATTTGTGAAAATGGTGTATATGCCAAAAATTTTATTTTTCAAACATTTATGTGTTTTCCGTGAAATTATCACTCATGAGATAAATGATGAGTGTTGACTACATGACATGTTTTACCTGATTAGTTTTGTAAAATATTGTACTTTGGATTTTTGGATATGTTGATATGTAGAAAGCATAAATGTGTTTTTAGATGATTTATTGCTCAAACAAAGTTTACACAATATTTTAAGCGTGTTGGTGTGATTTATATTACAAACCATTAGGAAAAGGCGCAATTTCGTGCCATGAGACGTTTTGGAGTTTATACGAGTATGAACCCCTTTGGTAAATTGTTTATCCTAACTGTGACGAGTTTTGGATTAATTATGCATTGCATTATGTTTGTACATAAAATGGTTTATATGCGTATTATCACTTACATTTACTTTATCAAGTATTTGAATTTAAGGGGTTGAGCATTTGGCTCGGTTTTGACTTAATAGAGTCTTAAGGGACATGTTGTCCGATTTTGATGGCTCAATGTAGAGTCTTATTTATGGTTGGCATTTATTGCAACCTATCATATTATTTGGTATATATAGTGAAATGGATACATAGGCACTAATTTATTTAAAATCCTATATGGTAAGTGGTTGGTTATATCCCACTTTCTTGCTAGAAATTACGGATGCATTGAGGGCTCGAGGTATAGATCGTGGGTGGTTAAACTCGAGGTCCCTGTAGTCCATCGCGAGGACTTGAGGTATAGACTATGGGTGGTTGAACTCCATATTCAATGGTCCGTAGCGGGTAACTCGAGGTATAGATCGTAGGTGGTTGAACTCGATAACCATGCAGTCGAACTAGTTAACTAATATTTCTAGCAAAAGGGGCCGCCTAGGGGATCAACGGATGACAGAGGTATAGATCATGGATAGTTGAACTCTCGATCGTTTGATCCCTAGTTCAGACCCATTAACGTGGATCGTGGCTATTCATATGCTCGCTACATTCGACAGATACGAGTCTTCCCCGTCGTTGTCAAATATTTTTTTTAAATTATAATATTTATAACCTTTCTTGATTTGGGTCTTGGCGGATGCCTGCATTTCATGACTTTAACACATTGGATCCCCTCCAAGTGTCGAGGTTTGGATGAAGGAATAGTTCTACATTTTGATATTTGGGTTTTTATCCTTTTATTATCTTGCATGAGTTTTTAGCATGGTTTTCATGACTTGATAAGAATTCTAGTCAAGCATTTCATTTACGGATTCATGACTTTGGAAAAAGATATTATTTTTCTATTTAAATTACTTTGCATTTTGGAAACTGTGATTTAACTAATATTCATTATGATCTTTCCAGCTTATAAATAATAAAACTCTTGAGCTCACTAGGCGTTAAGCCTAACCCTTTTTATTTGTCGGCATGTGCATCAAGTCTTGGTCAAGATTGGTTATAGCAACACGAACACGATGAGAGCCCTAGATAGTGATTCATGGAGAACCTAGCTTGACGATAAGTCTTTTGTAATGGTGAAAACGACTTGGATTGATTGGTATTAACACCCATTTAGTTGTAGTCTTGTGATAAGACCTGTCAATATTGAAAGTGAGGATTTTACTAGAGTTTTATTTTAATGTAACGCAAGTATTGATATAATTTGAGGAACTTTTGATTAGTCGCTCTTACCAAATCTGAGGGTGTTATAGTTGATTTTCTTGTGATGATCTTCCAAGCCCTCCCTTGTTGCACTTGTATTTTAAGTTTAAATTATTAAAATTAAGTATGTTTGGAAATGATTGTATTTTGTAAATTGGATTAACCCTAGAACGATACCTGCAACTACTTCCTTATTTTTATCAAATTTTACGTTGTCAATTTGAACGTATATTTCGTATGTTTGAAATTTTCATTTACCATCTTTAAATATTTGCATATTTTTACAAATAACTAGGATAATTAAGACCTTTAAGAAAACGTAATTACGTTTATAGAGTAGGTAGGTTTAAACCCACATGCGATTTTGTACGAATGATGTACCCATTGAAGTTGAGAAGTCGATGCATGTACCTTGAAGTGTGAATGTTTTTATAGAACGACATTAAGATTTTGTTATTGCTATGTTTTAGTCTCGACAAAACAAATTGGACATACACGATTGAAAAAGAAGAACCATTATACTATTTGTAAATTAATGCTACATTTCATTATGAAATATATCTTATTGGATTCATAAGCTTAAATATGGCTAAGATTGATAAGAATAATGTTAATTTTGGGTCGGAAATCGTAGTAGATAGTAAAGAGTTACCATCGGGACAAAAGATCCCGATACACTTGAAAACCAGGTAGAGAAGAGGGGACGTGGTAAATCCGATTTCCGAGTGGGGGTTCTCGAGTGTGGGGAGTTCCCGATTGAGGGGTTCCCAACGGTGGAGAGTTCTCGAGTGGGGGTTCCCTACTGTGGAGTGTTCGCTATTGTGGTGAATACGCATCTATGGAGAGTCCCCGACTAGGTCCCGAGTAGGTTCCTGATAGGAACAATTCCCGATAGTGAGACAATTCCTGATAAGATAGAGAAGTGTGGCATTGGGAACTTTGGTGTTCGGGAGTTTTGGTTCTATGGAAGTTAATGGTGTCTTTCACTTGGACCACTTTAGATGCGCGGTTAGATCGGTTCGGGTTGTTTAGCTAAGGATTCGCGAGCGGTGAGTTTCTCTCACTTTGACAGATACTTTAAAATGAAAATGTATTTTATATTAACATTGCATGCATGATTTTAAATCACTGAAATGGTAGATTTTTAACTGTGCATTATCATCTGCATATGCATGGTGTGTACATTCCATGAGACGGGACATGTACTGGCCAACCGGGGAGGTGTTACCCCAAATCGGGCAGGTGTGAGCCAATGTGTTGTCACACGTATGCGTGGCATATAGCACGACGAGGTCCAATACATTTGTTGCGAGTGTGAGCATGAAGCATTTATTAATTTAAACTATTTATAAATGCTTGTTTATGAACTGTGAGACTTTTGAAGGAAGAAACCAATGTTATTTTGGAGGGGACTTACTAGACCATTAGACTAACCCTAGTTTTCAAAAACTAAACCTTTTCAGGTAGACAGGTTTTGGATAAAATCAAGGGCAAGGCGTGACGCCTAATAGATAAGAGAGTAACAACATAGTCGACTTCCTTTTAGTTTATTAGTTGTTTGAATTCTCAGTTGTTATCATTATAGTGGTTAATTTTGGATGATGTAACGGGCTTGACCTTAAACTTTGTAGCCTAGATTATTGGAAGATTTATTTTGTCATATTCTATTTTTCCGCAAGGTAGGTTGTTACATAACTTCAAATAATTTAAGAAGTTTTCAAAATATAAAATTATAGTTTAGATGTATTATTTTTCATGATTGACACTAACACTTATTTCTTTACATTCTTAAAGTATGATTTGACTCTATTTTGACCTAAAAAAACGTTGTATATAACAATACCCTTTTAAATATACTCCACGGTATAATAAGTGCATCCCATCAAAAATTCGATTTCAACCTTGAATTTAATCCCACTTTCTCTAGCTTCGTATCCATACATTTGTTTCTCGTGTTCATGTGTTCAACAAAGACAATTTTTTTTTAACAAAATCAAGATTTAAGTTAAGATATTATTGTACGACTTAAATGAGTAAGATTTTCTTATCCATTTAACATGAAAACCAAATAACTCGAAATCATTTTGGTTTAGATGAGTTATTCAGTTTCAAAATTTTCGACACCCCTAAGTCTGAAACCCAATCATCTAAAATTTTGAAACCACCCTTGCTACAAACATATATATAGTAATAAGGAAACTTGATCTCCAAGTTGGTAAAAAATTCTAGTAAAATTCAATGGGCGAAGCCGTAATATTCATTTGTCTTTAAGAATGAACCGACCCAACAACAAACTCAAAAGTGAAGCCCAATAGCAATTCTTGCACCAAAGGAGTGTTAGCCTAGTGGTAAGGTTTGGGCACTACATAGTGGTGAACCCGAGTTCGAGCCATGGGGGACGCATTCTGGAGGTACGGGGGCTTCGACCCCGGGCTGCATGCTTTAGCAGTCGGGCTTCGGCCCAAAATTGCCGAGGATTAGTCTGGGCCTAATGTGGTCTGGATACCTCTTCCAAAAAAAAAAAGCAATTCTTGCAGTATCTTGTAACTTTTCCATCTTTACAACATTGATGCAATCCCTACATGATCATAAAGGAGTGAACTAAAATTAACAAAAATAATTTTTAAGTCTTAAATAGCGTATATATTTAACCAATTACAAAAGGACTTAGACATGACTCAAAAAGTACAAAATCAAAGGAAGAAAACTCAAATGATTAATGTGGACAAATAAAAATCTACAAAAATAATAAAAAAAGACATTTTATGGTTAAAGAATTAACACATATGATATTAACAAGTGTTGGATAACTTCTTCTATACTTTTCTAATCCACTTTTGAACAATTTCAAGGATCCAAAAGAGTGTTTTTGCACATTCACTAGCTCCAAAAAAGTATATTTCTCCATTTTTCTTTAGCTTGAATATCATACCATATTTAGGATCAATTATAAACCGCTACCTTCTCTATCAATAGTTCTCAAATTTATTATAGGGGCTATCAAATCATCACAACCAAATTATCCTTACAGTACCTTCCAATACAAACAACAATGATTTTCTATACTTGTCAAGCGTATCTTTCCTTGATATCAAGAACATTTTAGATCGCATACATCAAATCAATGGGAAATCAACTTTCGAGGATCTATAAGGCCGATTGCCTTCTCTGAACTTTAAACTTTGGATATTCTTTTCCTATAAAAGTCCTCATGTAAACATCTACTAGTTAATGTCCCGTGTAATACACGGACAATTTATAACATATTATTTTAATTTCTAATAAAAATAGGCATCTACATTATAAAGTTCACAAATATTTCACCTCCAATTAACAATATAAATATTACTTAGTTAATTAAAGAAAAACATTAATGATGTAGTTTAATCATAGCCATCTATGAAAACTTTTGTTCTAATCCTTTATTCAAAACTTTCTTTGAAATTGAATAAGTAGAGAATAGTTATTTAGTAAAAATAATTCTTATTAATCAACGATTTAAATGGAAAAAAATATACTCTTGCTTTATTAGTAAATATTTTAGTCATCTAATAGTTGTTAAAATATCTGAAATTGAAAATTTATAATTCTTTTGTTGAAAGATTTGGATTTCCTGAATGATATTAAAACTGGAGGGATTCAGAAATAAAACAGGTAGTGTTTTTTATTTGTAGAGCTTTAAAAAAATCATTATTTATAAATAATCTATAAAAATAGTTATATTATAAAGATGAAATCTTTAAATTAAAGAATATCAACAGAAGGGTTTTAAATAAAATTAATTTTCATTATTTATAAATAATGTATAAAAATAGTTAGATTAAAAAAGATGGAATCTTTAAATTTCAATAATATCAACAATAGAATTGCAATAAAATGTAAACACGTTAACTTATAACTATTTTTAATATTTAATATTATAAAAAAAACTATTCAATATTATACTCATTTTGAATGTATCGTCGAGACGATTATAATGGTGTAATTTGTAGCAAAGAAAAACAAAAACTTAATACCTTTTAATTCATATATATTATTTACGTTAATATGATAAGGATGTAAAATGAAAAATTAAAAATTAAAGGATAAAAGTAATTTAATCAAATAATTTTAAGGATACAAAATGTAAATTTAGGTAGGTGATTTTGGAAAATATTTTTTCCATATTTGTTAGTTATGTATTTATGACATCATCATTTGATAAATTTTGTTTAATTGACCAATAAAATCACTCAATTTCATTTTGATGACATCAGCAAAAACATTCTTTTAATATATATATAGATATAGATTAGTCTTGCAATATTTAACTTTGAGTATACTTCTCTTTGAAGCTTCCCTTTTTTGTTTGAAAATACCATATACTTGGTTCTTAGTTGTCCATTTCTTTGTATAATGTCTCAACATAGTTGGGAGTCTAAATCTCATAACCGAGTTTGAACATCTCACCCGATTTGAATTCCAACTATTATCATCCATGTTTACTTCATTATTTTCTTTCACTTCAACTATAGAAAGCTAATTGAATTGATATTTATAATTGAACAATTTGAGCTTGTTATGGAACACCACTATCATGAACAATATCATCCACCATTTCATCATGAGCTTCTCCTTTTATGTTGTTTTATAAAGTTTATATATCATTATATTATTTCTTATATAAATTTAAAATTTTCAATGCTATTAAATATCATTAATCATACATACATACACCTTGAGTGTCTTCAACCAAATTTGTAAAACAATGGAGCCTTTGTCATGACCAATAATAGCATTTTCAACATATTTTTCAAAATAAAGAAAATAGAAATGTTTGAGATTTATGTAAAAGTTTTGCTTCAAGAGATTATTTCAAACTTTTCCCAAACTAATAAAAGTAGAAGAAATAGTAAAATTCTTCAAATCTGGATAATAGAGAATTCTTTAAAAATATTTATTATGAAAGAGAAAATAATTTATTATTATATTGCATTAATGGAAAATCTTGAAATTAAATATTAAGATAAGAGAAATAATACTATATTAAATATATAAAAATGTTTTAATTTAAGTCATTTTCATTTGGAATTGAAATCCGATTGAAATTGTCAATTTTTTAAATCAATTTCACTTTTTAACCGATGTTGGAATCAAAAGGAAAATATAAATTCTATATGCAAATGTGTAAGTGAAATCCACTTTATGTAGATTGAGATCCTTACGTGTATGGGTTATGCGGATGAAGATCCTTACACAAGTAAAGATTCAATTGTAAAGATCATTACATAACTAGAGATTTATGTTGATGATGTATCCTTACACTAATAAAGATTCAATTGTAAAGATAGATATACAACTAGAGATTTATGTAGATGTATTATGCGTATTTGGATCTATGTTGTTTGTATACGTAATTACGTATAAAGATACCTTTTAAATATGAAAATAAAGTTTACATAATTACGTAAGGTATTTTCACGAATTTGGGTTAAAAATAAAGATTCAATTGAAATAATGTCTAAAATGTAAATTTGGATCATTTTGTTTTCACTTTAACTATATTGGGTTAATGATCCATATAATACTACATATTTTTTTCCAAATAATACACGTGTTATTTTTATTAGTATGTCGATCAAAAAATCAAATTCAAATGCAACCAAAATGGATGCATCGTGCCAACACATGGATACATAGTCCAAAACTAGATCTTTAAGCAAGTGTTCCCCCCAAATAAATAAATGCTAATTATATTATCCTTTCACTCAATAACTTTTTATTTTTATTTGTTTATAAAGTAGTTGCTAAAAAAAGTTAAAGTTAACTTAGATATAAGATATCGTTTATTAATATTAATATAAAATTTTACGTTTAAATTTTATAAAGTTAAATGATATCCAATTAAGGAGAATGTTTAAACTATAGAAAAATAACATATTAACATACGGTAAATAAAGCAGTTAATATTATTATTTTTTAAATCTATATTATTTAACTAATAATAAAAGTTGGAGCGAAAAAGTTATACCTAAAAGAGGATTTTATATTTTTAGTTCAAACTCATATCGAAGAAAAAAAATCCGCTTTTAACATATACATTTTGTTGCATCGTATGAATATAAAATGTGCATTTGTGTTATGTATGTGTGCATGTTACAACTTACTTTTATGCACAATCTTAGATGGTCCAGATGAAAAGACCGTGTATGTGTCTGTCTTAACTGGACTAATACAATAATCAATAATCCAATATCGATGTTTGAATTTTGAATCTAGTCTAAATATATTGGATTTCAATAAATGTACCAAGTTTGGTGTGAAGTGTAAAAATAGTTATTAACAATTAAATGAAAAATGGACAAACATTAAAATAAAATGCACCAGATTAATTGATTGAAACTGCAATTCATCGAACTATATTCGATTGAAAATGATCAACGATTTAACAGTATTTCTCACCGTTCTCATTAAAAAAATAACATTTATCACATTGAGGAAGGTTCAAGAGAGAACAATAACAATTTAAGAAAACGCGAAGACGATTCTCAACCACACATTTTTCGTTCTTCAAACAACATGGTGTTGACAGGTGGTGGTAGAGGTGGCTGCTGGTGGTGGCGGAGGGGCTGGTGTGGTGGTGGTGGAGGTGGATGTTGGTGGTGTTGTGGCGGAGGTGGCTGGTGGTGGGGCAGCGACAGGTGTGGGCGGCGGTGGCGATGGCAGCAGATATTACCAATACTTCCATAATATATATTTAAAAAAGAAAAAATACGTAGCTAAAAATCATACTCTCGTTTTCTTAAATTGTTATTGTTCTCGTTTGAACCTTCCTCTTATCAAATTAATCTAATACCTAAATTTATGATTGGTCGACTTATTATTGAATCGTAACCACAAATTATTTGCAAAATTGTTTTTTTAAATCTATTTCTTTTTCCAAAATTGGTTTCAAATTGTTTGTATTTTTTTGGTTGAATTTGCCATAAAAAAAAAAGTATCACATGCGTCATGTTGTCACTTTAAGTCACTTGTACAATAATTCCTTTCCACTTTTTTTAAACCTCCAACCGCCGTCGTCTTTTTCCTTCCCGCCGGCCACCGTAAACCGCCATAACACCACCAACAAGCAAAGATGCTAACCCTAACACACTCTCTCTCCTCCTCCACAACTCTTCTCTCTAACCACCACAAACACCGCATTCTCTCTCTAAATTCTCATCCCTCAGCTCACCTCCGTCCTCCTACTTCGCTCCACCTCTTTAATCCTCTCAGGTTCGTTACTTTTTGCAGTAATTTGCTCCTATTTCATGTATATGTGTGTGTGTGTTTTGTTACGTTTAATTGAACTGGATTTGGCGAATTTATGGATGAAGTGAAGAATGTGTTTGTTTGATTTTTGTTGATTATGATTTTGTGTATGTTTGTTTACGTTAATTGAACTGGATTTGGTTAATTTATGGATGAAGTGAAAAATGTGATTATTGATTATGATTTTGTGTATGTTTGTTTACGTTAATTGGAACTGGATTTGGTTAATTTATGGATGAATTGAAGAATGTGTTTAGTGATTAGGATCTTGTGTATGTTTGTTACGTTAATTGAACTGGATTTGGTTAATTTTATGGATGAATTGAAGAATGTGTTTGATTTTTAGTGATTATGATTTTTTGTATGTTTGTTATGTTAATTGAATTGGATTTGGTTGATTTATGGATGAATTGAAGAATGTGTTTGATTTTTGGTGATTATGATTTTGAGTATGTTTGTTAAATTAATTGAACTGGATTTGGTTACTTTATGGTTGAATCGAAGAATGTGTATAGTTCTTGGTTGTGATTTCCTAAATTATTATGCATTTTGCAGAAGTTTCGTGGAAGGTCGAAGTAATTTGGGGATGAAGCAGAAATTGAGTCGAGGATGTGGTCCTGTTTGTTATTCTGCTCCTGTTAATATTTCCGCCGTGAACCTTCAATGGATCTGCACAATATCTTCTGCGTAAGCTACAATATCTTCTTACTGTTAGAGTCCCACATCGGCTAGCCTTGGACCAAATCTTCACTATATATGTTGGAACCCCCTTCTCTCCTCAAGGGCTCTTTTGGAGATTAATCTAGGGGTTCCACATATTCTAACACTTACAATTATTGTTACTAGCAATTCATAGTGGTGATTACACATATGTGACTTTTGAGGTCAAACATTATGCTTTCACTTGCCAAATTGCTTTGATTTCCATATCTAATAGACTAATACCATTTTTCACTTGCCAAATTGCTTTGATTTCCATATCTAATAGACTAATACCATTGGTTTTTTATTTGTAGTGCTTGTTGGAGAGTAAAATTCAAATATGATGTTTTTCTCAAGAATTTTAGATTTTATTTCATATAGGTTTTGAAGTTTAAGTGTATATCTGTAATAGAAAAACTACCTGGTTGAAATGTATTGGTGTTTTCAGGAAAAATCTAACTCCTCCCCTCAAAAATTAGACATTTTTTTTATGTATTTGAGGAACAATTCATGCAAACGGTTAGGTTCAGTCTATTTTTGGAGCTTCCATGGGACTCAATCAAATTATTTGGTTACATGAAGTTATCTCAAACATAAGTTAGAACCCATTTACTAATCTCTTATCACCTCTTACCAGGTAAGAGGTGAGTCTTCCCTCACTAAGAGGTGAATTGTTTACCATAAAGAAGTTGCCCTCTTATTAAAAGTACATTGCTGACCGACCAAGCTCTTACGAAAGCAACCGATGGGTTTCTTCCTGGAGTCAGGAGACAGATGATCCCTATTGTTCTTCAATGCTTTCAGCCTCTCACAAGATATACTTTTGTGTTGAATAAACAGATCCTTTCTATAGTACGTTTTTTCATGTATTTTGAAAAAGTAACAAAATAATTTTTATATGGAAAATAAAATTCAATTTTACAAAAACAATGTCAATATTTCGTTTCATGTAAAAATATTTGTATTAGGAAATATATTTTATTAGTTAGCAATTTATTCCAGTCAGGGGTACAATCTTCAGTAATACAAAAAATTAGGTAAACAACAATTTTCAGTTGGCACTTTCCTGAGCCCGACCTATTTTCCCTGTTAGCACTTACCCAAAACTTTTGGCATTAAAGATCTAGGTAGTGTAACTGTGTAAGATGTTACTTGAGCCTTGAAGATTTTAGGATGAGCATGGCATACTAGCGAGACAAAGAAAGTATGTTGTGAGTTTAATCATAGAAGCATGGCTCCAATATCTTGTGGCTTTTGCTACAGATATTTTTGATGGAATTAAGTCCAAAAAATGGAGGGATTGTGCCAAAATTCTTACCTATTCGGAAGTCTAGTTGGGAAGTTACTATATCTAACAATTACTAGACCTGATCTATCTTTTGTCACACAATCTCTAAAAGAATTCCTAAAAAACCAAGCATACAATTCAAGCCTTAAAGCCTTATGCCCTTATCAACTCTAATCTAATCCCGATCAAAGGATGGCATTTCAAGCTTTATCAACTCTGGACCTTAAAGCCTTTTGTGACCGTGATCACTGCAGCTGCTCTTTTAGTAGCATATCAGTGTCAGGTATGTGTTTGCTTCTAGGATGACCACTTCCTGGAAATCAAAGAAACACCTGTCTCTGTCAAGATCATCATCAGAGGCTGAATATAGAGCTATGACAGAGCAACATGTAGTCTAAGTTGGTTGCATTATCTCCTTGGTGATTTTATCGTCAATATTATATCTCCAATAATATTGAATTATGATAGTTTACTAGCTATTGTAGTTGCAAACAAACCCGGGTATTATCAAGAAAAAAACACATTGAATTGAATGTTCCCTTTCTACAAGGTAAGAAAACAGAGGACAACTCAAACTTTGTACTTATATGATGTATCAGCTATTTCTTTATGGAAGATCATGGTAAGAAAAGTAATTTTCGGATATTACACAAGTTGAGTGTTTGCAGGCAAAAAGAGAAAAATGATAAAGCATGAAGGGTCAAAATGTAAATATTTTTTAGTATAACATAAGTTAAGTTAGTTGATAGGATTTATTCATTTTTGTATTGTTTCTCTCTGTAATACAATGTTTTGTATTCCCATAACTTATGTTTCTTCTTCAAATTAGATTTGAAAATACATTGTGGTTTCAAGTATTGTTGATGTAAATACAGTACACATGATACAAATCTTGAAATAATAGAATATATAAATTTATTTGTCATGAAGTCTTTGTTGCTGGAAATTACGTAAATCATACTAATTAGGATTAATCATTTCCTATACAGGGTTTTGATGATTGCAAAAGGCACCGCAATTCAAAAATCATTTCTTGTTCCTTTGTTTGTTCTACAAGCACCTGCAGCTCTTACATCGTGGATCAAGTAAGCTCGTATAATATTCCATTGTGCTTGTTTCTCCGGTTAACATTCTATTCCCCCCTCTTATTATTACATTTTTCTTTAATCAACCTCTCATTATCTGAATATCTAAGCCACCATTGTTCTACGAAATTGGAACACTTACCATTTTGTGATTCCCATGAAAATTATAGCAATTCTCTTTTGGTTATTTAAATATATTAGCCACAATTGTTCAACATCCTCTGAATTACAGCAATTCTCATTTAGAGATCTCCGATGACAATTGCTACACTTTCTAATTTGGGAGGTCCAATGACGATGCATCCTGTCCCATTTTTGGCTATTTGTACATCCAAGCCCCATTTTTTATTTGTATATGTAAGCCACTATTGTTATTTGAATATCCAAGACACCATTATTATATTTTTCCATCTTATCAGAATCTCAAAGCTTTCCATTTTGTGATGTCCCGAGAAAGTTACTACATTTAACCTTGAGGGGTGGGTCAACCGGTAAGACCTTGGGTTTCCCCAGAGGTTACCAATTCAATCCCCTTGATGTTCAAATTACCAATTTCTTCATCATGATAATTAGTACTTCTTGAAATTCTTGATGTTGGTGTAACGAGGCTTACTTTTTGCATGAATCTTGGAATACATTTAAGTCGTTGGATTAATAGTCATAACAATTTTATAGAGCTATGTGCCTCGTCAGATGTTGCAATTGCGATGGGATGAAAGAAATACTTCCTTTATTTGCTGTTTCAGCTTAATAAGTTTCCTACTGGTTTTGAAATCTGCTTTTACAAATTAATTTTCAGGGGTGAATATGGAATCTGGACAGGGTTTTTGGCACTTTTAGTTCGCCTTTTCTTCTTCGTACCTGGTACGTCGCTTTAGAAATAGCTTTTCCTGGATGTAGACCAAATACACACTTTAAATATATAGTAGACATAAATTCTATATGCTTTATACCCCTTAGAATTTTTTTAGTTACAATTGCCTGAACAAAAGTGACCATATTAGCACTTCATTTTACAATTGCCCCCATGTCATCAACTTTTAAATATCAGTGCATCATATTCAAGGGTAGAATAAGAAATATAATAAATTCCAACCATTTGACCAAACCTAACTAGGCCATCATATATGAGTTTATCCTGTTTAATACTATGTCTTGTCTCTTCTTGTAGGTGAATTGGAGTTGCCATTTATAGCATTGCTAATGGTAATTGTGTCACCTTACCAAGTCTTTAACCTAAGGTAATGGACTGTATCTAAACCTTTTTCTTTACCCTTTCTTCTTTTAGTAATTTTCTAATGCGAGCATTGGTTGTCACAGAGGAAGACAAGAAGGGGTTGTTCTTTCTTTGGTTATTGCGGCGTTTCTGGCTTTCCAGCATTTCACACGAGTAAGCAACTTAAAGAGTGCATTCGACCAAGGTTCAATCGTTGCCACCTTAGCCATACTTTGTATTGTTGCTGTGCCAGGCGTGCTCTTAATCTGAACAATTGTCTGTGACCATCTGTAAACTGTTTCGATCGCCGAAACCATGTTATATCTTAACTTGCTTTTTTGCATATATGTAAGAATATTTGCTCTTGTTAATAAATATATGTTCATGAACAATAATGAATAATCCTGATGGCCGATACGATAGTGTCTATTCAACTTCAAGTTTCAGGTTTACACTCCGACTACCTTGTTGACAAGGGCATGTCTCTGATAGTGTCACTAGTTTGTGCTTAATTCCTACAAATTTTATAAATGTCACACCCTATGTTGGGGAGGAACATTGATTGTACCTTGGCCTTAAGACTTGAATTTGAGCATTGGGGACTATACTTGGTTTTAAGTTAAGGGGGGGAGTTCATTTTCCTGGCAGAAATGTTAAGAAATTTGATATAGCTGCTCTTTTTAAGAAATTTGGCGTATCTTCCTTTCTAGTTTCAAGCTCATCACTTTCAAATTCTTTCTTTCTTTCACATTCTTGAGACTTTTATGGACAAGTTTTTTTTCTCACACTTTTCACAAGCCAGGGGCCTTCAGGGAAACAACCGCTCTACTCTTTTTCAGGGTAGACCGGTAGAGACTGGTCTGTACATCCCACCCTCAATCTCAAACACCTACTCTTGGTGTGATATCCTTGGCGCGTTTGGTTTTGCAACTTTTTGAAGTGGTGCGTTTGTAGGACTCGGATGGTCCCTTAGTAGGACTATAATAACTACTTATTTCATCTTGGCCACCTTGAATATCCTAGCCTGGTTTCCACGACACTGGCACACTTACGAGGGTGCGTTTGGTACGTGGATGGATGGGACAAGACCTGATAAGACTGGAGGGGGCAAGTGAGGTGGGTAGGTGAAAAAATTCTGGAAGGTTTCAGGTTTTAATTTGATATGGGTAGTTTAGTAATTCCCTTTCTTGTCCCATCTCCGTGGTTTTTGTTTCATCTATTATAGGTGGGACAGGAAAAATGAACTTTTGTCCCACTCTAGTCTTGATATCGTGCCAAACATGGGACAAGAAGTTTTTGTATCATCTTGCACCAAAATCAATTCCCTTTAATTTGCAACAATGAAAATGGCCAAATAAGCAAGTTACTTGACATTTTCCCCGAATAAGGGAAAACCACAAGCAACATGCGGAATCCCGCAAATTGGACATAGTTGCAGTTTTAGCGAAAGGAATGAGAGAGAGCTTTCACCAGGCAAAAAGTAAACTCCGTGTCAATCTGTGCACTTTGGAGACTTCTTTAGTAAGTCGTTTTATGGCAACTTTTGTGTCTATGGTATTAAAGCTACATCATTGCATAGTGTATCTGTTTATAATTTGTTCAATAAAATGCTATTATTCTCTACATATATATCTCTAAACAATCCTAAACCGAAATACGAGCTCGTCTACGAATTTTATTCTGCTATAATTGCAAGAAGTAAATGGTAGAGAACCCAATAAATTACTTGCTATTTTTGATCTTTCATATTTCTGTGTTTTTCCTACTACAACTAAAAGCCATACACAGACATGAAGTATGGCAATGATCTTAGTCTAAGAATAGGGCTCACTCCCATTTGACATTTGGCGAATTCCTCTGTAAAGTGAAACAGGCGACCAAGTGAATTCCCGTCTCATTTTTAATGGCCATCGTTGAACTTCAGTTTTCTTTGTTTAGAAACACAAGCAGACTAGTTATCGTCAATGGCAGCAGTAAGTTGGCGGCTATGGAGCCTGCTGAGCTTGGCTCTGCCGTTGGTTCTGATGACGTGTAGCCTGGTTGGTCGGTGGTGTACCCGCCTGGTGCACTAGGTGTGGTAGGATACGGATTGATAGGTGAATTTAGTCTGCAAATAGAAAGATAAGTTTTGTCGGTTAGTTTCCATGAATAAAGCTCCGACTGGTGGGCAAAAAGGTCCGACGGTTTTTGCTTACGTAGGGGTGGTGGGTGATGATGGCATAGGCGGTGTTGGTGGTGTCATCCCTGTTGATTTGCCTGCCGGATAGCGGCAGCTTCCAGAACCTGCAATAAGTTTTACCGGATCATTAGAATTTCAAGATTATCGGAGTACCCATTGATATAATCCTTCTTAATCTTGTCATCCTATTAAAAGAATTACGTAGAAGCAATTCTATGGAGGGAGGTTCAGGGGAAAATCTCAAAAAGATAGAAAACTGAGGAACACCCTGGTAGCTCTTTATCTGAATGGTATGCGCTTGTCCATACAAGTAAATTAAGTTGTTTTTTGGTTTTTATGCATGTTACAAATTACTTGTATGTACAAGTGCATATTGTCCAAATCAAGCCTAGTAGGGTGTTCCATTTTTTTCCATTTTTTGAGGTTTTTCCTTGAACCCGACCCTTCTATGACTAGCCTAGCCAGGGGGTTTTCACATAAACGAATGTTCTACTCTTTAGGCTAGAGGTCAGGTTTGCGTACATCTTACTCCAAACTCCCCCGGGATATATTGGGCTCATTTGGTTTGGCTATTGTACGACTAGTGGGTAAGGAGGTGGGCATCTTTGCAAAATGAGTGAAAGGTCTAGGGTTCGACTCTGGGCACCATGCACCTGTCCCTGGTGCACGCGATATACCACAGCCGTAACGACATCTGGCTGAACCCTACCTCCTTAGAGGTCGAGAGTTCAAGCTTCATTTCGATTTTGGTGAATTTTGCCGCATACGAAAATTATCAAAGTTTAAACCATGATTTAGCAGGTCTTACTTGGATCTGTGGTGGTAACCTGTGCTACCCCTCCAAAAGAGCAGCTAGTTGGAGCAGGGTTCTTTTGGTAATATGCATTAAAAGCAAACGAAGCATGGTCCCTAACCGTGTTCGGGTTATAACAACTTGCACCCGGTTGAATCTCCGAACAATCCGCTCCTCCATAGCCACAAGCATAATCAAGTCCTACCTGTAGAGCCGTTTCAGAAGCTGATGAGCTTGCAATACACCAAGATCCACCTGATGATGATGGACCGGAAGGGCCAGTCGGGTTCGGACCCGACGGGCCTGTTGGACCTGATGGGCCCATTGGAAAAGAGGGGGGCATTGGACCTGACGGGCCCATAGGAACAGACGGGCCAGTCGGGCTTGATGGGGTTGGGTTGTTTGGTTGAAAGCCGCCGGATGGTGGTGGTAGACTGGTGGGGTCTCCGCCGGGAGTGGTGGTGCTTGGCGGAAATGGGGTCGGTGAATATGTGTTCGGCGTTCCGGTTGGGGTTGTCGGCTGAACAATCGGAATGTCGTCTAGTTGGGTGGTGAAAGTTGATGGAGATGAGTATATTTGGTCTCTTTTATGGTATAACATTTTGTGTGGCAAGATTGCTTCCTTTGGAGGTTTCTCAGCAAAGCTTGAATCTGAAGAAAAACCAAAAAATCATTATTATTCTTTGCTTCTGCATAATAATAACAATTTGTCAAAATCTTTGATTATTACTCAAATGTCGAAAATACCCTTCAAGAGTTAGAAATTGATAGTGATCTTATGAATAAAAACAATAGCGTCAATAGTTGCCGATCGATGACAAAGGTCAAACATGTAATTTTGGTTCGCATATGCATACGGGATGCAAGCACAAAAACGAACAAATAAACACACGTTTGATTACTATTGATCCGTCAAGAAAACGTGTTCTTCCCAATCCCGTGTTGCCTTCATGTCCCACTAATTATTTGAGGACACATCATTACTTTATTTAATATAAATTTATTTCATTCATATTTTTATTTTCTCTCTTCAATAAAGTGATGATATGGATTGATTGATGAGGAGATAGGGGATTTGAGGACAATATATATTTATTTATCAATCCATGGGTTCCGAACAATGAATGTGTACAAAATATATAACATGCATGCTCACGTAAATCTTTCCAGAAACAAACTAAAAACGCGAATCCAAACACAATTTTAGATGTGTTATGTCATGGCAGCAATTGTCGTCAACCCTAATGTTTAAACTATGTTGCAACTAACATTTCACGAGGATTTGATGTCGAGGAGTCTACGAGTAAATAAAATCATAGCAGATATCTTGCATAAAACGTTTGAATACATAAAGAAAGAACAAAGGAGCAAATAAAAGTCACCTGGACTAAGAAGGAGGGCCAATACAAAATACAATGAATACCGAGCAACTATTGGACCCATATCTTGCCGAAAATTAGTAAATTTTCGATGAAAAATCGGGTTTTCGAGAGGGCAAATAGAGTATTTGTTGTTTGAAAGAAGATATGGAGGAAATTTGTAGATATAAAGGAGGTATCTTGATAGCTTGAATGGGTTTAAGTATGTATAATTGAGGAAGAATCAAAGGTTTCTTCTTGGTGAAAGAGGGGATGGAATATGAGAAAACTTGAGACATGAGGCATTGGGTAGTTGGGAACTACAAGCAAGAAGAGGTGCCCAAACAGGTATCAAACGCACAAAAAGAATGATTGGATTGGAATTTTTCGATCCCGGATTCGGGATCTCTGTTCGGGGATTTGGGATCTAAAATGTAATGCCATTCGGGTTAAACGTTTGTTGATGCGGCTTTGCTTTTACATGTCATTATAAATGTGCAAGTGTTGATGATAAAAGCGTAAACTAGAATATAAGTATATTGAGGTTTACGTGGAAGCCAAACAAAGAAAACTTAGGGGGCATTTGGTTTATATAATGGAATTTGACAGAATTAGAATCCGTGAAAGGAATTTGAATGTAATTAGACCACGTGTTGGCATGGTAGAAATTCAATTTTTTCACTTAAGCCAAAGAACGTTGAATTCCTTATATTATGAAATTCAAAGGATCCCATCATGTTCATTCCGCAAACCAAACATCACTTAGAAATTTGGTTAACGGAAAATTTCATTCCAATTTCATCATATTCCTTTAAATTCTGTAAACCGTACAATCCCTTAGATATTGAAGTTAATTTATATTTGATGACAAAATAGAAACAACTTTATATTTGTTAAGCTTACGATTCTTAAGTGTTATATTTGCATGTTCTTTGCATTCGTTGATATTTTGAAGAATTAGCTTTCGAAATAATGATTTTCAGAAACCAACTTTTAAAACATATCATTTTAGATTAAAATGGAACCAACAACTTTTTTCGTTTCCGTTTTTTGGGAACTTGAATTTTATCAGTAGGTTATTTGAGAATTTTGGAAGTTAGTTTCAAAAATAAAAGTTGTAAAAGTAGGTTTTCTCAAAATAAGAATAAAGGCGTAGTTTTATTTAAATGTAATTTAAATATATATTTTTTCATGAAACCATTGGAGTTAATTTCTATGTGATTCAAGGTTTTAAATGGTGTGAGATATCATTATATATATATATATATATATATGGGGTTGGGTTTTGGTATGAACTATTTGGTGAGAAGCTTGAAAAGTAGTTTTAACTGTCGGATGAGAAATGAATGAACATTAGGATGAGATGCATCAGATATTTATATCAATTCCTTTTTAAACCGCTAATTATCGGAGGGTATTTGATTAAAAGTACTTGTTACACTTCTCATAAGATCGCATACATATGTGTGTGTATATTAAATAAATATATATATATATATATGTGGGGGGTGGTTGTGTCTGTGTGTATATTTAAGTGTCTTGAATAACAATAATTGAATTATTAACAATTTAAACTCATATAAAATGATAAACATGAAGATTTCTAAATTCTAATTGATACTATTGGCATATTCTAATCAAATTTCGAAGTATACAGATTCGAAGAATCGAAAGTACACATATTTGTATCATCACAGCGCGTCATATATTGAGCTCGACGCCCTATATCCACGCCTTGGGTTAAACATGGCGGCAAATGTGCGTTTTTTAAAACCTTGTTCTTTCCATGCCTAAGAGAATAGGTTTAAAGAGAAAATCAGCCAAAATCTATCTTCGTGTTTCTAATTTCAAATTTCAAACCCTCCGTGTTTCTAATTTCAAAAAAGTTATACGTTCTCCGTGTTTCTAATTTCAAACCCTCTAATTTCTCTTCACTTTTTAATGTTGTAAACTTGATTGAAGTTCGTCTAAGATGTACGGTTAAACAAAATTAAGTCCTTATTTAGATAACCGTTTTTTATAATCACGTTTAATGCATAGATTACTATTAGTAAATAATGTATTTGTATCGTCAAAAGTTTATAATCATCTTTTTAACTCATATCCTAATCTATTTAACTTGTCTATTTTATTGTTTTATGATTAAAAACCGATAGAATTATAATATTTAATGTAACAAAATAGAAATGAAGATTTTAAATTTTATTATTATTATTATTTTTATTTAATTGCAATGAATTAAAGCCGACTATAAACACATAATTACTCAGACAATTATACGAAACGTAAACATAAGTTAAAAGGAAGTGTTTTTATGTAGAGTTAATTAAGAGTAATTAATCTTTTTAATGGTTTTTGGGCATTTTGCTTTTGTCTTTTTTGACCTTTGTCCTTTTTTCTGTTACATGGGACTCTTTAAGAGAGATAGAGAAAGATTTGATTCTTGGGGATATAGGAAAAAGGAAGGGTAAACTCGTACTTTCACAACCGAAAAACAAGATCAGGAATTTAAAAGTATAACTAGTTAGCATTGTTTCATTTTTATATCAAAAGTGAAAGGCATACTTCTTTCTTCAGGTGTTTATGAAGTCATTGAAGTGAAGCCTATTTTTCTTTTTTGTTAAAAGAAAATTATACACATATAGTTATATAGATAGAGAGATAAAAAGGTTGAAAACATATGAATCAATATTGATTTATAAGGGGTTAGGTTTAAATGTGATCATCTTTCATTGTGAATGTGAGGTCCACTAATATCGAGCTACGGGGCAATATTCACCTTGAATGTTCATGCTTTATTCAGTCTGAATAAACTTGCACGCCTATGCATACTGGATAAAGCTTGGCACAGATTCAGATTGTCACATGACGCGATTTTGTTGGTCTTCACCTTCATAATTAAAGATGAATTTACATTTAAACTTTTCTCTATCTAAGGGAGGCTGGATCGGACGCCCAAGACCCAAAAAGAATAGGGATTCAAATTTTTGTAGCATATAGTATAGTAATTTAAAAAATAGTAAATGAAAGAGGTAAGTTTTCTTGGTATCTAATAAAAACCCTAACATAATTCACTATAATATTATGCGTCATACTTGAATTGATCAATTAAATTCGAAAAAAAAATATGTCAACAAATTGATTGATCATCCGTATTATGGCATTAATCATTGTTTCTTCTAAGTTTTTCTATTTGGTAGTAAAGTCTAAATCTCCCTACATTTAATACTAAAATGGAGCATGTGGTTTCATAAAAACCATCATTTGAAGAATTTCTCAATGTAAATCCTCAAAGTAGATTGTTTAGCATATGTTTACTTTTTCTTATCTTTGCAACAATTTATGATTCTTAATTTACTAAATCATAAAAAAACTGAATTTGAAATTTTGTTATGCTTGTATTCAACCAATTAATCTCCATTCTACAAACACTTGTTTACGTTATTAGGCTTAACATAACCAACACTCAAGAACCAAATACATTAAAATACAACAAAATTTAAGGGCCGACTAAACGCTTACCGTTTACTAGGTCATTTACTTTATTGGATGAATATGTCAAATACATAAAAACTTACCCGGTAAGAGAGATGATAAGAATGGATAGTTTTATCCGGTAATTAAGGGTTACGACTCTTACCCATAAGTGCTTAGTAGATATCTTGTTGCATAAGATACCATTTTCATGGACTATAATCTTACCCGATAATGTAAGTTAGAGTGTTACTATTTACTGGTAAATACTTACCAGGTAAATGTTTGGATTAACAACCCCTTACCTTAGTTATTGTTTAGCGCAACAATGATTTCCCTTTTCGATTAGTTTAACAAACATTCAATTCTTCTTATTTCTTGTTCATTTTGAGCCGTAAATGATAGGTCTTGTAAACTATTGGTAACGTGGATGACAAGGTCTAAAGTTACATAATAATTTTGGATTACTTGAAAAATGTATACCAAAATAACCGGTGATGCATGAGTTGGAAACCTATTTAACGATCAAAATGAGTACCAAATAAAAACTAACTGAACATCTATTTCATTAGCTAAGAAAAGAGAATTCATCGTTACACTAAAATAGAGACTACATTAAATAGATAAACTAATATTTTAGTCATTTAAAAATACATTTAAGATCTCCTAACTATTTTTCTTCAAACCTTTAAAATAGCAACTTCTTCGCTAAATGAACCCCCTCTATTGGAGGAGACCTACTTTTTGACGAACTCCGGCAAAAAAACCTCCGCCAATGATGAAGATGATTTTTTTCTATTTACAATTTTGGTCTTTAGTAGAGGTTGCATATGCATTGTGAACTCTGCCACTAACTATTGTGAGTTATTATTATTATTATTATTATATAGTGGGTTGCATTACGAGTTATTATCATTTGGCCGAGTTGATATGTGTATTGAAATCTTTTTTTAACCGACCTTTGCCAATGGCGAAGGTTGTAGGAAAACTCATTTTCATCAATGGAAAAGTTCATTTGATTGATAAATTAGTCATTTTGAAGGTTTCAGAAAAAATAATTAGAAAGTATTAAATATATTTTTAAATGGCTAAAAAAACTTAAATCCTCAAATACATATTATTCATTTTAATGCATTTCATCTTTTACTCTACTATTTACTTGTTTTGTTAAATCTTGAAAATTTCAATCTTAAATGGGAAAGTTTGAAAACATAATATTTTGAGCAAGTTGCAATTCTAGTCTATGTGGTGTGTTAAAAATTGCAAGTTTCATTCTTCTATTTTCCAATTATAGTTTTTGTTATATGGTTTGTAATTCATTATTGTTTTCGTCTTTGTGACTAATTCTATCAATGGTTTGCCATTAAGTATAAGGAACAAAAACAACAATGAGTTTGTAAACTACAAGAATAAAAAAGTGTTTATCAACTTATATAGTGTGGAAAAAGGTTTTATAAAAAGTATTTGAATTAGTTTATTGCTGTATCAAAACATGATAAACAGATAAGTTACTTTTTAGTGTTTGACAACTTGTTTATTTGTATACAATGACCAAAAACAACATTTTTTTTTCATAATAAACCATTCAAAGCTTGTAAAACAACACCATGAGAGGAGACAAGAAATGAGAGGCCTGAGTTTTTTTTATTAGGTTAAATGTAAATGTTTACTTTTGAAGCAATAAGTAAATAAGCAATAAGGAGACAACTGACAAGTCACAATGATTTAAGAGGGTGTTTGGATAAGTTTTTTTGAAAGTACTTATTGACTTATTGGCTTCTCAAAAAGCCAATAAGTCAAAAATCTTGTTTGGATAACTCAAAAGCACTATACAAAAGCACATTTTTTTAGAAGGCTTCAAACATGATTTTTTAGAAATCAGAATTTGTGACTTTTCGCAAAGGATTTTGGCTTTTTGGATAAATTGACACAAAAAGCTGACAAGCTAAGCCAATTTCTCTCTTAAAAAACAACTTATTGACTTATTGTCTTTACCACCACAAAAACTAATCTAAACACTTTTTAAAAACTTTTTTTTCCATCACCATAAATCAATAAACATTTTTACCAAAAACACTTTCGGACCTCAAAAAGATTATCATAATTCTTTATTAGCTTTTCCAACCATCTGATCTTTTTTCTCAATCCAAATACTTTTTTTTTTTTTGCTTATTTGATGTTTTAAAACTTGATAATCAGATAAACAATTAAAATAATGAGTTCCAAACACCCTCAAATTATAAACCACTAAAAAAAACCGTAATTTTGAAAACAAAAAAACAAAACGTAAATAACAATTTTCAGCAAACCATATAGACGAGAACAAGTCTACTCCAATATTTATACCAAAAACAATCCAAAAAACAGATGACCGTTTTTGCAATAAAACTAACATAAACAGGATACAAATGATATTACCCAAAAGTTTGGGGGCCAAAAAAAGCAATTTTAGCCTAAAATAACACACACCACACTGTTGTTATACTACTTCTCCTTCTTCTAGTTATCAGTTGTCTCTCTGTAATCTAAGCAGGGGAATCAATGGAGGTCTCTAAACTTGTATGTGCTCCAAATTGTCTTTCTGCTTCACTTCCACTCTATTCACCTCTGAAATTCTTAGCTTCCTTCAGAAGTTCTAATCATTTCAATCAATTAACCCTAAGTTCTTTCAAAGTTCGCCCAATTCGCATCTCTTCTCTGCACGCTACTGGTAAATTCTTATCTTTTTTGTGTTTTTGTTGATTTTAGGAGGTTTAATTTGGTGTTTTGTTCTTGTTTTTGTATTTAATGTTGATTAGGTTTAGAGATTTTGTGGATTAGTTTCAGATAGTAAGAATTAGAGGGGATTAGTCAGCATCTTCAACAACTATGCTAAAATAAAAAGGAAAAAAAAGATATTTTAGCATATTTGTTGCTCTGTTATCCTCTGTGCTAAGATAGAGAAAAGAGGAGAAAGGCTGCAAAATATTTAGAGAAGTCTCTAAATGGTTTGAGAAATTATTATTTTAATGCTCCAACCACGGATTAATTGGAGATAAATGTTTAAGAGAGAGAAATGATTATTTTAATGTTCCAACCCACACGAACAATGTTGGAGTTGCTATAATAGAATAGCTGTTGGAGTTGGATGCAATTTTTTTATAGAGATTTTAACCTTTTTTACTCCGTTTTAGAAAAAAAATTAGCATAGTTGTTCGAGATTGGTTGTAATCCTGGTACGAGTATAAATGAAAGAAAGGAATTGGTTGGGATGAAGTGGTTAATTTTGTATTTGTTTTGTAATTTTTCCTTTTCTGTGTTGACATAGGGCTATAATGATTGAATTAGTGAAAATCAAATGATTTTGATATTATAAGATGATAAAATAACTAGTTAGTTGAATGTTCATAAACTGTAGCAATTTGAAAAACTTCTGGGAAATGATAAGATAAGTTGTATTAGAGGCTTTCAAAATTCAACATAAAAAAGATAAGATAATCCTCTAAAAATTGAACAAAGCATAAAAGGGTTGAAAGACAAACAAAAAGAAGTAAAATGACATCTTTATGGTGTGGAGGTTCAACCAGCTAGGCAGGGTTGGGTCATCGATCATTGTGGCCTTACGGGTTTGTATTTTCAAGTGTTCATGAAGGAAAAGAGAGAGCTTTTTGATTTATGTGGTTGAAACTGTGTATGTTTAAGATTGAGATCGATGTATCTTATATGGCTATAGGTTGTGAAAAAGAACTAATTTTGTGCAAATTCAACAACCATGACATAATGTATAAACTAATTTTGTGTTTTTTAAAAATGTAGATGTATTCATGTTAACTATGAATACATTTGGTTTCAAACAATGATGCCTCTTAACTATTTACAACAGATTTTGAAATGGATCCTGCATTTTGCTTATGTTAAACTCATCTAAAATGGTTTCTTGAATTCAGTAATTTTTATTTTATTTTATCTAGAATATACCACACTTGTACATTTTTGGACTTGTGATCAAGACCACATCTTGCACTACCACTTGTCTGGAAATTTCTTCTAAGTTTCCCCCTACGGCTTCTGTATAACTGCTCATAGTCTAGGGTTTGTATGTAGCTTGATGATAGATTGGATTGAGGCTTTGCTTTTGCTGAATGTTCATAAACTGTATATGTGATTGAGTTGCATCTATTTTTGTCCAGTTTGTATCATATTTGAAATGACAAGACTATTTCTCAACTTTTTTATATTTTTCCTTTGTATTCCTCTTTTTCTCTCATCTAAAACAAATACTTTCAGCTACTCAAGACACCGTTGAAGTTGGTGAGACTGAGTCGCAGTTTGTTGAGATTGGGTACATATCTAGCGTTCATGGACTACAAGGAGAGGTCCGAGTGAAGACTAACACAGATTTTCCAGAACTGAGATTTTCAGAAGTATGCTTTACTTCCTGTGTTCAATAATTAGAATCACTTTTGTCTTTGAGAAGTCATGCTTATTCACTTCCAAATTAAATGTTCATATTGACAACTAACTTTTTAAGAACCATCTTTTTTACTGTAATCATTAATCAAGACCTTTTTGGTTCAGTGGAACAATTAGATGTTTGTACAACTAATACATATGAAATTGTCGTGAATAATTGAATTTATGAACCAGCATACTTGGCTTTTGCTGCAAAATAAGCGTAGTTATTGCAAAACATGCTATGATTTGCAAGACTGAGAGTTTTAGACCTAGGTGGAGTGCAATGCAAAACCCCCATCATAATTGGCACTTCTTTTCCTTTTCAAAATGGCTCATTTTTGCAAAGTGAAATTCAATTTTCATTTTGCTTTCTTTTACAAGAACGATAATTTGTTCAGAAAGCAAGGCAAGTAGAATGGTTTAAAAAAATGAATCACTCAAGTTGATTTTCAAAAATCACGTATTTGACGTATAGAGCTAGAAAGTGGACTCTAATTTTGGGATGGATATAGTATTAGTTCTTACTTGGGTTCTATCTCTCTGTTGTTTGTCTTCTTAAGTAGATTTTATGTTGTATTTAGCCGGGAAGAAGATGGTTGAAGCGGCAAATTTTAGGGAAAGAAATAGTTGAAGAGGTTGAATTGGTGGAGGGCAGAGGACACCATGGAAATAAAAGCTGGATTATAAAATTCAGCCACGTGACCAAAGTAGAGCAGGTATGCAGTATGCTTACTATAATTATATTAACCTTCTAAAAATTTGGATCTCAATTTAAACAAAAGAATTGCATTGGAGTAGCAAATTGCTACAATAGAGAATAACCTTGTAAAGTTTTCCGTTACTATGATAATATTATGTTAATTTTCATTGAGAGAGAATATATGTCGAGAAATGGCGTTCTTATGATCTTAAAGGAGGACTAGTGGTCAATGGTGATTGGAGACTGAGGCGTCTTCAGATAATACATAAATCTAATAGCAGAGTGTCCCCAAAAGTATTTTACTTGATAATAGAGTTGCCAAACAAATATTTTTTCCTTCTAACTAGACTTTTGTTGGCAAGTGCTTCTTGGAGTGGTTTGCCGAATTTATGTATACAATTGTGAATTTAATTAAGAAAGTTACATGAATATGTATGCCAAGATGACTTGTATAGTGGTTTGAGGTAGATTCATCTATACCCAAAACCATGATACATTTAGGTTGCGTTTGGCAAAAATAAGCTAGCTTATAAGCTAGTCCATCCAAACATGTACTATAAACCTTATAAGTTAGCTTATAAGCTAGCTTATGAAACGCTACTTGGAGTAGCATTTTGGGAGCTCTTTGTAGCTTTTTCCAATTAACCCTTATTAATATTAATTATTAAATTCAAAGATACCCTTTTTGGTCATTTTAGATACTCATAATCTAGTTTTTGCCAAACATAATTTGTTCATAAGCTAGCTTATCAGCTACTAGCTAGCTTATCAATCAACAACTAGCTTATCAGCTACTAGCTAGGTTACCAATCACCAGCTAGCTTATCAACTAGTTTGCCAAACACAGCCTTAGTGATGAGTTGATCGAGAACCACTACTTTTTCTTTAATTCCTAAATTTTTGTAGGCTCAACAACTTGTCGGGTCAACTATACTTGTATCAGATGAAGATAGACCAGAGTTGGAGGAAGGCGAGTTCTATGCCCGTGATCTCGTTGGCATGAGAGTTACTCTCAAGGTATTTATTTTTTACGAGTCTATGAGCTAATGTTTGTTAAACGTTTGTAAGTGGATTACTCTCATTTTTATCGCGTATCTTATGTATTTTGACACGTACGAAGACTAAAGAGAAAAACATGAAATTTCTTTTGTCCTCTTAATTTTCTTGTCAAGGTATAAATTTTTTTAGGGTAAATTACATATTTTATCCCTGTGGTTTACACAATATTGCACTGTTGGTCCCTATTTTAAAATAATTATGGAAAAGGTCCCTGTGGTTTACATTATATTGCACTGTTGGTCCCTAATCCTAACTCTGTGTGAAATAAGCATAGGGACCAATAGTATAATATAGTGTAAACCACAAGGACCAACAGTGCAATATAGTGTAAACCACATGGACCAATAGTGCAATATAATGTAAACCACACCTTTTCCATAGTTATTTCAAAATAGGGACCAACAGTGCAATATTATGTAAACCACAGGGACCAAATATGTAATTTATTCAAAATTTTATTCAATACTTCATCTTGTAAAAATTGCAAAAGTTTAACCAATAGTTTAAGAAGATTGTTTGACTATTTGCCGAATGTCTAACATCCCTAAAGTTCGGAATCTAAACAATAGCATCAATATATTTGTATTGAGTAGTGATAATAACACACACTCAGATAATGTTATCTTGAAACAAGCATAAAAAGAAAATCATATCATCAAGTTAAAATAGTCTAGTAATATGATATATTTGATTTTCATTTGTTTACGTATCATGTCATTTTAGGAAACTGGAGAACCAGTTGGAACCGTTATGAATGTTTTTGACAATGGAGGAAGTGACCTCTTACACGTGAAGCTTGATTCATCATCTGAGATAATAGACAAAAATGGAAAGCTGAAATCAGAAGCACCCCTTGTGTGGGTACCATTTGTTGAAGCAATTGTTCCTCATGTTGATATGAACAAAAGAGAAATGATGATTACACCTCCCAAGGGTCTTCTTGAGTTAAATATACGATCTGATGAGAGGTCAAAGAAAGAACGTCGACAGATTGTGAGGCAAACTTTTCTTTTCTACTGTTCTATATTTTCTATTGATTTTTATGTATGATCTACATCTTTTAAGCTTGGTTCACACTCCCTTCTCTGGTGATATATTGCAAACAATATCCAATTTGGGATGTCTGAACTCCAAAATTAATTGCAACGTTTCCTCATTTGGCAAAAAAATTAAGGCTAAATTACTTATTTGTTTATTACCATCATTACAGATTATTGATAACATTGATTTAACCCCCCTGCCCCACGTGAAAAAAGGTTAGATTAATTTTAATGTAACATGGCTTATAATTTTTTTTAACACCAGTATCATTTTAAAAGTTGTTATCATATCTTATTGATATTTAGAGAATACATATGGATTTTGAAGTTTGATGGTACCCATTTTGACCCCAAAAGTAGAAATGCAACTCTGTCTCCCCAACAACAGAGGACACATACACACACATATATAATCGACATATATATCTTATTTATAATTATTTGTTTTGACCAGCATATACAGATGTGCAAATTGGAAGATTTTCTATCCAGATGTCATAAACTATCACAATCAAATTCTATTGAGATTGCTCAAAGTAACATGTAGGATTGAGGCCCCCCTTGTAAAGATTTTTGCTAATTTTACCAAATACACAACTACTTGTTTTATATTTTCTTTAAAGCAAATACATCGTTTGTTTGTGCCAGAAACATGTAAATATCTTTCACGTATATGCTTTCAAAGCAATTTTCATTTAGAATGAATGCTTAAGACAAGTGTTGCTTGTTTCAGGAATGGAAAGAGAGGAAAAAGTTTCAGAAACGGCTTATAGCAGCGAAAAAGAAACTGTGTGAAATGGAGCAGAAACATGTTTTTGATGGTTTTAGACACGGAGAGAAAGCCCAAGGGAATCTACTAGCTGATCAGATTGTAGGTGTTAACTCCCAACTGCTTCAAGTAGCATTACAGACTATCGAGACACCTTCTGACAGGTAATTTCTTTTAGCATCTACAATTTTTATCACCCTCCTTTTTCCCTACAAAACTCTATCCTTCTCTTTGTGACCATAAAATTTGCAACAGTTGACTCATCTATTGCATGTGTAAGCGTGAGAGAGGAAAGCACCATCTTATTCAGCAAATTAATAAGCTTTATGACACAGTAGCAGTTGATTAATATTATATATATATATATATATATATATATAGAGAGAGAGAGAGAGAGAGGGAGGTTCATACGAATATAACTTTTTAAGAAAACGCGAGGAGCAATCTCAACCACTCATCTCGGTCAACAAAGGCGGCTTTGATCGGTTCCCCCTTTAATAATCTCTACCCTCCCATGAATCGCGTCAATCCTCCGTGATCACGTCCACCGTAACCGTAAGATGAGTGGCTGAGATTGCTTCTCACTTTTTCTTAAATTGACATGCTTTTCGTTTGAACCTTCCCCTATATAGCTCAATCAAATGCACACCTTCCAATTGTTGCACACCTTAAGAACCAATCTCAACCATCCATCTAGTCTTAATGGATATATGGATTCATAAATACATTGATAGTTTCCTATTGTAAGTGGTGATCATAATTAATGAACTCTAATTACCTTTTATAAATATTTAAATCATAATAAATGAATCTTCATTATTTCCATAAAATGCACTAATTCATTGGTTCTTAAGGTGTGCAACAATTGCAAGGTGTGCATTTGATTTTCCCTCTATATATATTATATGTAGAGGAAAGTTCAAATGTCAACTCAATTTTGGTTGTGAACATGAGGACGAATCGCAGCCACTCATCCGGTCAATAAAGGCGGCTTTGACCAGGTCCCCTCCTTTAATAATCTCCACCCTCCCATGAATCGCGTCAATCCTCCAGTCGCGTCAATCCTCCATGATCGCGTCCACCGTAACCGAAGATGTGTGGCTGAGATTCGTCCTCACATTCACAACCAAAATTGAGTTCACATTTGAACCTGACCCTATATATGTATATATATATATATAGAGAGAGAGAGAGAGAGAGAGAGACAGAGGAAAGTTCAAATGGAAACTCATTTGTCATTGTGAACGTGAGGACCACTAAAATCGCGCCACTTGGCAATCTGAATCGGCCCCTAAGCTCTATTCAGCTGAATAAAGCTTTATTCATACAATCTGAATATTCATGCTTTATTCAGACTGAATACAAGCTTTATTCAGTCTGAATAAAGCATGAATATTCAGAGTGAATATTGCCATATGGTGCAATACTAGTGGTCCTCACGTTCACAATGAAAGATGAGTTCACATTTGAACCTGACCATATATATATCACCTAATATGAAATGCTTCTTCATTTCCTGTTTTGGCTCAGATGGCATTTGTCAGAGTTCTTAGCAGCTTATAACACAGAAGCAACAAGAAATGCCTATAAGGTATCAAAAGGCTCTCTTATTAGTGGAGATGTGGAGTGCACAAGTTCTAAAATGGCAGAGAGGCATAGGGCTTTGACATCCAATGGCAAAGCTGCCGTGCTTTTGGTTGTTGACGGTACAAAACTGCAGAAAAATTCTGACTCTGAAGGGACTGATAGTCTTATTCAAAGATTAGTTAAGGTAATACACCAATATATATATATATATATATATATATTTTCTTATGAAGTTTGCCAATCAGAAATTAAGCTGATTTTGGATTTTTTTAACTGTTGTCTTTTGAGGTTAAACCGTCCTTGGGGTAAAAAAGGAGATTTTGACATTTCAAAGTACAATGCAAAATTGTGATTGATATGGTTACCGACTCATTTTTGACGTTTGTTTCAGTTTGTAATACTTGTAAGAATCATAATGTATTACACAAAAGGTTTAGAATCCACAATAATTATGCATTTGGAAACTACTTTGTTGGACTTGAGAATGTCTATGTATACTATATAAGAGGGAATACTACTTTTTTGTCCTTTGCAAGTACATGTAGCATATTTTTTTTAATCAGATAAAATGACCACATTTTGTATTTGCAGATGGAGAACCATCAAGCCACACCTTTGATTCTGGTGTGTCCTGATAACACAATCGATACGTTTCAAAACTTGATGTCAGATAACGACTACTTTGGCTTCAACCCCGAAAAGGTTGAAATATTCTTCCTTATCTATTTTTATTTTTTATTTTTCTTGTTTTGTTCAAAATGGCAGCATGTTACTTTCTCTCACACACATCACAAAGTTGAGTTGGTGTGCTCACTTATACAATACACAAACAAGTGCACAATAGTTGCAAGTTGTGTTTTATCTTTAAACTTCTTGTAAAAACCTATCCAACAATAAGTAGTACGGTTCAAGTTGTTTTTTAATCCTACTTTTGTTAATGTGTTATAGGTTTGGCTTTTGGAAGAAGAAAAGTTACCGGTGGTAAGTTCTTCACGTGGAGAACACAATAAACACAAGATCTTGATGAAATCACCATGGGAAATGCTCCAAACACCGGTCGGATCTGGTGGCATCATTAGCTTACTTTCATCCCACAGCATTTTAGACTCGCTTGCAGCATTGGGCGTTGAGTATATCGAGGTAATTTACATCATGGTCGATTTTTTTATACTCCCTCCGTCCCAAAATTATTGTCTAGTTTTGACTTTCTGTAGTCTTTATTTTTCGACTTTGAGCTTAAATATTTTTGTTTGGGTTCTACAAAGACTTGATGAAAATTATACCAATGAAAATACATGAAAAACACAATTCATTCATATATTTTGCACCAAGTATTATGTAACACAAACAAAAATATTTAAGGTCAAAGTTGAAACAGAAAGACTTTAAAAAGTCAAACCTGGACAATAATTTTGGGACAGAGGGAGTAAATTTTACGGAGCTTTCCTGTTCATTTCACCAGCACACCTTAATATCATTTTCAGCACATAATTAGGTTTTTACAACCATATCTATTACATCATTTCCACTAATCTATCTTACAAATAGTCCATAACATATGGTTTAGTGGCAAAAATAGATGAAATGATCCATTAAGCTTTTATGGCTTTTAAGATTTGCATACCTATGATGAGATTTGAACTCAAGCTGTTTGTTATCTGCCATCTGCATGCAAATATCGTTGATCGCATCATCTGACAATAATCTTATAGATTCTCAACATTTTGTTGCTGAACAAACTGAACATTAAAGAGTAAAGACATCTAAAAAGACCAAATTTTAACCAACTCCATGAAATGCAAAAAGACTAAAAAGGACCTAAAATTACTCTGTACATCCCAAAATAAGAGTCCAAGTTTCTAGTTTAGTTTATCCTAAAACAAACGTTCCATTTTTGAAGTTAAGTGTCTACCTTCCAATTCTACACGTAATTATGAGATGAGAAATTCAATACTTTATGTATTATTAAGTGCAAAATTTGTCATTTTGTTAATTAAAAAGTGTGATGATTACACATTTCTGGAACTGTGTGCCATTTTCATCGTGGACAATTATTTTAGGACAGAGGGACTACTACAAAACTAGGATCTGTAAAAAGAAATAAAGATACAAAAAGGGGTAAAACAAGTAAATATGAGAGCTATCAATAACTCAAAAAATTCTTTATCAATTTCACCCTGAGTATGCAAGTGGCAATCTTTTAAGATCGTTTTCGTTGTTTTGCAGATTTCTAGTGTCGATCAAAGATACGTTGGTGGCGAGAATCTGCTTGGTTTGGTGGATAAAAGTGAAGCACAAGTTGGGATAAAAACCTTCGATGACATTAATGGTGTTAATGATGATTTCTACATGGTATTTTCTTTGAATTTTGCAAAACAATTGACAAAACGTATCAACGAGTTGCTTTTCCATGCCGTTTTGAGGCCAAACGAGCACGTGGAGATGGTCGACAAAGAGTGGGTTGATGTAACGCCCTCATTAGATAACTCGTATGAGTTTCGGTCTTCGATTTATGCTTGTTTGAAAGGTTGTTCTTTTGACAAGATTTGTGTAATGGAGGTTGTGGATTAGATGTAGACATCATATAGAACACACTTTTGTTGAATCACAAGTTTAATAGTTAGGCCATTAAGTGGCCTTAGTGATGTTTGTGTGTATATATATTTATAATCTTGTTTTTATGAGTTCAAGTCTTACTAAAGAAATATCAAATTGTTGACCACTTTAAGAATGGTATATAGTTATGCTTGTTGAATGGCATGTAGAAATCACCTCTAAGACTATATATAATTAGGTTGTCTTCTTGAAAAAAAATAAGTAACTGATTGTAGCACTCTGCCATGTATAATAACCAATTGCTTAACAACATTAGTGGATTTTTGTAGATTATTTCCAGTCTAGGGTTGACAGTTTTTCTATTTAATTGGTCTTGGTATGGTAAACCCTTGCCCCTTTTTTGTATGCATGATAAATTGTGCTTATCCTACTTATAAATGGACCAAAAAAATGTTTTTAAAAATAAAACAAGTTATTTAAACTCAAGCTATATAAAACCATGCAAAATGCACTATTTTCATTCAAATTTGAACCAAGACTCGGTAATTCATAACTTAAGAAATAAGAATATTTGGAATTCAGGATTAAGGTCATCAGTTAGATGGCCAACATTGATTAAGGATTTGATACAATATTATAATATGTATGGAAGACTGGAAATGAAGAGAGCCAGAGTTTTATAAGGAGAATTTTGATATTTGAGAGAAATTTCTCATCAAAGGTAAAAAATTTGAGTTCATGACTTCAAGCCCGTTTTTCAAATTGAACGTTTCAAACTGTCATTCGGTCCTTATATATCGTATTAACAATCGAAATATGGTCAAAAGAAAAAATCTCTATTTGATAGGGTTTTTTGAAGAATTGTCTTTCAAGCCCGTTTTTCAAGCAAGTCAGGTCGAATCAACTGTCTTGTTAATATGGTCCGTCGGTTTCCATGGGTTTATTGTCGGTTTTAGAATAAAAAGACAAAAAACATGATGTACAATTTCATGCAATGATTGAAAGGGGCAGTGGTATTGTTCACTTGACAAATAAAAAGAAAAACGTCCTACATATACATTAACATTACATGATACATACACAAGTACATGGATCACCCTACTCTCACCCCATAAACCAAGTAAGATAGCCAATAAATCCCACACAGAGATGAAGTCTAATAGTAGGATGTAAGCAGACCTTTCCAAACCACCCTACAGTATCAAATGCATATCATAAAGGAAAACAAGTTTTCCATTTTTCGTTCTTTATCATATTTCCATAACTCTTTCGTTCATATTCATGCTTTTTTTGGGCGTATTTTCTCGACTTGCTATTGGCTCAATGTCATGCATTCGAGCTCTATTTGTACCTGACCACTCTCCACCTTTTGGAGTTTTACACAAATCTCTTGCCTCGCCATCCCTTCCGCCAGTGTGATCACACCGTAGTTGCCTTGGGCATTTTCGTCCTTTCCTTCTGTAGGTTCTACGTCTCGTGCCAATAGCTCCTCCAAGTTACAACTCGCCAAAACTTCCGCCAGTGTGATCACACCCTCGTTGGCTTGGTCTTTTCCTTCTACTGGTTTTACGTGTGGTGTTAATGGCTCATTCACTTTACAGCTCTCCATAGCTTTGGCAGCAGAGACCAACGGTTCGATATCAATCTCAGCCTCACCCATAAAATCGTCCGTTGTAAACTTATCCTTGTCAAAAACACTCTGCAGAACCAAAAAACTTGTTAGCCATTTTGATTAGATATATCAGGTTCAAACGGAAATTCAAATTTGATTGAGAACGTGAGGACAACAGAGAACACGTCACGTGTCATTTTCACCTCATATTCGGTCTGAATAATGCAGGATTATCGAGACCGAATATTATGCATTATTCATGGTGATTGGTGAATAATACAACATTCCGCATTATTCAAATTCAATATGAATTCAGTATGATTCACCTTGAATAATGCATAATATTCAATCTCATTAATCCTGTATTATTCAAATTGAATATGCCGCATGGCGTGTTCTTGGCTACCCTCACTTTCACAATTAGATTTGAGTTTTCATTTGAATTTTCGTGTATATATATAGGGGTGGGTTCAAATGTGAACCACTTTTTCATTGTGAACCGTGAGGACGAATCTCAGCCACACATCTTCGGTTACGGTGGACGTGATCACAGAGGATTGACGCGATTCATGGGAGGGAATAGATTATTAAAGGGGGGACCGGTCAAAGCCGCCTTTATTGACCGGATGAGTGGTTGAGATTCGTCCTCATGTTCACAATGAAAAAGTGGTTCACATATAGTCTTAAATGTTCCCTGAACGGTGCATTACAATGACAAAACTAGTTGGCGCCCATATATCTAATTCAACATTCTCATTGATTAACTAATGTTCCATCAATTTTTTTTAATCATAAATCCATGAACTTTAGACAGGTTTGAGGATGTCATTGGCTAACAGAAGAACGCCTAAAAACTTGTCCGGAGGTCATGAAGTTAAAAAGCACTTATTAGGAGGTCATTTAGCTAAATAAGCCCATCTTGAGCGGTGGCTAACATCCTTCTGGATCTCAAAGACCCTAAACCCTAAACTCTGAATCCTCTTAAATAATAACACTAGGTACTTCTTTACTCGTAATAAGATATGGACATGGCTACAAAAGTCGCTAGACCGAGTTATAATGCAACGATAAATACATTAGAATAGGATGGTTGGAATACCATGAACTTTGACCAAAAAGTGTGACAAGAAACAAGAAAGATGATATGCGAATATCACACAAAAGTTCCGAGGTAAACCAATCTCCATCATAGTTGCTCACTGTTATGCTGCCTCCGTCCCAATATAAATGTCCACAAAATCAGTTCAAATTTGTCCCAAAGTAAGGTGGTGTTTGTTTCTTAAGAGGTGCTGAACTCTAAAGTCTGATATCACTTCTGATTTTTAAGTGGTGGTGCTGAAGTCTGAAATCTGAATGTAAAAGACTTTGTTTTTTGTAAACTGTCAAACATCTGAAATAAGTTTCCGCTTTTATAAATAGATAATTATAATTTACCAAGGGGCCTTTAGTCCATCTGATTTGTACGAGTTCATCATTGAACTAGACTCTAATTTTCCACTTCCACAAGAAGCCTTTCACAGAATTAACGGACTTACCACTTTCAAAAGAGGTACATTGTCCGGTATTGATAGCATTAGCTTTTCATTCCAAACAGGATTGAGGCAGTTCTTTATAACTCGTGTCTTCATCGACTGCAAACCAAAACACAATCTTTTCTCAGTTTCACACCAACATAAAATGTTTCCTTCTATTTATAACCCAAAATAGATGTCCACATTTCTAACTTAGTTCGTCCAAAATCTTTCCAATTCTACCCATAACTACAAGATGGAGAAACTCATTTCTCCCTCTGTTATTAAGGGTAAAATCGTCATTTAGTTAAATAAACTACAGTAATTACATATTTTTAAAACCTTGTGCCATATTTGTTTTAGGGTGGAGAGCTTATTAGGTTTTAGGCTTACTTGGTTTCCCAACGTGAGCATTACGTAAGGATCACTACTCCTCACATCTCGGATAGCAAGGTCAGTGCCTCTGACCACATTGGCCTTGATCAAACCAACAAATTCAACCATACCTGCCTATAAACAAGATATCGTGCATTAGATAAACAAAGTTCAAGGAAAAAAAAAGTTTTTAATGCAGAAAGAAGTAGCACAAGGCACAATAATATAGTTGTTCCAATACCTAACGACTATCATATGTCCATAAATAAAAGGCACACAACTTTAGAAATGTGTAATTATTACACTTTTTAATTAAGTAAATAACAATTTTACCGTTAATAGTGGAGTGGAGGGAGTAATTAATCTTTCCGTCTCATGATTAAGGGTAGAATTGGAAAGTAGACACTTAGTTTTGAAACTGAACATTTATTTTCGGACAAATTAAAATGGAAATGCAGACACTTGTTTTGGGATGAACGGGGTATTTTGAAATTGAAGAGGATATTAATGTTAATAACTTGTTAGTGATAGCATTTTACTTGACAAGTTTAACTAAAGCAAAGAAATATTCCTCTAATGACAGACAAGTCCACAACACTTCTAAATTCATAAAGGTTAAAGAACGTATCCAACCTCAAATGCGAAACCTGGACTATGTTTCAAAAGAAAAAACACAAAATTAGTTCCAGGGTAACCAACTATTCATGTATTACTCATCGTGAATAACCCTGAATAATCATGTATCTTCATCATGAATACATTTCATGTAGAATATCTATCACGACATTCATAATGAATAATTTTCATTACTCGGGGCTATTTATCATGAATAATACTACGTTGATATCTTTGGTTCCCGGGTTCTCAAAAATTTACGGTTCTCATTTGAACCCACCCCTACAAAGTCATTACCGTCACGTTATTTTTCTTTCCAGTCTTGTTTTCAGCATCTCTTCTTTTTCTGTTGTTAAGGAATGCTTGGCCGATACTTTGTATACGCACACCGTTTATACACTTCTTATCCACTACTGCACTATGGTAGGCTGCTGGGAAGGGACAAGACAATTTTTCCTCGGGGTCTAAAAATTGTTCCATTACGTATTTCCTCCTGAGGATGGATGAAGGTTAGATAAGTACGAAAAACGTGTTGCAAGTTTTATTACGACCCTTGTGGTACTTTACTTGATAAAATCAGCACGCTCGTCTGTAGAAGAATCCGGTTGTGGTTTTTTATGGTTGCTGGGAATGCTGGCTTCATATTTGAAATTTACTGCAGCATTTCCACCCACTTTTATCACGTTATCCACATCTTCTTCGGTCCACTCGTCTAGATTCACTGACAATATCTGTGCCAAGAAGTAGATGGTTTGTTAACATGGAGTCTACAGCCATTTGTCATGATTTCAGACCGAAAATTTAACATGAAAAAGAAAGAGAAGAAACGGGTTTGCGCTTTAACAAAATGACTAGTTATCAGAATTTCATAAAAAGTTATTGGGTAATTATATATTTGGTCCCTGTGGTTTACACTTTATATTGCACTGTTGGTCCCTATTTTAAAATAATTATGGAAAAGGTCCCTGTGGTTTACATTATATTGCACCGTTGGTCCCTGTGGTTTACATTATATTGCACTGTTGGTCCCTGTGGTTTACACTATATTGCACTGTTGGTCCTTGTGGTCTACACTATATTGCACTATTGGTCCCTACTCCTATTGGCAAAATAGGGACCAACATGCAATATAGTGTAAACCACAGGGACCAACAGTGCAATATAGCATAAACTACAGGGACCTGTTCCATAATTATTTCAAAATAGGGACCTATAGTGTAATAAAGTGTAAACCACAGGGACCAAATATGTAATTTACCGAAAGTTATTACTCACAATAAATGATGCAAAACAACCCCTTTTCGTGAGAAGGTGAGAAACGGCGAAGGTGTGTGAATGTGTCGTGAAAACTGTGAAGATACCTTTGTACTGTGTGAAGGTTACAACGTTCATAAAATCTAATGTAGCCCTTTTGATACACAATTGAAGGTGATTTGAAAGTTCAAACCTTCACACTGACTTTCAAGGGTTTATTTTATTTTTTTACATATTTATGAAATGATTTTGTAAATGAGGCAACAAGCGATTACTACACCTTAGATATATGTACTCCGAGGCTTCTATGTACTCCAGAACACTTGATGCAGATAAACGCTCCAAGGTTTACAGATCTAGCCAAACCAAAAACATGCAACCTTAGTTAAACCAAAAAATACAAAATTGATAATAGCTCAATGTTCCGTATGAATTACTAAAACTCGATTACTTTAGATGTCAGATGACAAAACAAATTACAATTTGTAATGGTAATTGAAAGTGAGAGAATAATTCTTGATTGCTTTCAAAGGTCAGAAACACAGAATTTATACAAGAGAATTGAGAGATCTTCTCTCAATCAACATAAATGCCTATCAATTTCTACAATCAGTCTGTCAATCAGCATAATTACCTATCAATCTATACAATTATTACTATAAATATATACAAGGGAATATTAGTTTACTATAAATAATTATGATGTCTATTACACCCCGCAGTCGAAGCGGGAGGAGAGCGAATGCTGAGACTGGACCGAAAGTCTTCAAATAATATCCGCGGGAGTCCTTTGGTGAATATGTCAGCAATCTGGTAACGAGACGGTACATGAAGAATACGAACATTACCTCGCTGGACATGTTCCCGAACAAAGTGAATATCCAATTCAATATGTTTGGTACGCTGATGTTGAACAGGATTGCCAGATAGATAAATGGCACTGACATTGTCACAGTAGATTAATGTTGCTCGTGAGAGAGGACGGTGTAGCTCAAGAAGCAAGTTCCGAAGCCAGCAAATCTCGGCTACAACATTAGCGACGCCTCGATACTCGGCTTCTGCACTGGAGCGGGAGATAGTGGACTGACGTTTGGAGGACCAGGATATAAGATTGTCCCCGAGATAAACACAGTAGCCGGATGTGGAACGGCGAGTGTCGGGACAACCAGCCCAATCGGCATCAGTGTAGGCAAGTAAGGAAAGCTGTGACGCGGGTCCTAAGAGAAGGCCAAACTCAGAAGTTCCCTGAATGTACCGAAGGATCCTTTTGAGGGCATTCCAGTGCTCTATCCGAGGTGAGTGCATATGCATACAAATCTGTTGTACGGCATACGTTATGTCTGGACGTGTGAAGGTTAGATACTGAAGAGCGCCCGCAAGACTCCTGTAGGTAGTCGGGTCGTCAAATAAAGGGCCCGAGGAATCACTCAGTTTAGATTGAGTGTCAACAGGAGTGGGGACAGGTTTGCAAGAATCCATAGCAGCTCGGTGCAAAATGTCTTTGGCATAGGCCTGTTGAGATAGAAACATTTTATCACCGGTACGAGTGACCGAAATACCTAGAAAATAAGTCAAGGATCCCAAGTCTTTCATAGCGAATTCACCGGCAAGAGAAGACATCAGGTTTTTGCGAAGATCATCAGAAGAGGTGGTGAGGATGATGTCATCCACATATATGAGAAGATAGGCTGTGTGTGATCCCTGATGATAGATGAATAGAGAGTTGTCAGATTTGCTTTGTGTGAAGCCTATCCTGAGAACAAAATCTGTGAAGCGCTGATACCATGCGCGAGGTGCCTGTTTTAAACCGTATAGAGATTTTTTAAGGCGACACACATGATCTGGATAATCTCGATGTCGAAACCCCATGGGCTGATGCATGTAAACCGTTTCAGTCAGATTCCCATGCAGAAAAGCATTGGTGACGTCAAGTTGGTGAATGTTCCATGACTGAGAAAGAGCTAAGGTTAACACCAAACGGATAGTTGCCGGTTTGACTACCGGACTAAAAGTTTCCCCACAGTCAATACCCACCTGCTGTTTTCTACCGTCACATACCAACCGAGCCTTATAGCGTTCAAGACTTCCATCTGATTTAAATTTGTGCTTAAACAGCCACATGCTGCGAATGATGTGCATATCTGGTGTTTTAGGAACAAGTTCCCAGGTCTCATTTTTAATGAGAGCACTAAACTCATCGTTCATAGCATTGTACCATTCCGGTATGGATAGGGCAACCTGTGGGTTTTTGGGAACGGGAATAATGGTGGAAGTGTGAAAGTTGAGGTTTGGTCTGATTTGTTTAGAAATGCCATTCATAGAGCGCGTGTGCATGGTGCGGGTGGGTAGCGGAGGTGCGGGTGGTTGGGACGGAGTGAGTTGGTCTATTGGGGCAGGGTTAACATTAGCAGAATTATCTGAGAGGAAGTTGGATCTGGGTTGAGTGCTACCAGGTTGTCTTCGGCTGTAAGTGTGAGTGATAGGAGGAGGGTTAGGTGGGGTAGGGTTTGTGGTAGTAGAGGTACGGGCTGTAGAGATAGCCTGAGTGGTAGGGATAGTTGAAGAGGGAGGAGTGGTGTTAGATGTTGGTTGGGCATCAGGTTGGTGAGGGTTTGGTTGGGAGATGTGAGACCACAAAAGAGGATGAATGGGAGGGGAAAGAAAATCGTAGGAGGAAGTGGTGGTGGGAGAGCGTATTTGATAAGGAAAAATGGATTCCTCGAAGTGAACATGACGATTAATGAAGATTTTGTGGGTGTGTAGATCGAGACATTTGTAGCCTCGGTGGTTAGAGGGATACCCGAGAAAGACACAGGGCTGAGAACGGTTAGCTAATTTGTGATGTGCATTGGGAGGAAGAATGGGGTAACATAAGCAGCCAAACACACGTAGATGTTCATAGGTGGGTTGGCACTTGTAAAGTAGGGTGGTGGGTGAGAGAAAGTTGTGGTTTTTACTTGGGAGAATGTTAAGGAGGTAGGTTGCAACTTCTAGCGCGTGATGCCATAAGTTCGGTGGGAGAGAAGATTGTGCGAGAAGAGTGCGGAGCATGTTATTGATTGTGCGGATTTTGCGTTCCGCCTTGCCGTTTTGGGAGGAGGTGTGGGGGCAAGAGAAGCGGAAGTACATGCCATTTTGGTGACAAAAGTTTTGAAAGTTGTTATTTGCATATTCTTTCCCATTGTCACACTGGAACTGTTTTATTTTCCGCTCAAATTGGGTATTTATGAAGTTGTTGAAGTGTGTAAACTTTTCAAAGACTTGTGACTTGTTACTTATTGGATATGTCCACAGAAAGTTAGTGTAGTCATCAAGGTACACTATATAGTAACGGTGGCCACCAGTGCTAAGAACCGGTGAGGTCCATAAATCACTGTGTATAATATCAAAAGGTAAAGACGTTTTATTCAATGAATCATAAAAGGGCAGTTTAACACCTTTGCCATAAACACATGATTGACAAAGAGTGGTACTAGGTTTTCCATAATTAATGCAAGAAGAGGATTTCAAAGAATGCAATAAATTTTGTCCCGGGTGCCCAAGTCGTTGATGCCAACGGTCCTGGGTAATGGCAGCAAATGTTGAAGTTGGAGAGGAGAGACTGTGGAGAGGAGTCGTGAGAGGATATAGATCGCCCGAGCTATTGCATCGAAGGATAGGAGCCTTGGTCTTGAGATCCTTTACAAGGAAACCGAAAGGATCAAACTCAATAGATATTAAATTATCAGTGGTAAGGCGGCGGACAGAAATAAGATTTTTTATTAGTTGGGGTGCGCAAAGAACATTATTTAGTTTTAAGGGTGGGAAAGGGGGTGGTAAGGTGTGGTTGCCCTGTCCAATAGTGGGAATGGTCATGCCATTTCCGACTGTAATAAGTTTAGAAGTGCAAGCATTAAAAACAGACGGGGAAATGATACCTTGCTGATTTGTCATGTGACTAGTAGCTCCAGTATCCATGTAGCCGACGGGGTCCTGATCCTGATGGTGGAGGGACAAATTGTAGAGGGCTTGGTTGATGTCGGTTGGAACTGGTCCTGCCACGTAAGCCTGAGAGGGGGCGGCTCCGAGTATACCAGCACCTGTATTTGGCCTTGGCGTGGAGGGGTATGGGCATGGTGGGCTGGGATTTCCTGCTGGCCATTGTTGGGCCTGGTTGTGTATGAGACTGGCCCACTGATTAGAGGCCCAAGACTGAGGAAAAACGATGTATGGATGCTGATTTGACGGACTGAACCCGCGTCCTCTCCTGCGTTGTTGCGGCCCCGGCCCCGGCCCCGTGTACGACCTCGGCCGCGTCCGCGGTCAGTAGTGGTGCTAGGGTTTATGAGTGTATCAGGGCTGCTGCGTGGGATGGAAACTGCAGTTGCAAGGGCTGTGGCAGAAGTAGATGTACGGTGTCTACGCTTAGTTTCTTCCATGAGAAGTCGCGAGCGAGCTTCATGAAAGTCGGGTAAGGGCTCTCGGTTCTGCAGGATTGTGGATATACCATCATAGTGTTCAGTGAGACCGGTGAGCAGTTGAAGAACAAGACGTTGGTTGTCAACCGGAGCACTGACACTAGCAAGTTGATCAGCAAGAAGTTTAACTTCAACTTCCTGACAGTAGGCTGCCATGTTAGAGAAGTTTTCAAGCTTGATGTTGGAGAACTGTTGTTGGAGGTAAACAGCCCGGGTATTGCTATTATCTTTGAACAGGTTGGACAGGGTAGACCAGGCCTCGTGGGCTGTGTTACCTGGTTTCAGGATGGTATGAAGGAGGTCTGTGGATATGGTGCCATAGATCCATTGTAGGACTATGGCATCAATCCGCTTCCATAGTGCTTCAGTATCAGATGAAGGAGTTGAGGAAGACGGGGCAGCGGCAGTGGCCTTAGGACGGAGGTGGTCGGCGACCTGATAGGCGGTGCAGTGAACTTGGAAGAGTTCAGACCATGTAGTATAGTGGGCTGTTTCAACTTCCAGGGTGATGGGGATGAAATTCTTTATGTTTGAGACAGTCATGGCTGGATGAATTTTCGAGTCCATGGCTGATGGAAGTAAACAGAAGGAACAGGCAGCAAGAAGGAGCTGATCGGAAAAAAAAAAGAAAAAAGAAGGAAAGAAGTGGGGAAGGCTGCTGATTAGGGTTATGGATCAGAATGCTCTGATACCATGAAAGTGAGAGAATAATTCTTGATTGCTTTCAAAGGTCAGAAACACAGAATTTATACAAGAGAATTGAGAGATCTTCTCTCAATCAACATAAATGCCTATCAATTTCTACAATCAGTCTGTCAATCAGCATAATTACCTATCAATCTATACAATTATTACTATAAATATATACAAGGGAATATTAGTTTACTATAAATAATTATGATGTCTATTAGTAATAATATATTGTGTTGGAGTCCCACATAAGCTAATCACCATAACTCACTATCAACGTTTTAGGATAGCTAGTTATGGTGATTAACATATGAAAATTGATACATGGTTTCTTAATTTTCATATTTTTGTGAGAAGGGTTCGTTTATTTTGAGACTAACGAAGTAAGCTACCTTTCAAGGAGGAAGACTCAAAAGGAAACTTAAAAGAGATCGATTTTGTTTGTATAAAGCATGTACTAGTACAATTTAACATGAAACAAGTGAAGAGTTTCTATCAGTCCAAGCTTAGCACTTACACCCATTTGGGACTCGGAGATCCACAATCTGCACAGATCTGGTTACCAGATTCAGACGCAAAGCATGCCAGCCTATGTTTTGCACCTGATGAGGAATATCACGTTGCAACACAAACAACCACCGAGTTAGTCGTATCATCAATAGAGTTTGTTCTAAAGCAGAAGATATGCCATTTAAAACAAACAAGTATGATACATAAAATGATCACATTAATAATTTGCATAAGTTCACTTTGTCAGAAGAAGCAGTAACCAATCAAAGAGGTGTAGCTCAAGTGGCAAAAGGCTTGGGGCTAGTGGATGGTATCCATTGGTCTCAGGTTCAAACCATGGGAGTAGCACTTCGGCGATACCCAGACTTTGGGCCGGCCTTCGGGTCGGTTCGGTCCAGGTAACGGGCATGCCAGTCTATGGGCATGCGGGCTCGGCCATAGGTCGGGCTTAGTCGTGCCGATGTGGGTTTATGTCTATGTGGACTGGGCCGGGTCGCCGCGGATTAGTCGGTGCTGCCCAATTGGATGCCCGGATACCGCGGGTGCGTGTGTGAGTTTATTGCCGTACAAAAAAGAAGAAGCAGTGCCAGTAACCATCATTTTGATTTTAAACATTATAGTCTAGTTCATCTTGATTTTATTCATCTATCTTAAATATACACATCATTGTTCAAAAATAAAAATCACCAAATATTGTATTGTGATATATGTCAATTCTCAAAACACCCACACCATCTATTCACCTCAATCTCACCTTTTCTCTTTGAGACATAGTGACATATGTGGAAAAACAAGAGTACTAAACACATCTTTTGGCTATTTTCCAATTCAAGAAGGGCATCAATATTACCCTTCTAAACAAAAACAAAAATTCACGTCATGGATGTCACATTATTGGAAAATAAACTATGCTACATGGTTGTCCAAGGGAGAATATGACTAGACATCATCTAATCATTCTCATGAGTGAAGCTCTTCACACTAACCAAATCTAATCACAAAACGTTCCTCCAACTTCTATTGCAACCAAAACATCCAACTCTCTGCATGTCGCAAAAATTGAACCTTTCTTAACAAGTTGCACCTAAACTTGAACAAATCAGTTAACTGACTATACGTTATTAAGAGAAAATACAAATATCAGTTTGTTTATTCCAAAAAAGAAAGTGCATACAGACCATACAATCTCAATCTCAACCGAATTCCACTCCTGAATCTCAAGGTATGCATCCTAGTGAGGCTACTAATATTGATAATTCACAACTAGCTGCTCTAAGAAAAGGATTCCGGACATATATCGCATCCGATAAAAAAAATTCATGTCTTGCAAGGAATTTCATCAGTCTCGCATACACATCGTCACCACAACAAACTGCAACTATCCAAATGAAAGTTGTTCAAAGAAATATCTTTGGAAGCATATGCTCCAAGCTGGGAATGATCAAATATATCCTTCCCAACTTGAAGGGATGTAGAAATGTAGAATTCTCTGAGAACAGGTATCAATTAGTGTGAGAATATGTGGAACCCTCCAAAAGAGCCTTTAAGGAGAGAATGGAGGTTTCAACATATATAGGAGAGAAACTGTCCAAGTCTAAGGATTCAGATTTATTATTTTATTACAATTAGCCTCATCATTTAGAATACTAAAATCTTATTTTTAGCTTAGCTTCCTTTGTAGTGTGATTCCAATCTTGTTTTCAAGGATCCTTAAGTGTATAAAAGACCTCATACTTGTCTCCTTTGAAATAAGAAAAACAACGATTTTCACACTACTTTTTATAGTTTTAAGGGGAAACAGAGGATTTGAAGCCAATGACCTCCAAGCTATTACCACCAAGCTTATTTAATAGATATAACTTATTTCCTAAGAGAAAGGTAGAAAAAGCATCAGGAGATAGCATAAGTCAAATCAGTTTGGGGAATCAAATATTACTGGTAACTAGAAAGAAGGGGGCAGAATAAGCATGAAGCAGGGGTACACTATTGCATCAGCCTACATGCTAGCATACGTAACGTATTCCGTGTACACGTTAATCATATTATTCAAAAGTAAACAGAATTTATCGGAATATCTAGAATGGTAGTAGTTTGAAGCAAGCTATAAACCTAGAGAATCTCCAACAGGTGCAGAAAAGTTTACAGTAAAATCAAAGAAAAATTAATGAAAAATGTAACCGTACTGTCTGTACTGTCAGATGAAGATGGTGTATGTTCATCTAACTCGTTGCTCCCATTTTCTTTTTCATGCAAATTTAAGAGGTCATAGAGGCTAGGTCCTGCAATAATAAGTGTAATAATCAGGGTTCACACAGCCACAAATTAAGTAATTGTGGAATTAAGAAAAGCCAGAAATATGCAGCAGTAACTTGCAATAACATCACAAATCTTATGTCTCCAACATTCATATTTCATTTCTATCAACAGTCAAAACATGAATTCCTATATTTCATGGTTACATTCAAATAGTATTCGAAATTGCGTCGGTAAATGAGTGGAAGCGATACAGATGTCATGCATAAAAAAACATAAAACCTGTCATAGTAAGTAGCGACAACTTGTTGAAGAATAGTAGTTTTTAGATGGTGATGACTTGATTCTATGGCAATCAGTTGATGGTTTTAATGCTATTAAGTAGGTTTGCTATGTGATCTAATTAAGAAACAAAGTAATTGACGTTTATCTTTGTTCGACTTTGGTGTACTTTGATCTTTCTTAAAGTGATAGCAAGTGATTTTGTTCGGTATTATGCACCTTTTGAATTGTATAAAATCAATTCAAAAGGAGGCATACAATACCAAACACAAACTTCCCATCACTTCAAGAAAGATTAAAGTAGCACCCAAGCAAAACAAAGATAAAAGTCCATTATTTTGTTCCATATATAGATCACATAGCAAACCCTCTTAAAAACATTAAAACTCCATTCCATCAACCAATTCCCATAAAATCTAATCATTTTCACCCTAAAAATTACCATTATCCTTCAGAAACAGATTATTGGTCCTAATGGAAAGAAGTTACTTTGCATGTCACAACAATATTTATTCTTATTGTGTTTCTCTTTGCTTTTGAATTTTGCCAACATCCATTACATAAACCAAGTTTCCACAACCCTAAAATCAAACTTGATCTTATCCCAAAAGGCATAACATGATAACATAACCCTAACATCATACAAAAATCAATTGCAAAACCTAAGAAAACTACCTGATACATCAACATCATCCTTCTCTTCTTTCTTGGCATTCTTGGCATGCATTTTTCCTCAACAAATTGAAAACATTCGATTTCTCCACAATTTCTATCTGCATTATACATGGAAAATTAATCACACAATCTTATCAAATTTAAATCAAACTTCATCTGTAAATTTACCCGCATATCAGCAACATATAACAACAATGTGATAGGTTTTGCTTCATCGGAAAGAAGAAACAGAGTTGAAATTTGGAGGTAGATGATGATGATGATGATCTGTGGATCAAAATATCAAAAATTTGCAAAAAATTGGACCTTTTTTGTGATTATGTATCAAGATTTTTGAATTTAATTTGCTATTTGTGGAAGAAATGTGAGAAATCTAGGTCAAAATTGAGATGAACAAAACCTAATTGGGTTTTGAAAAAAATTTCTTTCTTGGTAGTTGTTGAGGGTTGCATGATTTCGTGGTGTCTATTCCGGTTGATTTGATTGTCTTTATCTTTGGTAAATTACGTATATGACCTTAAGAATTTGTCTATTTCCTAAAACACCCCTGTATTTTTATTAATTACAATTTACACCCTTTTTTTCTTGTTTAGGGTTTTATGAAACTCTATATCCAGGGTTGGCAATGGGGCATGGAGGTGGGTGGGTGGTGGTGGTGGGCAAGTGTTAATTGATCAAATAATCGGGAAACGGGGCTGTTGAAGAGACGTGCTTGGTTGGCGAGTGAATTTGAATAGAAATAAAAAGAAAAGAGATTGGTTTGTGGGTTTGTTTGAGGTAGAAGATGAGTTTTATATAAAAGATTTAGGGTTGGGACATGATTTAGAGAATTAGAGGGATAGGAAAAATGGATGCAGGTGGAGATGAAGATAGAAGAGAAAAGTCAAAAGGTTTGTGGGTTTCTCTCTCCTTGTATATTTAATACAGGGGTAAATTTGTCAAATAAAAAAAAATCAGTGGATGAATAAATTCATACCGTGGAAATATCACTTCCCTTGCTAATAAGCTGTAAAAAATGTAATATTAGATTGAGAATGAAATTAGTTAGGTGAAAGAGAGAGAAATGAATTTTTTTAAATAGAGATTGGATTTGATTGGATTGGATTGCTCATAAATATAATCTAATGCAATTAGCAAGTATTTTTAATCTCCATTAAAATAAAGTGAATAGCAATAGTAATCCAAGTGGAGGCATGCAATTAGCCTAGTTTTGTTAATATTGCAAACAAGAATAGAGACAATATTAAAACAAACTCCATATAAATCATCTTTAGAAAAATAGTAACCCAATCCCCAAAACATTGATTCAGAGTTCCACAAAAGTCATATTTTATTTCAATATAGGACATGGTCATCCAAAAGAAAGGTAAATCTGATAACATAGATTTATCTGACACACAAATATGAACTGCTATGCATCTCATGGTCACCCAAGTCAAACCCTTAGAAGCTCACAGCTTACTTGAGCCCTAATAAGATACATAGAGGATTTTAAGTATCAAAACCTCTTTTCAGAATCTCAAGTCCCTTCTAAATAGCATGTCATTTGCTTTAAGTACTTGAGCTATGATAAGATCAAGGAGATTATTTCTCAACAACTTTATTCATACTGAATCAACTCAACCTTTGTCCTGGCTAAAATTTATTCAGACCATAAACCAAAACTTTTGATGTTTCGCTATTAACTCTACAAAATCAGAAAGGCATGAAGTGTGTACCTTCAAGATTGGCATATGTAGTAGTTGTTACTTTTAGCAAACCACAATGACCATATTTGTTATTACTCTATTCTTAGTTATTATTGTGTTTGTAAGGAAAATATGGTTTTCTTAAAGTTAGAATCCAAGGAAAATGATTACAAAGTGTTAAACTTTCAACTACCTTGTATCATGCGAAATCCATAGATGAAATGGTTTTGTTTTCAAAAATAAAAAAAATCAAATATATTGATTAATCATGTAAAATCATACCACAAAAGACAGTCTGGTTTTAGACTTGATCGAGCTATCAAACCCCTCATACCGCCAAAAAATGGCCTGATATGAGCATCTAATTTCAAGGCTTCTGATTTATCGCTTATCGTAAAACATTTAATTCGATACTTATTGATCCATACTTCTGTTTAATTAGAAGAAGTATAATTCAAGGTTGTATTTTTGGATAATTCAAGGATGCATTTTTGGAAAGAGGATGATACCGGTGACAAATTTATTGGGACAAAAACTAAAAGAATACTAGTGCAATACATTTTTTGGTGCGGATGTGAAGGAAATTGATGTAGAACAACTAACTACTTTCATTCATTATTGAGCTTGTTCACGTGTTAAAGCGTAATAAATACACACAAGTTAATCATCTATGAGTGTTTTAAAAATGAACACCAAATTTATCTACTCTCTATTATCATATCAGTCATAACACACATTAATTCATGTGTATCATAACCATCTTTGAGTCGATGTAAAATGATCTCTCTTCTACAAGAACAAATACAGATAAACAAATAACACTAGATATTCATGAAGTGCAACGATAAAATTGATTGGTTCATCGGTTTATGTAATAGTTACATTTTTGTCGAGTAATTATTAAGTAATATAGTTATATGATGGCCAAAGGGTTTGTAGCATAACAACATTTGGAGTGTTTACCCCTCCATTGTGGTTAGAGGTGCACAAAATTACTGAATAACCGAAAAACTGAAAAAAATAACCGAAACTGGTTTTAAAATAACCGGTTACAATTCTAAGCGAACAGGTTATTTTTTTAACCGGTTTTCTAACATGGTTATAAATTTTGAGAATTTTTATGTAATTACCGGTTTTTTAACTGGTTTTTAACCGGTTTTTTATTAACTGGTTTTATAACTGGTTTTTAACTAGTTATTTTCAATATACTACAAAATTAAGAAATATACTGCTGTGGCCAGGGGAGATCAAACCCAGGTCACTTGGGTGACATGTGTGAAAGGATTATGTGCAAGACAGTAACTAGGTTTACCGTGTCCAATGTTATAAGGCACTAGTGGGTCACACTGCTACACACCCAAATAGAGATCAATTGGATTTACTAGTTGTGTGGAATTAATTAATTGAGTGAAATTAATTAATTAAGAGAGAAAATAAATAATAGATAGTTTATTTATTATTTATTGAATATATATTAATAGTTAATTAATATATGGAAATGTTTAATTAAAGCCTATCGGGCTTAATAATTAAATGGGGGCTTTTCTATTAGGTTACTGCCATAATTAGTTATATAAATATATGGTAAACCTAATGGTTTTCTCATTTTGCATCTCATTAGTAACTTAGAGAAAAAGAAAAGCCAAAAACTCTTCCTCTCTCTCTCTCTCTCTCCCAAATCGACACACACACACACACTCAACCGGGTTTTCGGGTTTTGAGTATTGGGTAATCCTAAGGCGGTCTAGCAGCTGGTTCTCGTGGTGGTGTAGTAGTGGTGTATTCCCCGTTAGCGTTCCAAAAATCGTTTGAAAGAACCCTAAAGGTATTGTTCTAAACCCTCTCATGATTGTATCTAATTCTGTTTAGGTTGGATCTTCTGGATTGGGAATTTCAGTTTTATTCCGCTGTGCATGTTTTTATTGCCTGTATTTCCCAACAGTGGTATCAGAGCCACTTCTTAAACGTTTAGATCTGGTTTATTGTTTGGATTATGTTTTGTTAAAAATTCGAACTTTATCTGTTTGTATTAAAAAATCGGATTTTTATCATTTATCACACGAACACGTTAATCGATGGTTTTTCGGAGTTGATCGCCGGCCACCAAGTCACGGTGGCCTAGCGACGGCTCACGGTGGTCGACACCACTGGCCGAACCACTTAGCCCAGTCGAGGCGGTGGCGGCGATGTCGATTGGAAGCCACGACGGTGGCGATGGCGGCTGAATTGCTGCTGTTGCCGGCGCGTACACCGCGGACCACCCGCCAGGCCGCCGGCTGCCTTACGGCCACGCCAGGGCAGCGGCGGTGGTCGATTTCGCAAATCGCCAAGACACCGAATGGTGGTGGCAGCGATTGTTGTTGATGTTCTTCGATGGGACGACGGCGGGCGGCGGGGACTGATGTCGTCGTCGCTGGTCAAGCCGAGACCACCGAATGGTGGTGGCGCCGATGTTGCCCAACGGTGGCAGCAGAAGCGTGGTGGTAGCGGTGGCTATGGTCGTCGTCGCCAGCCGCACCACCAATCGATGGTGACGGCGGTGGTTGCGGTTGTTGTTGATACCGCCGGCCACGGCGGCAATGGCAGTTGCGGCTGCTGTTGTCGTCGATCGGCCTAGCGGCGGCGGGGGTGGTAACCTTGGTTGCCGCTGTTGTCGCAGGTGGTGGTTTTGGGTATATCGCCAACGATCGGCTGCGACGGTGGCTCCGACTCCGTTGTCGTCGATAACCGATAAGTAACGATGGTAACCGCTAGTTGCTATTATTGCTATCGGTAATAGTAACGGATAAGTATTCGTGTGGATGAGGTCGTTTTAACCAGATAGGCTAAAACCCTGGATAAAATTAATTTTACGTTTTAATTAAAATTAATTTAGATAAATTATAAAACCAATTGAGTTTTGTAATTTGGTTAAATCTTGTTTTATCGTAACTGTTTTTGTTTGAACTGTTAGTTGCGAGTGTCATAGCCAAGCCCCAGACCTGTGGTTGTGTTTTTGTTTTTAAATTGTTATTGTACTCTGTTTTTGGCAAGGGAGGCTTGCATGCCATTTACAACCCTTTTGTTGTAATTTTATTTTATGTTTTTTAAATTACCCGAAGACGGAGAAAACCTTAAAGACGGAGTTTGGAGACACAACCGAGGATGTCGGAGCCAGTAGGAGCGTTCTACCTTCATGCCTTGTATGTTGCTTGTCACTTAGGTTAAAGACCGTCAGTTTAGTGTTGGCTCACTTAACTGACAGTAGTTTTAGGGGTAAAAGCTATGACACAGTTTTTTATAGTTTTATATAATTGTGTGGTTTGATTTAATTGTGTGGTTGTGATAAAACGTAGTTTTAAAATCTAATGAGATGTTTTATAAAAACCTAGAGGTTCGATTACAAAGTGTTTTTCGAATCAGTTTTTAAAGATAAGGTTTTTGGAAATATAAAACTGGCTAAAAACCCCTTAGGTTTAAAAATCTTAGATCACGTGAGTGCGACCCACTTTGAGACCCTTTTGGCGTAAGGTATGCGGGTGTTAGAAGAGAGCAAGCCTTGGACATCCACGTTCAAACCCCAAGTTGAAAGGGGTGTGACAAGTACACCCAGTCTCAAGTGGTGCGATCTATTTTGGTTTTGTAACAATTTACCGTGTCGTATCGGGCCAAAGCGCACTAGAGGGACTAAATATGCACGAATGTAATATTCGATGTCCCGACGTTTTAGAAGTCGTATTTTCGTTTAAAATGCGATTGGTATAAGAGGTTACCTACCAGAAATAACATGGGTCGGTTTGTGTGATCAAGCCGCTTACCGACACGTGTGAAATATGGATTCTAGTCTAATAAACTTATTTTTCTAAGGGTAATAATTTTATTAGAAGTTTTATAATCAAATAAACTAAATCGGAATTTATTCTTTATGTAGATGTCTTATACTACCGTTCCGTTTTATTCACCTGAGGAATCACTTCGCCTAATCATGGGCAAGTGGAAGCTTACGGGCCAAAACTATCCAGTTTGGAAGTTGCATTTTGAGAATGTCTTGCGGGCCCAGGATAAGCTTTATGTGATCAATAAACCACTGTCACGACCTAAGAGCAATGCCCCTGAAGAGGAATTTGCTGAATACTTTAGATTTATGGCTGATGAATCTGACGTAATGTCTATTCTGTCTTTCTCTGCTTCGCCCGAGTTCACGGTCGATCTCAGAGTTAAGTTTTGCCATGAGGTCGTGAAGAGTATAGAAAACTAGGTTGGCTTCTATAAGAATTGTGGTAAATATTTGATCATGAAAGAAATCTTTTCACTGAAGCTGAAAAGAGGCCAATCAGTTAAAGATCATCTCCTAGAGATAAGGAGACTCTTTAAGTGTTTGTCACAACTTGGATACAAGATGACTCAGGAAGAGCTCGTGTATCTAATGTGGTTCTCACTCCCGAAGGAGATTCGTGTCACAGCTAGTGGAAACATGGGAGAACCCAGAATGGATGTGGCAAAGGTTCATGAGGACATTTTGGACAGTCTTGAGCCAAAAGAAGCAAGTACTGAATTCATGGACACTACTGATTGGATTGATGAGCTGGGAGATCTAAGTTGCCCAGAATGTGGTAGCCAAGATATCTGTGTCCACTCATTCAACGTTGACCAGATGGACATCGGTCTATCCGATGCGCCAGGTATCTTTAAGATAGATTGTTTGATCACTTCTTATGAATCATGGGTACTTGATACAGGAAGTGGTAACCACATTTGTAATCATTTACAGGGATTCAAAAGAAGGGAGACCTTGAGGAAGGATCGTTCGAACCTACGAGTCGGTGAAGGCACGATGCTTGTAGCTGAAGCTGTAGGATCTTACAGTCTTAGTTTACCCTCGGGTCTAGTTTTGGAACTCGATACTTGTTACTATGTTCCTAAGATGATCAAAAATATCATTTCTTTTGATTTGTTGGTAGACCAAGGTTTTTATTATAAATATGATTATAAAATGATTTCTTGCTTTAAAATGACATGTTTTATTTCAAAGCAACTCCTTCGAATGGTCTATACATATTAAATCTTCAAGAAAGTAATAACGAAATCTATCATATAAGCAAACGATCCAAAGACATCGAGGATCAAACTTACCTCTGGCATTGTCAGCTTGGACATATAAACAAGAAACACGTAGAACTACTCCAGAAAGGAGGACTTCTAGGGACTTTCGATTTTAAGCCCTTTAGTATTTGCGAATCTTGTTTGTCTGGCAAAATGACGAAGCATCCTTTCAACAAAGATAATGAAAGGGCCAATGACTTGTTAGAGATCATACACACAGATGTGTGTGGACCTTTTAGTCATGAGGCAAGATGAGGATACCGATACTTCATTACCTTTACTGACGATTTCAGTAGGTATGGATATGTCTACCTCATACGACATAAGTCTGAAACTTTTGAGAAATTCAAAGAGTTTCAGAGTGAAGTACAGAATTAACTTGACAGAAAGATCAAGTTCTTGAGGTCAGACCGTGGTGGAGAATATCTTAGCCTAGAATTTGACAGTCATTTAAGAGAGTGTGGGATTGTTTCACAACTCACCCCTCCGTATACACCACAGATGAATGGTGTGTCAGAAAGGAGGAATCGTACCCTGCTTGACATGGTACGATCAATGATGTGTCGTTCCATGTTACCAGTATCATTCTGGGGACACGCGCTCGAAACAGCAGCAAACATACCGAACAAAGTGCCAACTAAATCGGTAGAAAAGATTCCATATGAACCATGGACAGGCAAGAAGTCTAAGTTGTCTTTTCTGAAGATTTGGGGTTGCGAGGTATACGTTAAGCGTACAACCTCGGAGAAACTCAAACCCAAATCAGATAAGTGTATCTTCGTAGGCTATCCCAAGAATTCAATGGGATACTACTTCTATAATCCTAGCAAGAACAACGTATTTGTGGCTCGCAATGGAGAATTTCTGGAGGAGAAGTTTCTCAATCAAGAGAATACCAGAAATGATATAGACCTATAGATAGTAGAGGAAGATACACCTGTACCGATTGTTGAGCCAGTCACTCAACAAGATAATGTTGAGACTCAACCAGAGACGGTTGAGGAGGTGCAAACACAGGACCTTCGCAGATCCACTAGGATAAGGCAAGAACCAGATAGGTATCTTGGATTTCTAGTCTCCCTGGACGGCGGAGACCTGAATGAGCCTACATCCTATGGAGAAGCTGTATCAGGTAGTGAGTCTGAACAATGGCAGGAAGCCATGAAGGCGGAGATGCAGTCCATGTATGACAACCAAGTTTGGGAGTTGACAGATTTACCCCAGCACTGTAGGGCTGTTGGGCGTAAATGGGTTTTCAAGAAGAAAACAGACATGGACGGAAATGTGCACACTTTTAAGGCTAGACTGGTTGGAAAAGGTTTCATGCAAACTCATGGTATTGACTATGATGAGACTTTTTCACCAGTAGCTATGTTAAAATCCATTAGGATTCTGATGGCCATCTCAGCATACTTCAACTATGAGATTTGGCAAATGGATGTCAAGACAGCCTTCCTAAACGGGAAGTTAACAGAGGATGTCTATATGCAACAACCGGAAGGTTTTGTAGATCCAAAGAATCCTAATAAAGTGTGCAAGTTGCTAAAATCCATATATGGGTTAAAGTAGGCATCCAGTAGCTGGAACTTACACTTTGATGAGCGAATCAAAGAGTTTGGTTTTACCAAAAGTGAGTTTGAGCCATGTGTTTACACTAAGTTCAGTGGGAGCATAGTAACCTTCTTGGTCTTATATGTAGATGATATTCTACTCATTGGAAATGACATACCAACTTTACAGAGTGTTAAAGCTTGGTTAAGCAAATGTTTCCAAATGAAAGACCTTGGAGAAGCCGCATATATACTTGGTATAAAGATCTACAGAAATAGATCTAGGCGGCTTATCGGACTCAGTCAAGGTACATACATTGATAAAGTCCTAAAGCGATTCAGGATGGATGAATCCAAGAAAGGATTTATCCCGATGCAACATGGTATAGTGCTAAGTAAAGCACAGTGTCCCGAATCTAGTCAAGATAAGGACAAGATGAAATCGATACCATATGCTTCGGCAATTGGGTCGATTATTTATGCCATGTTATGTACCAGGTCCGATGTTGCTTACTCAGTAAGTGTTACGAGCAGATACCAGCAGAACCCAAGTGAAGCCAGTGTTTTAAACCCCGGGTCGACCCGGCCGGTCGAACCGGTTGAACCGGGAACCGGGGTCGAGACCGGTTCAACTAGGGCCGGTTCTATGGCGATTTAAGCCCCGGTGAGAACCGGTCGGTTTTACGGTCGGACCGGTCGAACCGGTTGGACCGCACCAGTTGAACCGGCGGTGTAGGTGGAGATGGAGGGTGGCAGACGGTGGAGATGGAGGTATAGGTGGAGGTGGAGAAAACCGACGATGATGGAGGTGGAGGAACGGCCGGCGACGGTAGAGGTTGAGGCGACAGAGGGTGGTGGCCGTTTGACGGCAGAGGTTGAAGCGGCCGGCGACCATGGTGGTCGCCTATTTCTGAAAGTCTATGTAACGGTGGCCATCGAGGCGGAAGAAAGTGGTGGCCGTTTGACTTGGTTTCTCATTTGTGAATAGTGTGAGAGAAAGATAGATAGAGAGAGAGAGAGAGAGAGAGAGAGAGAGAGAGAGAGAGAGAGACGATAAAGGAAGGATAGATGGATGGAGATTGGAGACAGCTGTGTATAGCTGTCAATGTTTTCTTTATATATTATTTATTAAGGTTATTTGGTTTTCTTTTTTATGAATATATAAATAAATTAATTACATGTTTGGTCCCTATTATGTTACACATTTACACATTTACACATTTGATCCTTAGACCTTTGAAACCGGGTTGAACCGGTCGAACCGGTTGAACCGGGAACTTGCCACCCACCGGTTCGACTAAAAAACCGGTTTTTAAAACATTGGGTGAAGCCCATTGGGTAGCTGTCAAGAACATTCTGAAGTACCTGAGGCGTACAAAAGAGATGTTCTTGGTCTTTGGAGGTTCTGAGGATGAGATTAGTGTCACTGGTTATTCAGACGCTAGTTTCCAGACCGACAGAGATTATTACAGATCACAGTCAGGGTACGTTTTTACCCTAAACGGAGGTGCGATCTCATGGAAGAGCTCGAAGCAAGACACGATAGCAGACTCTACCACCGAAGCCGAGTACATTGCAGCTTCAGACGCAGCAAAGGAAGCGGTCTAGCTCAGGAACTTTATCACGGATCTAAGAGTCGTAGCCAGTATCTCTAGACCAGTGGATATTTACTGTGATAACTCTGCGGCTGTGGCGCAAGCTAAAGAGCCTAGAGAACATCATAAGTCGAGACATGTACTGCGGAAGTTTCACCTCGTCCAGGAGATTATCGGAAGAGGAGACGTAAGAATATGAAAAATTCCAACGGACGAGAATGTAGCAGATCCGCTAACAAAGCCGCTAGCTAGAGTAAAGCATGAGACACATGCTAATTCCATTGGGATGCAGTACCTGGATACTAGTAGCTAGATCTAGTTTTTGATTATCACTGTGGATTAATTTTTGAGACTTTATATCATGTAAGTTTTATTATTTCACTGTGTGCTGGAAATAAGGAGGATTTTATTCATGATTGTCTCAAATTAACCAGTTTTAGCATATTTAATTATCCCTGATTTTATATACAAGTCTTGTAAGAAAAATCTAAAAGTTCCGTAGCTACTTGTTAAGGTGGGAACCTTAACATGGTTGTAACGCTATTATGGGTGTTTGGTGATTTATTCAACGTAACGAATAAAAGCACAAGTGATGTGGCCAAACATTCATAGATACTCAACAGAGTGCTTGAGTATTGGAAGTGACCAGTTTCAAGTCTGCTCAATGGAGCTTATGTCATGAGCATTGACTTGATGATAGGTTGTCCTTAGACCTGAGGTATTTGGTCTGGAATGTGAGGATTGTTGTACTCTTAGCACATTCTAACGCTACGCCGTAACAGGGTGGCTATACGGGGCGTGACCAGATGCAGCGGAAGCCATGTGACCAGATGTAGATAGTCAAGAAGGGATTTATACCTCTGTACAAGGAGAGATATTTCCGGGCCCCTTGGCGATTGAGATTGGCAGAAATGCGTGGCCACGCTCGGATAGAATAACAATTGTTATTTGGAAAGTTCCGTAACTGTAGGCAATCGAGATCAGAGTCAAGAAAACTTGAGTTTAAGATTGAAGTCCTTCGCTCCATGTCTAAAACTCACTTTAGAAATATCGCGTGTAAAAGGAATGAAGTACATGGGTACAATTCTAGCGAGAATTGTTTCTCTGGATATAAGAGATCTTATAACCTGGTTAACCTAAGTGTCTGGCTAGGGACCTCCTTAGGCTAATGGTAACAGTTGAGTTACTCGTCTGGCATAAGTGGGAGTCTGAAAGGATTATGTGCAAGACAGTAACTAGGTTTACCGTGTCCAATGTTATAAGGCACTAGTGGGTCACACTGCTACACACCCGAATAGAGATCAATTGGATTTACTAGTTGTGTGGAATTAATTAATTGAGTGAAATTAATTAATTAAGAGAGAAAATAAATAATAGATAGTTTATTTATTATTTATTGAATATATATTAATAGTTAATTAATATATGGAAAGGTTTAATTAAAGCCTATCGGGCTTAATAATTAAACGGGCTTTTCTATTAGGTTACTGCCATAATTAGTTATATAAATATATGGTAAACCTAATAGTTTTCTCATTTTGCATCTCATTAGTAACTTAGAGAAAAAGAAAAGCCAAAAACCCCTTCCCCTCTCTCTCTCTCTCTCTCTCTCTCTCTCCCAAATCGACACACACACACACTCAACACGGGGTTTCGGGTTTTGAGTATTGGGTAATCCTAAGGCGGTCTAGCAGCGGTTCTCGTGGTGGTGCAGTAGCGGTGTATTCCCCGTTAGCGTTCCAGAAATCGTTTGAAAGAACCCTAAAGGTATTGTTCTAAACCCTCTCGTGATTGTATCTAATTCTGTTTAGGTTGGATCTTCTGGATTGAGAATTTCAGTTTTATTCCGCTGTGCATGTTTTTATTGCTTGTAATTCCCAACAATGTGGGGTGATGGCCATGCGGAAGCTCTGTTCTAGTGTTCTCTTTTAATTAATATTATTGTAATTTGCAATCCAAAAATTTGAACTTATATATATATATATGCATATATATATATATGCATTTTTATTTGGATTTATATGTATTTCTATTTGAAATTATATTTATAATATTTTTATAGTAATGGTTGGTAACTGGTAATTATTAATTTGGTATAATGGTATTTATATAATTATATGTATTGTTTTTATTATATTTATATTTATATATATTTGTATAATTATAAAATTATATAAACAAAACAACTAAACAAAAAGAAGCCCAAAAAATCATATTTTTAACCCAAGCCCAAAAAAACCCAACAAAACAGGTTTTTTTTCTAACCGGTTTTTGTCCTAACCGGTTATTACTCTAACCTAACCGGTTGCAAGTAGTATTGTATTCGAGGTCCATAACCGGTTATATGTTCGCTCGGTTTTTTTCCTAACCGGTTTTTTCCTAACTGGTTTTTTTCCCTAACCGGTTTTGAAATAACCGGTTAGGCTATTTAACCGGTTGTGTGCACCTCTAATTGTGGTTGTGGGTTCGAGTCCGGTCGTGAATAATGGTGTAAATTTAGGAGTAGATTTTAGGAGTAGGTTAATTGGGTGTGTGTGTGTGTGTAGTCTGTCGTTCAAAACAAATATAGTTATGAGTGGTGTAAATAATTTATCGAATCCATCAACATCACTATTGGACTTTATTTGTATAACTAGTTATACCTATCATGTATAATAATAAAATGATCGTTTCAACTTGAGAATGTAGTATATTTTGGAACTTGCTAGATTTTGCATCGTTAGGCATTACGTTAAAATGACTAATACTGAAACAACTACTGATAACGCCAAAATTATACATATTTTACTCGCATAAGTTCCCCACTTTTATCTTTATTTTGAGAGCATTTTCGATACAGTTTTGACTAAAAAAGGCTTGAATTCTAGTTTTGCAGGTTTTGGAGGCACTTTTGCAGAAAACTACAAAAAGAGGGTAAAAAGCGTCAAAAGTAGATACTTTGTGAAGGAGTGGAAAAATGATTATTTGGTTTCCATTTAAATGTTTTTCTTCCCTTCCAAGTTATTAGCTTCCTCCCAGAATATTCCGGAATGTCCTGATTTCTCCACCAAAAGGAAAACTTCTTCCCTAAGCAAAGATCTTTATCAGATATGGAAAAGAAGATTCTGGAGGATACAGTTTCCATTTCGCGAACGCCAAGCTGCCCATTTCGCGTCGCCAAGGCAATCCGCGCTATTTCGCGGCGCCAAGTTGCCATTTCGCGATCGCCAAGATGCACCTGCCGATTTAATTATAAGTACAAGCCTAGGGTCATTCAGTTTATTCATCCAACAATTCTGATTTTCTGTAATTCTCTCGTAATTTAGTAGATTAGGTTAGATGTTGGGAGCCACTTAGGGTTTCCAACCCGAGAAGATGGAGGCTCGATGTGACGACTACGGAGGAGATTCGAGGGAATGCTGCGACAAACCGGCCGGTCTTTAGTTTGGTTTGTTTACGCATTTACGATTAGTATGTCTACGTACTGATTCCGATTGTGTTTTCATTATGATTTGGATACTTTGGATATTTGTTTTATTAATTAGATGAATGAGTTGTTGAATGTTGTCTTTGATTCCGATTTGATTCGTATTGTATGGTTATTCGAACTCGTTGGTTGGGTGTATCTGTTTGACTAAGATAGATAGACTCCGATAGGTTAATCAACCTTTCTTGACCTTCCCTTCGGACCCCGGAGAGTTGTGTTAGGTGGTAGCTTGGATCGAGAGCGACCAGATATTCGAATACCGTGCAATAGTGATAGAGTTGGGTGGCTTGTACTAGATTGCTTGACAACCAGTCTGTGTATGAGGACTAGGAAGACCATCCTGGTTTATAATCTTAGATAAACATGTTCGGGTGCTTTATTGCTTAAATTCTGACAACAATCATTAATCTATGTCTTATGAAAGTAAACCATAATGGATTCATTTATCTCCAATGTGTGTCTGTTCATCAGTTTTCCACTTCTTGGTTAGGATTATTATTTATTTGTCTTTTATCTTTAAAAATACCTTTTCAAAAGCAAACCCCCCCCCCCATTTTCCAGATTGACTGATTAATACTTTAGTTGACATCTAGCTTAACCGTTCCCAGGGGTAAGAACGATACCTGGACTTTCCTATACTATATTACTCACGATCAGTTACGCTTGCCTGTATATGTGGTAAGACAGTGGCTAGGCATTAGAGGTTAAAACTTGTTTCGCTTTTTATATACAATAATTACTGCATCAACTACTCAAAAGAGAAATGAAGTATTTCCATTGAACTTTACCTTTAGCTATTGTGCGTTAATCGACTCCTTTAAGTATGACCTTAAATCTACATTTGCTTAGACGACTTCGACATCTTGGTACATCTTATGCGACTTAACACTAACATGTTTGCTCACTTAACTTCTTGTGATCACTTTTTGGCACCCCATAAATGAGATTGAATATCACATCATATGCCGCTACAGATGACATGCGTGTTCATACACAACTTCAAATCGGTTTGGAAGATTGCACGATGTCATATGAGACTTGGAAGCCTGCCTTCAAGTCACCTAGGATGCTAGACAAACTTTATTTCCGAATTTAGGTCATTTCATTAGTTATCTCATGTGTGTTGTATAGCTATTTGCATATCATTTCAATCTTAAGCACTAAGTAATATTTACCTAGGGCATTTATATTACAGTATTTTCTAAGGTTATAAACTCTTCAAAGTAGAAAATCATAACGAGTTCATGATTTCGTAGCAACACACGACCTTGAGGTGAGTATGTGTTCCATTTTTAGAAACCAAGCTGCATACATGTGTTATGTACCAACGTGCACTAAATCGTTTATATATGCACAATATCACAATATAGTGTGTGAAATGTCTTTGAATAACACACAAGATGCCTCTCAAGGTTGCTATTTCAGTAGAGGAGAATGGTGAACAAAAAGTCATATTTGGCTACAAGCAACCACGAGAACTCATTGGGTATTACACACCTATCATCATTGCTTTTCATTTCTCTCTCTTTCACCTAACTAATTTCATTCTCAATTCAATATTACATTTTTTACAGCTTATTAGCAAGGGAAGTGATATTTCCACGGTATGAATTTATTCATCCACTGATTTTTTTTATTTGACAAATTTACCCCTGTATTAAATATACAAGGAGAGAGAAACCCACAAACCTTTTGACTTTTCTCTTCTATGACAACGTTCAAGCTGCCCCATCGCAGGTCGTTGAGTTTCTGTGGATGGAAGAGAAAAGGTTTGTGGGTTTCTCTCTCCTTGTATATTTAATACAGGGGTAAATATGTCAAATAAAAAAAAATCAGTGGATGAATAACTTCATACCGTGGAAATATCATTTCCCTTCCAATCCAATGTCAAATACGTTTACTATATATATATATAATATTATCATGTATATAATATTTTTATTATTATTCTTAAATAAAAAATTGTTTAATATTATAATTATAAAAAAGAAATTTACATTAAAAATAAATAAAACAAGTTATAAATAGAGAGAAAGTTTGGTACGATGAAAATATATCAATATCAGTCTCTATTTAAAAATATGATTTTTAGTATATTTTTTATTTTATGAATTTTTTATTAAAGTTAAATTTTTAAGAAAATAAAATTTATCTTAAGAAATCTAATATCAACCAACAAACAATCAACACATGTCAACATTTAATATTAAAAAAATAAGTTAACCAATTCAATCCTATTCAATCTAAGATCACATTTCGATCCAGATTACTTCATTTTCCAATAGGTATAAATCTCTTTACTTTATTTTTAATAAATACTTTTGTTTTTAGTGAGATTTGAGAATGAGATTGCCCAACAAGATCACCATTAAAGGTAGTCTTTCAAAAGTGTTTTGTTAACCATGATGTACGAACCATGGGTGTGAGCTTTGAAGCGTGTCCCTTCTTTTCTATGTTATTGACCTTAAGCGGAGCACATAAGAAAGTGTATTAAATTATTTATCTATTTGATAGTACTTGATTTATCCATGACCTGCCAATTTGTTGACCCATAAGCTTGATGGTCTCAATGTCGTTCTTGTAATTATTTATGTGGCAAGAAAATATAATACTCTCTCCCTAGTGTTTATAAGTAGCATGTTTTATCCTCATCTCTGTGATGCATGACATGAATCCGGTTATGAGGCTATGAGTACCCCAACCCTCCCAACCCTCCCAACCTAACTGCCACATTAGCTGACACATCAGCTTTTCTGCAAGCCCTCGGCAACCCTCCACAACCCGTACCCCTACCCTCCCAACCCTCTAATTTTTTAATTTATTTAAATAATTAATACAAATAAACAATTATAATTAATTAAAAATAAAACATTACATAATTAATTAAAAATAAGATTAATAATTAATTAAAATAAAACATTATATAATTAACTAAATTAAAATAAAACATTACATAATAAAAAAACAACAGAAAAAATTATGAAATTAAATAAACTAAAAATCGAAGTTATGTTTGGCTTTGATCCCGGCTTTTTTCGCCAAAACATATTGCAACCGGCGACCCCGAAGATGGACATGCGGGGCGGTGTAAAACCTTAGGTCTCGCACCAACTCGGTTGATGGTTGAGGCCCCTCATCTGCGGGTTGGGGAGGGTCAATCTCTTCCTCATCAGAAGGGTTATCATCAAGCACGGGTTAAGGAAATGATGGAGGAAATAGTAAAGTTTGGAAACCCCATTTGGGTGGAGGAAATTGTGAAGAGTCCCGGTATGAGGAAATGGTTGATAAGGAGCTTGTGAAGAGCTCCCGGGATGAGGAGCTTGTGATGAGCTCCCGGGATGAGAAATTTTGAGACTAAAACCTTTGAGAGAAACTTCGACCGCATAATCGGGTGGATATTGTGGATCAAACCCGGAAACGGAAACTTCGATATTGAAAAGGGGGTTTGAAGAGGCCTCGGGTTCCGCCCGATGTTTACCTCTCGACGGACGGGATGAAGATTCGGGGTTTCGATCCATGAGAGTTGGTTTAGAAGAGGTAGAAGAGGTTAGAGGTAGAAGATGTTTGAGTGAGAAAGTTGGAGATGGATGGTGTGAAAAAATAAGTTGGGTAAA